>ML784341.1:397378-434580 GCA_009831015.1 Picea engelmannii | reverse complement strand
CACACACACACACACACACACACACACACACACACACAAGTTAGCTCGATGCGAACTTCCAGGTAAACCTTGCGCACTTACTCAAGTGCACACAACACTATGGAATGTGTGCACCATTCCCTTGATGTGAAATCCCAGACACTTACGTAGGTATGCACAACACTATTAAATGTGTGCATCCTCGCTTTGATAACAATTCTCCCCGCGCACTACTTAGGTGTGCGCAAAACCAAAACTTGGTGCTAATGGCTCACCAACCTATATGTACATTTACATTTACAATTGGTACCACCGATAAACAACCTATATGTACAATTACAAAGGGTTTAGATCAGGGAAATTACATAATCCAACCATGTGGTTTTTCAAAACCAAGGGTAAAATAGAAATAAATAAATAAATTAAATTAAAAACAAAATTAGAAATATATACAAAAATAAAAAATAAAAGTAAAAATACAAATTCGGAAAATAAGGCCAAATTACACACAAGTTAGGGTTCCATGCCCATCATGGTTCCATCAGTCAGGGTTCTGCACCTAGGGGCCAAAATTAGGAGCAAGGTACACTAGGTAGGTTTCTAGTAACCGGGTTTTAAGATGGGTAAATAGGTCGTATGGCCATCATGAATACTAAAATTCAGATGCGACAAATGGAAATCGTTCAAGGGGGATAAGACAACATGTCATGCGATAAATCAATGTCACAAGTAGCGATGAATGGTAAAACGATATCGACACCAACCAAATGCACGACACAGGTCAATCTAGTCAAGATGAACATCTCGGAGGGAAGACCTGCTAATATCGCAAAGAGAGGGAGTACGATCAGGTCAAGGAATAGGTCCTTATGCTAAACTACAATGCATGATAATAATTGCGACAGATGGTGAGCAGACATTGGGCAACGACACGACAAGGAACTACAACTAAGAAGTTCAATACATCTTGGGCCTAGGTTTCCAGAGAGAGGGAAGGAAAAAAGAGGAACTCGATAGAGATCAATCTAAAGAGTCTTAGGGACAGGCCTACGTGAAAGGTGGATTCGATAGCCTTGGGGGCTTTGGACATCAAGACAATTGTAAGCCAAGGTAAGCCTCTTCATTATCAGGGAAGCTTGGTAAGGATCAATGTAAATATTCTAGATAAGGAACAAGATATTCCCCCACATGCATCTAAAGGCTGGAGTGATTACGTGAATGAAGTGGCCATGTGAACCTGCTCATGCAAAATGAAAAAATGAGATCAGTAATGCGATTAAAAGGACACTTTCACATACACTATAAACATTATATTCCCTTCCTTCAAAAACAATTATAAAATATAATCATGGGTGGTTGTAGATAAGTTTCCTGAAAAATGCATTTTCCAAGTCTCAAACTCCAAAGAAGGATTAGTGATTTTGCAATTCAAATTAAGTGTTCAAAACATAAGAGTATGATCAATATGTGAAAGCATAAATATGAATACAATAACAACACCATGCAAGTAAGAGGATGCATAATTTAAATCATCCATTTAGGAAATCCCCCAAGAAAAAACTCATCCAAGACAATCATCAATAAAGATCAAACCCTCAAATCCATAGAGGCAGATAAAGAGTTAGCATTAAGCTCAAGCACTAGAGGATTAGGCATTAGGGATGAAATTTTAGTAAGGGGGGGCCTTTCCTTTCACTTGTAAAATAAAAAGTAAAGGGGGGGTTGTTGTGGACTCAATGGGCTCTCGAGATCAATCCAATTTATTTCTTTTTTGTTGATGAAATTATAATTATGTAATAAGGAATTATTGGAGCAATCATGGCCCTTCAACAAATCTTGTAAGAAAAATATGTACAATTTGGATCAATTTAGTTTCTATCTTTTTGTTGATGAAATCTAAAATATGTAATGAGGAAGTAAAGGAGCAGTTATGGCCCTTCGACAAGTGTTGTAAGTAAAATATGTACATGTTTTGAAATGGTCCTATGGAGTGTTACAGTTTTTTGGAATTGCAAGGGAGGTTGCAGGTTATCCAATATAATTTTTTAGCGGTCCATTTGGACAGAAATATGTATAGTTGAATATGATTATAAGACTTTTTTCTTTGGAAAAAAAACTAAAGCTAGGAGAAAAAATATATTTAGATGTTTATGGATCTATATAGTAGGATTTTGAGTACTTAAGTTTAGGTGACATTATTTGGATCTCTATTAGTTCTTGCAATATGGTATGCCATTTTATTTGGAGTAGAATTATAATTATTTGCAGTAGTTCGTATATTGATTTTGGTGGAAGTTCATTTTATCATAAAATTTTCCAATTGGGGTATTGTATATCTTTTTTATAATGCCATCTCTTGCAAAGTTGGTATTGATTCAAATTTAAGAAAAACAACAAAGAATCGTGTGGATGATAAGGCTAGATTCTTGTTTATAATGTAATCTAACTCAATATTATAAATATGCATTTGAAATATGAACCCATTTAATGAAGGTATATTCCAAGCTTGAAATCAGACATATAGGAGGATGAGCTTCTTTGACCACTTGTAATGAAATATTCAATAGAGATTCTAAACTTTGGCTAAGTGGCTTCAAGGCATTCTAGCACTCTTGCAAATTTCTAGTGGTGCAAAGTATTAGAACATCACTTTTAGGGCAATAGTAAGCATTTAAAGCAATATAATGGCCACATAATGTAGTAGATTTCACATCCATGAAATACATACTACATTTTTTATGGTATCATTTGTGCCATTAGAGGCAATCATTAGTTAATATTATTTGCATAGAAGTAATACATATGACATTGTAACTTGGTTGCCCAAAATTATAGAACATTTTTCTTTTCTCAATGCAAATATTTATACAAATGTGTGGTTGTTGGATTTGGAATATACAACTAATCAGTGTTGGAATTTGACATTCACCTTTGTCCTTTAAAGACAAAAGTTATGACGGTCAAATATTTTCACTGCACTTCAACTAATATTATCAAACCTAAAGTGCTTTGTTTGATACCAAATAACCATAAATCTCATTCTTCCCCATTATGTAAACCACAAAATACCTATATTCGATTGCCTAAAACGATTTAATCACAATGCTATCATCATAGAATGACATTGAGAACTCATTGATGGATAGAAATGGCATCCACAATTGCATGACACATATTAAAAGTAATGTGACAATTTACATTCCCCGAATGAGGTGACAATTGTACAACCATGCAATTTAAGTTAAGTTCCTCGGTCGTCGCCTCCTCATTTCTTAGTGCGCTCTCGAGGGGGATATGTGCCATGAAATATTGGTTCGTAGATGTTCACATAGGAAGAAGTTAATGCTCTGGATCCCTTCAATGGAAATGGGGGGCAACTCGTGTGAGGGGAGGCTATCAACTTGACATTAATGGTAGGCTTTGGGCATGGTAATGGTATTATTTCCCAAATTCACATTAAGTTTTTATCATGGTTTTCATTTTAGCTATGCTCCTCAACCCCATCTTGGTGTTGTTAAGATTTGTGCAGTCCCTCGTCGATCTCTTTGGCCTCCTTCTCTGCACCATGCCGCAGGAACGTGGTAGGTCTCACAGAGGCCTTGCTTACTACAAATTTTTAGCCAATCGGGGGCATCTTTCCCATCCTTCTACTCCATCCCGCTCCTCATATGATTCTTCATCCCCTCCTCCAATGGCAGATCCCACTTCTGTCTCACTAGCCTTGGTAGGAATTGGGGGGGCTATCCAAATTGAGGAGGAGCCTCGTATGGTTCTGCCTCCATATCCCCGACTCCTGGTTGCCTTCCCTCCATCACCTGACCCTCTAGCCTCAACTAGTATAGACAAGGACGTTGATCCTCACAAAGAAATTCAAGACGAGAAATGGGATCCAACTATTATTGAAGAAGATCTTGCAGATGATTCTCCTCAAAATATTGAAGTTTCTCTAGCTCTCCAACTGCCAGGTGAGGCCCCTCCTCCATTTGTCCTATTAGTGGACCAACTCTAGTTGGTGTTTGACCTGAGAAGGGATGTGGTCGAACTACTCTTTGGTTTGGAATTTCTCAACCGACGTCTGGATGTTTTCATGGATTCTCTCTCCGAATCTTCCAACAACTGACATTGCTCATATTTCCGTCAACCTTATCCATTCACTACTCCATGGCACACTCCTCCTAGAAACAATGGAGCATCACACACACCAAGAATGTGATTTCTCTTTTATGCATATTATCAGTTTCAGGTTCTTTTTAGACATGATAGGTAGAAGACAATTTCGCTGGCATGTCTCAGCTCTAGCTTTAAACTCTTTTAGCTCTGTATTTTTTAACTATGAAAAACAATGGTACATGGCCCTGATGTTGGCCTAGTTTCCACACATGGCAGATCATGCATCAAGGCCCATACATATGTGTAATTTTGATATTATAAGGTAATACAAATCTTTTATTTACAAAAAAAATGTGACAATTTGCATTCCACAATTGCATGGTACATAGTTAAAGAGATGTCACAATTTACATTCCTTTACATTAATAATTGGGTGACATTGACTTTACATAATAAGAAAATAAATTTCACAAGGCAAACAAAATACACACTTACAAATGGAAAAAATCTAGACACAACAACAAAGGTTTCATACCCACTCTTTCTTCTTATGCTCTGAGTGCCCAATGATTTTAGCTTTGGGTCTAACAATTAGAGAATTGGTAATGAAATAGTGTAACCTTGTAAATGAAATACAAAACCTCATCAAAGTGAATAAGAGAGTGTGTCTTACTAACTCATCTCCACCTACACTAGATTGTTAATTATATTCCTCTCTAACGAGAGGCTTTTCTCATTAATTATTCTTAATCCTTGCAATGACCTTGTGATGTACTTAACACATGTTGGTTGTTAAATTTGCCTCGTACACAACTCTTATTCCCCTACATGAATCATGGTATATCTCCTTAGCTTATTGGATACAAACTTATGAATTTCAACACCTTGCATGTTTCAATAACTTTATTTTTTCATTGGAACACAAATATTATATTAATAAGGGGGTTGTAGGAAAGTTAACAACCGCTACATGTGATTGTTTGGAGCTTCAAAAACAAAACTTAGGAAGTTATCAACTACTACAAAATGTTGCTAGCTTCTGATTTTTGGAAAGCTTACATCCACCAAAACTACATTTTGAAATTTCTTGCATGAGAAAATTATGACGAAATACTTATATAACAAAATATAGAAACAATACATGTCTAGATTTGATTCCATGCATGGTTTCTTATCACCACTAATTGTGCTATTAAATGAGGTTTTTTCATCTTTACTAATGTTTTCCAAGCTTCTATTGCTTTTGATAAATTCAGTGTTTCTCTCTCCAATCCTAGATTTGTTGGGTATGTGTTATATTCTTTGCATGACTATAGGTCCCCCTAATTGGGGGCTCAAGGGAATAGCCCCCGATGAATTTTGTTTGGGGGGTTTATTCGCTATTTTTTTTGGATATTTGTCAATTGTTTAGACGATTATTCGACACATGGTTTTTGTCGATGGTTTTCTAATTTCGGTTAAGGAATTAGGGTTGTTGATTAATCTGGGTCAATGGATTAGGGGTTTTGGTTGTGTCATGATCCTATACATATATCTTATTGTAAAAAATGAAGATATATGATTAATAGAATATTAGAGGTGTAGCTCTAAACAAGTTGTTGGTTTTCTTGGTTTAGGTTTCCAAGGTAAAAATATATGTGTAATGTGTGTGTGTGTGTGCGCACGCACACGCTTTTGTATATTTTTTGTTTTATTAAGAATTTGTTGCAGTAATTAATTGTACAAGGTTAAAATCTATGAGATTGCCTTGGCCTGGAGGTTCTGGTTGTTTTAGAATCTCCTCTTCTTCCATTTGGTTTTTCTAGCTTGCATTGTCCAAGGACTAAGTGATATTTCTACTTCTTGATCTAGATATGGCGGAATTAAAAATTCCTCTTTCACCATATCCTATGGTACCACATCTTGCTAGCACCATAATGGGTCTGAAATGATGATTGTTTGAGATTTTCTGGAAGTGAAGGTGGCCATGAAGGTGATACCGTTGATACACATAATTATGAACTATAGGCAAAGGCAGAGGAAGACTTGTAGGATCCCTTTATAAAATGATCTCAATGAGTTCATTGAAAATAAAATCTAACCAAAACCCCTAGACCTTATGTGAAAGCAACACCTTCCAATTGCTTTACTTTTTAAGGTTTTAATTCTAGTGAACAAACCCATGGCATATTAAAGGTTATTAGTGGAAAAATATGAGCAAACCTCATAATTTTCAGCATAGCCATCCAGTTCATGTTTTTTGAGAGGACAAACATGTAGATAATATAATTCATTTTGGTGGCTCCGTCCTTCAATTAGACAATATTTCCCTCCTCCCATGAGTCTAGGATTTCTATCACTTGCTTCTCCACTTCTTGTAGCCAATTGGGCTTAATATTTTCTATATCCATGAGACTAAAACCTAATTTTCCCAATTTTAGGTGCATGGAACCATGGATTTCAATGATATTATTTTCTTCTAGAATGCTCAAAAGTGCATCTAGATAACACCATCTCTGGTATTTGGAATATCCCCAACCAAATTCTGGACTTCTTCTTGGGCTCGCAAATATTCGACACCCATTTCCCCCAAGACCACATTCTCATGCTTCTATAAACAAGGTGTTGCTTTCCTTTAAGTCTAGCCTTTGACCACTTATCTCCATTACATATGGTGGAATCCTCTTTGCCAAAATCCTATGCATTATTACTTTCCCCTGCATGATGCTTAGGGGACGTATTCTACATTAATCCCATCACATATTTTGATTGGGAGATACCAGTAAAAGTGGATGTAGGTGAAGGATATATACAACTTCCACTTGAGTGATCAACAATACATGAACACAAATTTTTGCAATCACGAGGACCACCACTTGCTCAAATACTGCCCATTGCTCATTCAAACAACAGGAGGTCAAACTGGGACCATTGCAAGAATATGACAATGGACCTATGCCTATTTAATTTTATTTGTAATTTATAGATATTTGTTAATGAAGAACATAGATGTTGAGTACGTTTTTTTGGGTTGAATTTGTAATTAACCTTTGGTGGCACTAACATAGAAGTCGCACAAAAATATTCACACAAAAAATGTAAACATGGAAACAACTCAGGATTTGAAGAAAAACTCAAAACAAGAAGAAGAAAAAAGAAAATTGAGGCACACACACTGTTTTCTCTTCTACTCCTAATGATTTGAGGGGGTCCCTTATCCCAGAAACAAAGGGGTCACATACACCAATTTGGTGTTTGGCTTGGCCATGACCTTAAAATTAGATTACTTTTATTATTATAAATACAAGATTCTAAATAAAAACTTGTGAATTTCAACACCTCCTATTATCCTATGCAAAACATGGTATATCTCACTCACCATCTAAATAAAAACTTGTAAATTTCAACACCTTTTGTGCCTCAACAAATTTTTTTTTAAACAATAACATATATTTATATTTATGTACAAATTTGGCTATGACTTTACTCATCAAACCAAAGCAAATTTTTTAAGCATACTAAAAGTAGAGGGTTTAACTTTTTAAGCATACTAAAAGTAGAAGGTTTAACTTTTTAAGCATATTAAAAGTAGAAGGTTGAACTTGATTAGTGTGTGATGTTAGATTGTATGCCTTGTGTGTCAAAAGTTGCAACAACCTTTTGCATGATCTCATTTGTATCACATGTTGCATCAAACTTTTGGATAAAATCATATGTATCACATGTTGCATCAATATTTTGGATAAGCTCCTATGTATCACATGTTGCATCAAACTTTTCTATTATATATTTTGTGTCACAAATTGCATTAACCTTTTGGATAAGATCATTTTTTAACTGTATTGTATCAACCATGTGATCAATTATTTTTTTCTTTTGAATTAATGTCCACTCAAGTGTTTTAATTCAATTTTGTAGTTCATGGTTGTACTCTTACAATTCCTTGATTTCATGAGAGGCGTTTTGTAAATGCTTTCCTACTTTTCCCATTTGTTATTTTTCTCATGCTTGCTTGCACTTATTTATTTTATATCATGCTCACTTGATTGTTGTTACACTTTGGGTGTCAAGTACTACTGAGAATGCACTGTAAAGTGTGATTACAATGACTTGATTTTGATGACTCACTTGACCTCCTATTCAAATTTCAGGCAGGTCATTATGACAATTTTCACACTTGATTTTTGAAAGGGTTTGGTACTTTACCTTATGTATAATTCATTGATTTACCCTTCAATTTTTACAATGCAATGAGCAATTTAATGATTCAAAAGACTAGAGGAACAAATAATTTTTTTTATCTCTCATTACATGCTTTTAATTCCTAATTGCATTATTACCCTTTATGAGCACGTAAACATTTGAATTTGTGTACATTTCTTTGTTTACCAAAGTAACCATCTGTCAAACACTAACCATAGAATAGCTACCATCAAGCATCAAAAAATAAAATTATTACACAAGTACACAAGGTGTACTTATGACTCCCTTATTCAATTTTGGGTGGATCTAGGACACAAACACCAGAAGAAAAATTTATTTTATTGAATATTGATACATCTAGATCTTAACACTTAAGAGCAATTCTCTTTGTCTTCAAATCACGATACATTCAAAAAATTGAAGGGCCTTTAATTTTCCTATTGCAAAATAATTTTCCAAGTCTTCAAAGATACTTTCACATGGTAATCAAGAATATCTCATTTTGACTCAATTATAAGAAGTTTTGTGTGTCAACTTGATAGATACACCCAACTAATTACAACCACCACTCACCCAGTATTATATTATTCCCATATATCATCGGATTTCAATTTAAAGATGGGAATATTTTGCTCTTATGTAAAAAATATTTTTAGTTCCAACAAAAACATGTTACCTCCTTTGTTTTTGATGCGTTCATGTGGAGTCTTTGGAAAATATTCAACAATGCATGGGTAGTTGTGTTGTCCATTTATGGGTTGTTCTTTCATGTTGGTATCACCATGTCAAGTTGATTTGTAGAATCAGATGGTTGATTCAAATGAAATTAGACCACAGACCAACCATACACAAGAATACCATGTACTATGTATTATGATTTGAACTCAAACTTCTTTGTTATTGATCTAATATGTTTCATTATTTTAAATCTGCTCACTAATTAGGATATCACACTAATTTTCTAAGGAAATAGATGGATCACAAAATGATGAAGTAGATCGTTGATTAGCTTGTAATGGAGAATACTAGTTTATGATGCATATGTTTAAACAACTGCCACATAAAGATCATCGACACTATGGACAATCCCTTAGTGATATCATTCATGTTGACCAGATTCATTGAGATTCAAGCACCTATCAAGACTCGAACCCTTGCTTCTCCAAAACAACAATGTCATCAATGAGTTCCCTGCAGGGACATGGAAATCTCATCACTACTGCAGAATATGATCGCTAGAACCAATGGGCCATGATCTTCATTTGACTCTAAAATCAATCATTCCCTTCTATGAGAATTAGTGGTTGAGACAGAGCCATTTATAGCCCAATATAAAGATATGTAAGTTTATCCTCTCATATTTGAGGTCTCAAGGCCTGAAAGGCTCAAATCTACTTTGTATTAGAATTAGTTTGGGGAATCATAGTATTATACATGTAGGGGTATAAGATCAGATTTGTGTTCCACTGGTGCAAATTTCTTTGACTCTTTCCACCTATTGTTTCATAAGAATTAAATCTTTTATTCTTGATTGGATGATATAACCACCATGCTTTCAAGCACTGACAACACCTAGTTTTAAACTACAACTATTTTCTTGTAGCATGCTTTTGACTGCTTTCAAATGCCCCATCAAATAGATGAGCGAAGTGCAACACTTCAGTAACTAATTCCATCTCTAAACATGATTGGAGCCCACACTCTACTAACTAAACATTTCCACAAGCCACCTAACACACTTTGGGATTTTTCCATATGCCTCATATATTTTTCTACAATGATATGATTCTATTGTGTTGCTTCTTGTACAACAAATTCTTGTGAGAGTAGGGGTATCATTGATGGAAAAAATTATCCAATTCAATGTCATTTTTTCATGTCTTCAATACACAGTTATGGTCTTTGCAATACACATATGTGATATGGCCTTTGCTTGTTATCTCCATAGTGGTTGCAGGATTTTTGTTTAACACAACTTAATACAACATATTTCTTTGGGTAACATAGTGTAATGAATGGAAGATAAAACAATGGATGTGTCCCCTCAGTGGTGAGGTCTCTATATTAGTGATCACAAACCCCATACGATCCATGCATCTGATGCATAGCCAAATCACAAAATAACAAATCTTGCACGAAAATTCATAGAATCAATTTACTAGATTCACTATTTTTTTATTTCTTCTTCACGTGAAGGAGATATAGAACTTTGAAAAAATATAAAAAATCTATTATTCAATTCTCTCCTTTACTAGGAGATCTTGAAAAAATAATTTCCAAAATACATAAGAAAAAAATGGCCAATTAAATCAACAAGAAATCAAAATAACCATGACCTTGTTTGCAACATCGCTTCTTCGCTTGATTGTGGACTCCTTTTGCTTGAGACAATTTTTCTCATGATGAACCATTGAGATATCTCCACTCAAACCTCACCTTCCATGGATTACTACCATGAAGGAACTACCAGGCCCCTTAAGACTCAAGAATCTATGATACCATGTTAGCAAATAAAGCACAAGCAAGACAAGGCAAGAACTATTGGAAAAGGGTTTATTCCATTATGTTGCACATTGTATTGATCTCATGATACGAATTTATAGTACATGGATTGGACCACTTCTAGATATAGATCTCATTGAAAACTCATCAATGGATCACGATGACACCTCATCAATATATAAGGATTACAACTCATAAGTAGGTGGTCTCAGACTTCTTGATTGTCTAGGAACTCACAATCTAACATTCATATCATATATCAATCATTATAGTCATGCTTCAAGATTCAAATTCCTATCAATCATAAAAATCAATCAACATTTGGAAATTCTAGCATAGCAATTGGTCTCCTCTAATCACTCAATCAACTATTGGGATGCTAATGAACATAATGGGAATGTTCAAATATGACAGTTGTTCACTTCCAGATGAACTATTCAACATCCAAATATTGGTGGGGTTTTTTGGCATATCTTCATCGAAGCTTAGTGAAAAAAATTTCGATCGAAGATGATACCAATTAATGTTTCTTTACTAGTAATATTATTTAGACTTGTGATTGAGGGGGTGAATCTTACACCACGAGTCCTTAGACAATCATAAATTTTGAGACCACTTGCTTATGAGTTGTAATCCTTATCAATTGATGAGGTGTTTTCATGATCCATTGATGAGGTGTTGTCATGATACATTGATGAGTTGTCAATGAATTTAGATCTATAAGTGGTCCAATCCATGCACTGTTAATTCATATAATGATATCAATACAATGTGCAACAAAATTGCATAAATTCTTTTTTGCAAGTTCTTGTCTTTTCTTGCTTCAACTATATTTGCTAACATATGATTATGTATTATGTACATATTCAAAATAGATTGAGTTATATTCCTCACAATTTTGTAGGTATATAGTTTTACAAACAAACCTAATAAAAAATAATAAAACTAAATATTTCATAAACGAAACAGTGAGTTAAATTAACCCAATGTCCACATCTTCAACATTGGTGATAACTAGTTTGTCTTGGGATCCTTCCATGGACTGATGGTGGAAGGAACTTTTGTGAAGCACTTTAGGATATGGATTTACAAGGTCAACTAGATGGAGAAGAAGGTATTATACATCAAAAAGATCAAGAAGGGTGTTCCTAGCTCCTTTTTCCCAATTTTTGGGAGCTAAAGTATCTTTGGCAATGTCCAAATAAAGGTGTTCTTGTTTTTTGATAATGCCATTAAGTTTAGAGTCGGCTTGCTCCCTCCATTCCTTTGTCTACTCACATATGCCTTGGTAAGTTTGAATTGCATTGCTTCAAGGGCCATTGAGCAACCTTCAACACTTGATGTGAATCCCTTAAATATATCGTGTGGAAAGTACAAATGGATGGATAGATTCATGTATTATAGGCCATTATAATGGAAGGTACCTTCACATTATCCATAATTAATGGCTTCATTTGATAAGAAATGGATACTTGCAAATAAGATCTAGAGAAATAATTCACAAGACAAGACTATATTTGATCCAAGAGATAACGAAATCACAAGATGAAACTTAAGCTTATACAAAAGAATAGATAAAACTTGGAGAAGACTAGAACAACTTCCTTAGTTTATTAGTGAATCCATGAGGCATTTTTATAGGCTTACAAAGTATCCAAGTAAAAAACCCTAATATAGGTATGTACACCACTGAAGGTTACAAAATAATATAAAATGCATATGCACAAGCTCCAGGATAGAAAGAGATGCATTGTTATCTAACTCACACAATAAAATAATAAAATAATGTAGGTGCCCTTAGAAGGTATCCCCCCCAAGGGGGTCGCACCCATCAAACATTGGGTTTCCTAGTTGATTTGGCTAGTTGGACTTGTCCTTAAGGGAACAATGCCCCTTAATGTCTAGGCTTAATGGCTAGTTGGTTTTCTGAGTTGGCTGTGTTGGTTGAGCCCTTCTTGGGCAGTGTGCTAGTGGGGGATGTCTTTGTTCCTCATAATTTCCTGCAAGTTTAAATGGAAATCATCTGCACTTTCTTCCCGGTTTAGGAAGGGCACTAGGACAAGGGAATAAAGCTACAATGTTTGAGCCAACTACGACTGTGGTGAGTGGTTATGGTGCTAAGAAATGAATTGTTAGTATGAAAAATGATGTGCCTAGACTATGAAATCTCTAATGAGATGAGAAATTCTTGGGTATTTGTAAAACATACTCTAAAAAAGTGTAATGAAGGGAACCAATGCCAATGAGATAACAAAATACATATTTGTGTGTTGAGACATGATGGAGCCTTTGTGCTACATAGTTATCCTCTTAAGTGATAATACAAAGAAGTGTGTATAATTTTTGGTAGAGTTTGCTCATTATATGATACATTGCTAAAGAAACGAGACATTGTTACATGTAAATGGTGATGAGGTTTGATATGAAGTGTTTCATAACTAGAATAGTAGCAAAAGAATTCAAGTGTCTCATGCCTAAAAAAATGAGTAGTGGTAGATAATGGATGTCACAAGATGTAACTGCCATAAATCGTCAAGAGGGACTAGAGAGCACCATAGGTTTATGAAAATGGAAGCAAAGTCAACAGATAGTGTGTTTATGACTAGGCACATATCTAAAAATGAAGAGGGATACTATTGTCTCACTATGGCAGAAGTGCCATAAGGTGTCTTTGATTACCCATAATAAGTGTGTGTGCAACAGTGGTGGGGAACTCATCCATGAATTGATTACCCATAATAAGTATGCGTAAAATCAATCATTCCTTTTTATGAGCATTAGTGGTTGAGACAGAGCCATTTCTAGCCCAATATAAAGCTATGTAAGTTGATCCTTTCATATTTGAGGTCTCAAGGCATGAAAGGATCAAATATACTTTGTATTAGAATTAGTTTGGGGAACCATAGTAGTAGACATGTAGGGGTATAAGATCATATTTTTGTTCCACTGGTGCAAATTGCTTTGACTCTTTCCACCTATTGTTTCATAAGAATGAAAGATTCTATTCTTGATTGGATGATATAACCACCAGGCTTTTGAGCACCGACAACACTTAGTTTTAAACTATGATTATTTTCTTGCAGCATGATTTTGACTGCTTTCAAATGCCCCATCAAATAGATGAGCGAAGTGAAACACTTCAATAACTAATACCAGCTCTAAACATGATCGGATCCCTCACTATGCTAACTAAACATTGCCACAAGCCAACTAACACGGTTTGGGACTTTTCCAGATGCCTCATACATTTTTCTACAATGATATGATTCTATCATGTTGCTTCTTGTAAAAAAAAATCTTGTGAGAGTAGGGGTATCATTAATGGACAAATTGATCCAATTCAATGGTAGTTTTTCATGTCTTCAATAAATAGTTCTGGTCTTTGCAATTCACATATGTGAGATGGCCTTTGCTTGTTATCTCCATAGTGGTTGGATGATTTTTGTTTAAAAAAACATATTTCTTTGGGTAACAGAGTGTAATGAATGGAAGATCAAACAATGGATATATCCCTCAGTGGTTAGGTCTCTAGATTAGTGATCACTAACCCCATACAATCCATGCATCCGATGCATAGCCAAATCACAAAATAACAAATCTTGCACGAAAATTCATAGAATCAATTTTCTAGATTTACTATTTTTTATTTCTTCTTCATGTGAAGGAGATCTAGAACTTTGACAGAAATATAAAAACTCTATTATTCAATTATATCCTTTATTGGGATATCTTGAAAAAATGATTTCCAAAATACATAAGAAAACAATGACCAATTAAATCAACAAGAAATCAAAATAACCATGACCTTGTTTGCAACATGGATTCTTCGCTTGATTTTGGACTCCTTTTGCTTGCAACAATTTTTCTCACGATGAAACATTGAGATATCTCCACTCACACCTCACCTTACATGGATTAATACCATGAAGGAACTACTAGGCCCCTTAAGACTCAAGAATCTATGTTACCATGTTAGCAAATAGAGCACAAGAAAGACAAGGCAAGAACTGTTGGAAATGGCTTTATTTCATTATGTTGCACATTGTATTGATCTCATGATATGAATTTATAGTACTGGATTGGACCACTTCTAGATCTAGATCTCATTGAAAACTCATCAATGGATCATGCAACACCTCACCAATAGATAAGGATTACAACTCATAAGTAGGTGGTCTCGGACTTCGTGATTGTCTAGGAACTCACAGTCTAACATTAATATCATATATCAATAATTATAGTCATGCTTCAAGATTCAAAGTCCTATCAGTCATAAAAATCAATCAACATTTGGAAATTCAAGCATAGAAATTGGTCTTCTCAAATCAATCAATCAACTATTGGGATGCTAATCAACATAATGGGAATGCTCAAACATGACATTTGTTCACTTCCATATGAACTATTCAACATCCAGATATCGATGGTTTTTTTAGGCCATATCTTCATCAAAGCTTAGTGAAAAAGTTTTTGATCAAAGATGATACCGATTAATGTTTCTTTACTAGTACTATTATTTAGACTTGTGATTGAGGGGGGGGGAGGGGAATGTTATACCATGAGTCCTTACACAATCACAAAGTCCGAGACCATCTACTTATGAGTTATAATCCTTATCTATTGATGAGGTGTTGTCAATGAATTTAGATCTATAAGTTGTCCAGTCCATGTATTGTTAATTCATATCATGAGATCAATACAATGTGCAACAGAATTGCATAAATCATTTTTCACTAGTTCTTGTCTTGTCTTGCTTCAACTATATTTGCTAACATGTGATTCTATGTTATGTACATATTCAAAATAGAGTGAGTTATCTTACTAACAAATTTGTAGGTATATAGTTTTAAAAACAAACCTAATAAAAAATAATAAAACTAAATATTTCATAAACCAAACAGTGAGTTAATTAATTAACCCAATGTCCACATCTTCCACATTGGTGATAACTAGTTTGTCTTGGGAGCCTTACATGGATTGATGGTGGAAAAAACTTGTGCCAAGAACCTTAGAAGATAGATTTACAAGGTCAACTAGATTTAGAAGAAGGTCTTATACATCAGAAAGATCAAGAAGGGTGTTCCTAGCTCATTTTTCCCAATTTTTGGGAGCTAGAGTATATTTGGCAATGTCCAAATAAAGGTGTTCTTGTTTTTTGACAATTCTATTAAGTTTAGAGTCAGATTCCTCCCTCCATTCCTTTGTCTACTCATATTCCTTGGTAAGTTTGAATTGCATTGCTCCAAGGGCCATTGAGAAACCTTCAACACTTGACATGAATCCCTTAAATAGATTGTGTGGAAAGTACAAATGGATGGATAGATTGATGTCTTCTAGGCCATTATAATGGAAGGTACCTTCACATTATCCATAATTAATGGATTCATTTGATAAGAAATGGATACTTGCAAATAAAATCTATAGAAATAATTCACAAGACAAGACTATATTTGATCCAAGAGATAAATAAATCACAAGATGAAACTGAAGCTTATCCAAAAGTGTAGATAAAACTTGGAGAATACTAGAACAACTTCCTTAGTTTATTAATGAATCCATGAGGAATTTTTGTAGGCTTACAAAGTATCCAAGTAAAAAACCCTAATCTAAGTCTATACACCACTCAATGTTACAAAATAATATAAAATGCATATGCACAAGCTCCATGATAGAAAGAGATGCATTGTTATCTAACTCACACAATAAAATAATAAAATATTGTAGGTTCCCTTAGAAGGTTGTGTTGGATTACTGAGAGGGGGGGTGAATCAGTAATAAACCAATTTAATCATTTTTAACCATATAGTCCAAGTTTTATATCAATGTAGCATTATCAACCAATAAATGCAGAGTAAATGATCAATCATACACATACACAGTACACCAGTGTTTTACATGGAAACCCAAAGCGGGAGAAAACCACATAATGTTTTTTCTTATATGTCTTGAAGAATTACATTCATTGGAAGCACCAAATTCCTTTGTTTTCTAGATATAACTGGAAGGAGACTCCAACCCCCTAGTTTCTCAGGCTACAACCTGAGGGAAGCTCCAATTCTCCAATTCTTTGGCTACAACCAGAAGAAGTCTACAACCCCCTAAGTTCTCCGGCTACAACCGGAAGGTGGCTACAACCACCTATCCTTTCCCCTTCCAACTGCCCTGACATAGAGGTATAATGATGAAACCACTGTCACACTATCACTGTGAGATATACCATTGTACAACTATATCAACATGTACCACTGACCTGTATCCAACCTACACAACTACCCTTTAATCAATCTATACATGAACTGAACATGTATCAACAAAAATACAATAGGTACGCAACTTGTAGTGCTGTAGAACGCATATGTACGTGCCCTATCTGTTATGTAGTCGAAGTATGTACGCGACCAAACTATTATGCAGCCTGTGTATGCCTTATGAAAATTAGGGTTTCCTTTCTCTTGAAAACTTTTGACCCTTTGTAACTTCTTTCACATAGATCTGTAAGCTGTCACTATATCCAGACTTAATCTATACCTAGTGCATGCATCCTCATACATATCTCTCTCTAGTCATGTGTCACAAGTGTGTGTAATCATGAATAAGTATAATAGGCTCACATGATCTAGACTTCAAACCCTTTCTGATATTCAGCCTCTCAATACATCAACCAATACAATCTCTCAACCATATACCACAAAAGACTTAGCCATATGCCAAGAAATACAAGATGTGCCTCAACAAGAAGTATCAATGATAAGTATACTAACATTGTATTTCTGTATATCCGACTTATACAGAAGATCCCATGCAACCACTAGTCTCTCTAGGGAGAATTCTCAAATCTCCATAATCATTTCTCATGCATACATCAAAATCCAAATTTTCATAGAAATAAGACATACCTTTTAAACTAATGGGTAGATATGATGTATCTGAGCACATTAGACCTTCCTGGGAGATTGATCTTAGAATATAGAACCTCTGCATCTTCACCTTCTCAACTTTCCATAGATTTACCAATGTGTATGCACCCTAATACACTGCTAGCTTGTGTATGTACACACCTTAATACACTGCCAGCACATGTACTGTACGCACCATAATACACTGTCATCCCGCGTATGCCTCAAAAAATAGGGTTTTTTTATTATTCGTTGTAATTCCGAGAATTTCGTCATCAACCTTTCATACTACCTCATACTTTCGCAACTTCAGATGTATCAATGAGTACTTGCAATAAGCCTCACACAACAAAAGATATTCAATATGTTTAAGTGTGATTAAATGAGAGAGCCTTGCCTCTTATTTATACTTTCATGTACCATCCCACTTTCCTTATTTTAGGGAGTTCTGCGTTAACTTTATTATTTAAATATTTTCTTTTGCAAACACTTTGACTTTTGGGGGCTTCTAGATGACTCATGAGGGTCCTCCAACTTCACGTTGCCATAACTTTATAACCGTGAGGAGTGATGTGACGTTCCACATACCACTAGAAATGGCATGACAAGAGCTATCCATATAGGATAGTTTCACTGAAAAATTCATTGACCGTCATCTCATTATTCCACAATTAAGCATGGGTTCTCTAACCATACTTCTAGGATAACTCAATCTGCAAAGCATCTTCCCGTGAGGGATTTCACCATAAGGGGACTACTTTGGAGTTCATCCATTTGTACTTCTTATCAACCATGACAAGAAAATAATGAGTCATCTTTAATCAAACAAACTTGGGTCCATTACCCAAACCTTTTTGCTATCGAACTTTCTTCAAGGGTTGACATCAATGACAACCAACCTTAATCAACAATATCCCCTTTGGCATTGATGGAAACACTCTAATGCAATACTGAAATTATGTCATGCAAAATTGAATTCATATCACTCATGCTCCCCTTGGAACCATGCCTCTTTCCTCTGCATCTCTGTGACCATTGCTCCCCCTGGAATCATGCCTATGTCCTCTGCATCTAATAAATCTCCCCCCCTTTGTCATCAATGGAAAAGGTATATTTCCATCCGAGGATGCTCCCCCTAAATGAACTGTCCTCTTTATGGTGCTTCCTCGTGTACATCTAAGACATATAAGATAAGCATTCATAATCATTCATTTTGGAGTAGAAATAACTCTGAGTCTATGGAGAATATACTCAAAGGCTTCCCGTGGAAGTGGTTTTGTAAAGATGTCTACCACTTGTTATTTTGTGCCCACATACTCAATTCTGGTGTTCTTTTTTGCAACATGTTCCCGTAGAAAGTGATACTTGATTGGAATGTGTTTCTTTTAGAGTGCATCACCGGATTCTTTGAGATATTGATGGTGCTTTTATTATTACAATAGATCGAAATGGGCTTGTCATACTCAACCTGTATATCTATCAGAGTTTGTTTCATCCAAAGAACCCGTGTACACCATGTTGTTGCTACAATATATTTTGCCTCGGTTGTAGATAAAGATATTGATGATTGTTTCTTACTTAGCCATGATACTAAACACTCACCCAATTAGAACGTTGCTCCACTGGTGCTTCATCAGTCATCAATACAACCTGCCCAATCTACATCTGTGTAGGCAATAAGTGATAGATCCTTTCCATTTGGATACGATAATCCAAACTCTTATGTTCCTTTGAGATATCTGAAAATCCTCTTCATTTCTAATACATGTGATTCCTTTGATGTTGCTTGAAATCATGCCACCTGTCCAATTGCCTGCATTACATCTTGTTTGGATGTTGTCACATATAGTAGGCTACCAATCATTGACATGTATTGCGTCTAATATGTAGACTTTGAATCATCATCTTTGCTCAACTTGCAATTGGTTTGCATGGGAGTGATAACTAGTTTTCAATCTTACATTCCAAACCTCTTAGCATTTCTCTGATATACTTGGTTTGAGAAATAAAAATTCCTCGGTTGCTTTGATGTATCTGAATTCCCAGAAAGAAGGATAGTTCCCCAAGTAATGACATTTCAAATTCATTTTGCATATCCTTTGCAAATTTCTGGCTTAACATGTCATCATCACTACCAAAAATAATATCATCAACATAAACTTCAATTAATAAAATACTATCTTGACTTACCTTTATGTAGAGGTTGTTGTCTGCACTTTCTTTTCTAAACCCTGCCTACTGTAAATATTTATCCAGTCTAGAGTACCAAGCTCTAGGAGCTTGTTTTAGACCATACAAGGCCTTATTTAATTTACACACATAGTCTACGTTCTCTGACAACTAAAATCCTTCTGGTTGTTCAATGTAGACTTCTTCTTCAAGTTCCCCATTCAGAAAAGATGATTGTACGTCCATATGATACACTTTAATATTTTTGGAGCATGCATAAGCTAAAAGCAATTGGATTACTTTTATTCTGGCAATTGGGGAAAATGTCTCTTCAAAGTCAATTCCTTCAACCTGTGCACATCCTTTACATACCAATCTAGATTTGTTCCTTGTAACCTATCCATATTCATTCAATTTATTCTTGTATACCCACTTTGTGTCGATCACATTCTTATCCTTTGGTCTTGGAACCAATTCTGAAGTGTCATTTTTCTCTATTTTATCCAATCCTTCATCCATGGCCTTATTCCAAAATTCATCATTGTTGGCCTCTTCAAAACAGGTTGGTTCAATCGTAGATGTGAGTGCTAGGTGTGTTTGTTCTGGTCAATGCATTCTTCTTCTAGTCTCAACTCTTGTGTCTTTGTTTCCAATAATCTAATTAGAAGGATGATTCTTTTGTACTCGTCTGCTAGGTGTCTTTGGAGTCACTTGTTGAAATTTCTCTTATGCTTTTGTTGGATCCTCTTCATCTTCCCCTTCTTTTTCATATTTTGTTTCTTCTTCGTAAAGTTGTTCCACTGATTCATTTTCTTCTTCCTTTAATTCTTGTCTACATGTTTCATCAATTTTTACATTGATGCTTTCCACAACTTTGTTCAATCTCATGTTGTAACACTTGTATGCTTTCCTTGTACTTGAGTAGCCAACAAGTACTCATTTTTCCACACGAGAGTCAAACTTTCCCATTCTGCCATCTTCTCTTTTGATGTAGCATTTGCCTCCAAAAAATTTGAAGTGTTTCACATTTGTTGGTCTTCCTTTCCATAGCTCGTAGGGAGTTTTGTCAGTGTTGTTTATGAGAATTACTATGTTTTGAATGTGAATTGTTGTATGCATTTCCTGTGTCCAAAAAATATCTGTCAATTTGGAATCCATTAGCATTGTTTGATCCATTTCTTGTGTTGTCATGTTATTTCTTTCAACAACTCCATTCTGTTGAGGTGTCTTAGCAACGGAGAATTTCCTTTTTATTCCATGACTGTTGCAGTATTCCATAAATTCCTTTGAAGTGAATTATCATCCTTTATTAGATCTCAAATATTTGATTTTTGAATCCATTTCATTTTCAACCATTTCCTTGTAGATCTTGAAGTTTTCAAAATCTTTTGACTTATTCTTGAGAAAGCAAACTACAGTCATTCTTGTATAATCATCAATTAATAACATAAAGTATTTATCACCTTTTAAACCCTTTGTTGTAGTTGGTCCAACTAGATCAGTATGCACAATTTCCAATGGTCTTGTCGTTGAATATTCCTTTGATTTGAACCTGGTCTTTGTTTGATTTCCTTGTTGACAATGCTTTCATAAAGTGTTGATTGGTTTCGTGATTTGGGGAATTTCTCTGACTGCTTCTCTTTTTCTAACTTTGACAAGGTTATCAAAATGTATGTGACCCATTCTTCTGTGCCATAGCCAACTTTCATCTTTCTTTCCTAGACAACATTTTTCATTTCCAATTTCACTTAACACATATATGTTTCTTGAAGTTCTCACAGCTGTAGCAATCAATTTTCCTAAACCTTCTTTTCTTATCTCGCACTTTTGTGAATCGAAAGTAACTTTATGACCTTGGTCACACATTTGACTCACACTTAGAAGATTATGTTTAATATCTTCTACTAGTAGAACATTTTCTTCCTTTGTATTCTTGTTCCCAATTCTGATTGTTCCTTTTCAAATGATTTTAGTTGAATCATCATTTCCTAAGGAGACTGATCCATCTCTTTCCTTTCTTAATGTAAGAAAATTGTCTCTATCACCTGTCATGTGTTTTGAACATCCGTTGTCAACATAACAACCACGTTTCTTATGTTTAGTATGTAGAGAGAGTGTGCATTCTTCATTGTTGTATTGATTCTTCTTTCTTATCCATGTCCTTTTATGAGGTTCATGTATGTGATTGTTGTTGTTCTGTTGTGGTTCTCTAGGAGGGATTGTCATTCTACAATCTTTGGCCATGTGTCCAAAGTTGTTACACTTGTAGCATTTCGCTTCAATGCTCAAAGATTCAAACTTGTTGTAACTTCTTCTCTGTATTTCACTAGGCCTTCTTGGATAATCCTTTTGTGCATGACTTTCAAAGTTGCTTATGTTCTTTTTGTTAGCTCTGCAATTCACATCTTTATGTCCAAAATTATTACATGCATAGCATAAACCAAAAAAGATAGTTTGATACCTGGGAGTTGAAGATCTTCTGAAAGGAGGTGCTCTTATGAATCCTTCTTCTTCCTAAGGCCTATCTATTTCTGTCGGTCGTTGATTCTTAAATTTGGATCTTCTTGGTGGAGGAGTGTCCTTGTAATTTTCTCTGCAGACCTTCCTATCCACTTTGATTGTTTTTGCATAGCTTTTTGGATTTTTTTCTTGTTTTTTTTTTTTGGAGCTTGATCCCTTTTTTGTTTCATTGTATCCAAGTCCAGACTTGTCATAATTAGGCCTTTGACTGCTAATAATGTCATTCAAAACTTTTGAGTTGTTCTACATATTTTTCTTTTGAAGATCCTTTCTTAATGTGACAATTTCTACTTCCAAATTTTCAATAATCTTGTCTCTTCCTTCTAGCAGTTCTTTGAGTGCTTCTTCAATTCTCTTATCTTCTTCAATTTAAACATTCAAATTTGTGATTATTTGTTCTAATTCCTGAGTTTCTTCTTTCTTGTCTAGTTCCGCTTGTAGCTTCTTGTTTTTCCTTTTTTCTCTTCTGATAATTTCTATGGCACTCAACAATTCCTCTCGGTAGTCAACTTTTGCCTCTTCAATTTCTTCTTCGGCTTCTTCATATTCTACTTCAGAGTCTTCTTTATCAGATTCTTATACTACCATGAATATAACTCTTTTTGTCTCACTATCACTACCTTCATCTTCATCTGATGATGAGATGTCTTCTTTGGTGCATAAGCTTTTCTTGAAAACTTTATTTGTGTTTCTTTTGTCTTTATATGTTTGTTTGATTTTTGAGTCACCTTCATCATTTCTCTTTTTCTTATGAGGAAATTTGTTAGAAAAATGACCAATACCATCACAATTAAAACAAATTAAAGGAAGCTTACCTCTATACCTACCGTCGGTTCCCTTGTTCAGTCTTCTGACAAAGTTGGCCACTTCTTCATCATCTTCTGAGACGTCACTATTGTTGCTATGTTATTTTTCTTGTTTCTTTCCATTTTGCTTTGATATTTTGGATGCTTCTTTTACATCTGGATTTTCCTGTTCAATTCTCATTTCATATACTGTGAATATTCCTTGTAGTTTGTCCATGCTTATTGAGTTTAGATTTTCTCTTTCTTCTAGTGTTGATATCTTAGGGTCAAATCTCATAGGAAGAGATCTTAGTACCTTTTGAACAATTACCAATTCTTTGATTTCTTCTCCCAATCCCATGATTGCATTTATTGTTTCATCGACTTGTAAGAAGCAAGCTGCAATATTCTCATATTCCTTCATCTTTAGTTGTTCAAACTGACCTCTGTAAGTTTGAAGCTTTGATGCTTTGACTTTTGAATCTCCTTCATAAATATTTTGAATTTTGTCCCAAATATCTTTAGCGGATTTACAATGTGCAACTTTGGTGAACATCGTTTCACCAAGACCATTCATAAGTACATTTGTGGCTTTGGAATTATTCTGAATGAGTTTCATTGCTTTGTCATTTGTTGGTGGAATTGTTGGTATTGTGTATCCATCTACAATTGATTGCCAAATTTCAAATCCCTGTGCCTGTATATATGTGTTCATCCTTATGCTCCAAAATGCATACTTCTATCCATCAAATTGTGGTATTCCATTTTTATACAAGTTGTTTCTCTCCATGATCTACCTTTCAGTGGTTAAATTGATTTTTGAAGGAACCTGAACGGATACCAATTGTTGGATTATTGAGACGGGGGGGTGAATCAGTAATAGAGAAATTTAATCCTTTTTAACCATATAATCCAAGTGTTATATCAATTTAGCATTATCATCCAATAAATGCAGAGTAAATAAGCAATGAACAAATGAACAATCATACATATACACAGTACATTAGTGTTTTACATGGAAACCCAAAGCGGGAGAAAAACACATAATGATTTTTCTTATATGTATTGAATAATTACATTCATTGGAAGCACCAAATTCCTTTGTTTTCCAGTGCAACTGGAAGGAGGCTCCAACCCCATAGTTTCTCAGGCTACAACTTGAGGGAAGATCCAACTCCCCAATTCTTTGGCTACAACCAGAAGGAGGTTACAACCCCCTAAGTTCTCCGACTACAACAAGAAGGTGGCTACAACCACCTATACTTTCCCCGTCCAACCGCCCTGATGTAGAGGTAGAATGATGAAACCATTGTCACACTATCACTGTGAGATATACCATTGTAAAACTATATCAACCTGTACCACTGACCTGTATCCAACTTGTACAACTTTCCTGTAATCAATATGTACCTGAACTGAACATGTATCAACAAAAATACAACAGGTATGCGACATGTAGTGATGCAGAACGTGTATGTACATGCCTTATCTGTTATGCAGCCCGCGTATGTACATAACCATACTGTTATGCAGCCTTTGTATTCCTTCTGAAAATTAGGGTTTCCTTTCTTTTGAAAAATTATGACCCTCTATAACTTCTTTCACATAGATCTGTAACCTGTCACTGTAGCCAAACTGAATCTATACCCTGTGCATGCATCCTCATACATATATCTCTCTAGTCATGTTCCATAAGTGTGTCTAATCATGAATAAGTATAATATCCCTCACACGATCTAGACTTCAAACCCTTTCTGATATTCAACCTCTCAATACATCAACCAATAAAAGATCTCAACCATATACCACAAAAAGCCTTAGCCATATGCCAATAAATACAAGATGTGCCTCAACAAGAAGTATCAATGATAAGTATACCAACACTATATTTCTGTATATCTAACTTATACATAAGATCCCATGCAACCACTAGTCTCTCTAGGGAGAATTCTCAAATCTCCATAACCATTTCTCATGCATACATCAAAATCCAACTATTCATATAAGTAAGACATACCTTTTGAACCAATGGATAGATCTGATGTATTTGAGCACTGTAGACCTTCCTGAGAGCTTGATCTCAGAATCTAGAACCTCTGCATCTTCATCTTCTCAAGTTTCCATAGCTTTACCAACATGTACGCACCCTAATACACTGTTAGCCCGCGTACGTACGCACCCTAACACATTGTTAGCCCGCGTATTGTACACACCCTAATACATTGTCATCCCGTGTACGCCTCATAAAATAGGGTTTTTTAGTATTCGCTATAATTTTGAGAATTTCGTCGTCAACCCTTCGTACTACCTCGGATTTTTGCAACTTTAGATGTATCAATGAGTACTTGTAATAAGCCTCACATAACAAAATATATTCAATGTGTTCAAGTGTGATTAAATGAGAGAGCCTCGACTCTTATTTGTACTTTCATGTAGCATCCCACTTTCCTTATTTTAGGGAGTTCTCCATTAACTTTATTATTTAAATAATTTCTTTTCCAAACACTTTGTCTTTTTGGGGCTTCTAGATGACTCACGAGGGTCCTCCAACTTCACATGGACATAACTCTCTAACCGTGAGGAGTTATGTGATGTTCCACATACCGCCGGAAATGGCATGACAAGCACTTTCCATCTAAGATAGTTTCACTAACAAATTCACTGACCTTCATCTCATTATTCCACAACTAAGCATGGGTTCTCTAACCATACTTCTAGGATAACTCAATTCGCAAAGTGTCTTCCCATGATGGATTTAACCATAAGGAGACCACTTTGGAGTTCATCCATTTGTACTTCTTATCAATCATGAAAAGACAATAATGAGTCATATTTACATTAAACAAACTTGGGTCCATTACCCAAACCTCTGTGCTTCTGGAATTTGCTACTAGACTTTCTTCAAGGGTTGAAATCAATGAAAACCAACCTTAATCAACAGGTTGGACCCCCAAAGGGGTAGCACCCATAAAATATTGGGTTTCCTAGTTGAGTTGGCTAGTTGGATTTGTCCTTAAGGGAACAATTCCCCTTAATGTCTAGGCTTACTGGCTAGTTGGTTTTCTGGGTTGGATGTGTTGGTTGAGCCCTTCTTGGGCACTGTGCTAGTGGGGGATGTCTTTGTTCCTCATAATTTCCTGCAAGTTTAAGTGGAAATCATCCGCACTTTCTTCCAAGTTTAGGAATGGAACTAAAACAAAGGAAGAAAGTTACAATGTTTGAGCTAACTACAGTTGTGGTGAGTGGCTATTATGCTAAGAAATGAATTGTTAGTCTGAAAATGATATGCCTAGACTATGAAATCTCTAGTGAGATGATAAATTCTTGGGTATCAAGAAAACATACACTAACAAAGTGAAATGAAGGGAACCAATGCCAATTAGATAACAAAATACCTATTTGTGTGTTGAGACATGAGGGAGACTTTGTGCTACATATTTATGGAATGGAATAATTTGAGATGAGATGGCATGTGTTATCCTCTTGAGTGGTAATACAAAGAAGTGTGTATAATGTTTGGTAGAGGTTGCTCATTATATGATACATTGCTAAAGAAGCGAGACATTGTTACATGTAAATGGTGATGAGGTTTTCTATGAAGTGTTTCTTTACTAGAGTAGTAGCAAAAGAATGCAAGTGTCTCATGCCTAAAAAAATGAGTTGTGGTAGATAATGGATGTCACAAGATGTAAGTTCCATAAATTGTCGAGAGGGGATAGAAAGCACCACGAGTTTATGAAAATGGAAGCAAATCCAACAGATTGTGTGTTTGTGACTAGTCACATATCTAAAAATGAAGAGGGATACTATTGTCTCACTATGGTAGAAGTGCCATAAGGTGTCTTTGATTACCTAGAATAAGTGTGTGTGCAACAATGTGTTATAAAAGTAGGTGTGCTCGTTTAACCATAGACAATATAACAATATTGTCACCCAACCATAGTCATGAATGCCACCCCCGAGCACCTTGACCTTGATAGAGAGAAGAATTCTGGTATAAAATCAATAGCCAACCAAGGTTAATGCACCAAGCAAAGATAACCGAGACTGATAAAAAAGTCCAACCAAGAAAGACCGAAATCATAGGTTGCAGTAACTGCAGTTGCAATTGCTCCCCAAACTTGCGCACTACTGGATTTATGTAGTTGTGACTTGTGTGTTCCAAATGAGCTCTGGCGCCTTATATTTATACTGCTCTCTCCAGGATTTCTGGGCCGAATTCTCTTTCTGGAGGCTAAAGACTCAATATAAAATATTCTCTTTAGACAACTTTACTTCTAGGGTTATGTCCAAGTCTTTCAGGGTTCTTCTTGCTTCTTGGAATATTCTAATCTTATCAAAGGTCACAAGTGGAAGTTAATACCTCCCGCAACTACCATAATATCAACACTCCCTCCTAGCTAGGGAGGTATAAGGAAGGAAATGGTCTGGAGCACAAACAAACCATTCAACTGGTAGCATCATCATAGCCACATAGGCTATCTCATGATCAAATCACGAGCACTATCATCATTATCCAACTGGATAATCTCCATGACAATCAGTACAATGTCATCTGATAGAACAAAACTGTGTCCATCCATAGTAGTACATAACTACTATCCAGTGGTACATAACCATACCAAGTAGCACACGGCTATTAACCAGTGACACATAGTCACAATCAGTGGAACACATCCACCACAGTAGTATGAAACTATTGTCCATAGACATATAGTATCTACAACAATCATATCATCTGATATCAACCTGCACAAACAATATCATGATACAAGTTGAGTCATATTGGCCATTCTTCCACTCACATATGTGAGATATGGAAGAGCATCTACCCTCATACAGTAAAATCATCAACCATGGGCTATGTGGACTATTCTTCCCAATCATGGAAGAATGATTGTCCCTAATTTCTGAGCTTGGACCATTCACCTAACTAGGCCATTCCTCCAGAACTAAACATAGTGCAACCTGGATAGAATGACTCTTCCCTAGGGAATGTCTATCCCTGATTGTTGAAATTGGACCATTCACCTAACTAGGCCATTCCTTCGGCACTAAACATAGTGCAACCTGGAGATAATGAGTCTTCCCTAGGGAATGATTGTCCAGACCATTTCCTAAGGAAATGAATGTCCTGCACCAACCTCCAAAACAAACCATTCTTCGAAAGTACTCACAAGTGTGAACTTGGAAAGAATGATTTCCTGGTGAGGTAGACCATTCTACTTGACCATTACTGAGAGTAACTTCCAAGAAGAATGATTGTCCTAGACCATTCCCCACACTGGCCACAAGGGGAATCATTGTCTATGGTACATCAATAATCTATTAGACCATTTTCATTACGAAAATGACTGTCCGATCTGGACCATTTTCTGAATTAGAAAATACCCATCCGCCAGAGAATCTCAAACCACTTTCCAAATTGGAAAGGAACTGCCCATCCTGGACCATTTTCCAAGAAGCAAAAGTGATTGTCCATAAATCAATGATATATATATCAGTGCTACCTCCCAACCTGGAGAACCATCTCTTCCCTTTCAGCTAAGGGAGTTATCTCCACGATCCCCAACTTGTCTCGTAAGTATTCAAACTTTATCCTAGACAAAGCCTTTGTCAAAATATATGTTGTCTGATCATCTATGGAGATATATTGGATCTTCACTTATCTTTCCTGGACTTTAACTCGAATAAAGTAGTATTTGATCTCAATGTGTTTCGACCATTCATGAAACACTGGGTGTCTGGATAGCCTTATACAACTTTGATTGTCACAATATATTATGGTCGAACCTGGTACCTAATCAAATAATCAAGAAATCAGATTCCTTGGCCATACTTCTTTTGTACATGCCTCACATGATGCGATATATTATTCTTCTTATGTGTTGAGTGCGACAGACTTTTGTTTCTTGCTTCCCCAAGATATCATAGCAGAGCCCAAGATGAAACACATCCCTAATGTACTCCTTCTATTTTCTGCACTCCCTACCCAATCTGAATCTATGAATCCATGAAGTTCTATATCACTAGATGAGGTATATCTTAAACCATAGTTTAGTGTCCCATAGATATATCTTAGAAGATGCTTTGCAGCTATCCAATGCTCATGTCTGGGTTCCACCTGGAACTGACTTAGGTTGTTTACAACAAAGCAAATATCTGGTCGAGTATTCACTAAATATATTAATGACCCAATCAATTATAGGGACGGGTCTATTGGATCAGAGTCTGATTCTCTTACTTTCCTTATATTTGTGGTCATAGAAGTGTCCATGGATTTGCAATCCATCATTCCAAACTTCTAAAGAATCTTCATTGCATACTTTCCTTGTCAAAGGAATACTTCACCACGCTTCTACCATATTTCTTGTCCCAAGTAATAATGCATGAGACCAAGGTCTTTCATATCGAACTCAAAAGCTAGTTCCTTCTTACACTAGGTGATGAGAGACTCTTCACCTGTCAAGAATAAATCGTCGACATATAGAAGTAGAATCACAGGTGCATTGTCCATGACTTTGTAGTAGATATTTGGATCTGCATGACTTTTGGAGAAACCAAGTCTTATTAAGTAGTTGTCTATTCTGGCATACCAAGCTCTTGGAGCTTTCTTAAGTCCATACAGGGATTTCTTTAATATGAAAACATGAGTTTTTGTGGAGTGTACTTCAAATCCTTGAGGTTGTACAATGTATACTTCTTCTCTGATTTCTCCATTGAGAAAAGTTGTCCTTACATCCATCTAATGTAAACTCCATCCCATGGAAGCAACAAGAGACATAATGGCTCTAATAGAAGTATATCTACCAACAGGATAAAATGTCTCGTCATAATCTTCTCCCTCCTTCTGGGAGAATCCTATAGCTACGAACCTTGCTTTGTATTTTTCCATGCTTCTGTCTACTGCAAGTTTGATCTTATAGACCGATTTTGAAGTTGCTAGTGATTTTCCTTTGGGTCTAGGCACAATTTCCCATACATCATTTTTCATGATGGACTGGTGTTCTTCTTTCTTGGCTTCTTTCCATTGTTTCTTTTGAGCTTCCTCTTCAAATGTGGTGGGTTCTTCATTTAGAAGCTTTGTCATACATGTTGCATAGCTGGAGAATCTTTTGGGCTTTTTTTCTTTCTCTGAAGGTGCCACTTGGGGCTTTGAGTCTTTCTGCTTCTTGTAGAGTAGTTTCAAGACAAGTTGGGTGTTTATTGGTTTTGGGTACAATGAATGATTCAATAGGTTCAGATGGTTGCATCGGATGATCAAGTTGTTCTGTTTCTTGATTATGACTTTCTGGAAGACATGTGCTTTCTTCTTTAGTCTCTTCATACTCTTTGTCTTCTATAATTTCTTCTATGGATTTCTTGAAAGCCATATTTTCATTGAAGGTTACATCTCTTCTCACTTCAACCTTATGTTGTTCCGGGATATAGATTATGTAGGGTTTGGATGATTCATTGTATCCCATAAATATTCCCTTCTTTCCTGAGGGTTCTAATTTATTCCTTTTATCCTTGGGGATGTGAGTGTAAACATGGCATCCAAAGATTCTTAAGTGTTCCACATTAGGTTTATTTCCTAAGAAGGCTTCTTATGGAGTCATATCCTTCAATATGCAATGGGGACTTCTATTCTGAACATATATTGTTGTCATGGCTTCTTCTCCCCACAAATACATAGATAAATCTTGATCGTTCATTAGTGCCTTCACAGTTTCTTCAATAGATTTGTTCTTCCTTTCTGCTACACCATTTTTTTGAGGATTATGAGGAACATTTAGCTCCCTTCTAACCCCTGTCGATTTGCAAAAGGAAACAAATTTATTGGATGTGTATTCTCCTCCATTATCTGTCCTCAAGGTCTTGATTTTCTTGTTTGTGAGGTTCTCTATCTCTGCTTTGAATTCTTGAAACTTGCTGAAAACTTTGTCCTTTGTCTTCAAGATGTATAACCAAGTCTTTCTTGAGTAATCATCTATGAATATTACATAGTAAAGAGAACGTCCTAGAGATTTGACTGGCATCAGACCACAAACATCTAAATGCATTAGATCTAGGATTTCCTTAGATCCATTATTGTTGCTTGAGAATGGTTTCTTAACATTCTTACCAAGAGCACATCCTTTGCAAATTCCTTCATCTGTAGATTGTAGTTCTAGTATTCCTTCAACCATATTTTCGAGGAAAGGTAATGCTTGATATTTGATATGAGCATACCTTCTATGCCAAAGTTCATTTGGATTCACTTCATCATGTATAAGAGCTTCATCATTTCATTCTAGTAGTCTGTATAGTCTTCCTTCATGGGTTCCAATAACTCTAGCGTTCTCTATGTCGGAGTCTCTAGACCAAGATAATATGTTTCCATCTACAAAGGCTATTATTTTTCCTTTGTCTTCTAGGAAATATATGTATACAAGATTCTTTTCTAAACTAGGTACATATAATAAATTTCTCAAATGAACATTGTTACCTATTTTCGATTTGACAGAGGCTTGACCAATTCCTTCGACTAGATAGGTGTTCGTATCTCCAAGTCATACCTTGTAGGATGTCCTCTTTTCATTTATATAAGAGAGTATGACTTGGTATCCTTTCATATGCCTTGAAGCTTCACTGTCAATTATCCACATGTCATCTTCAAGAGTTCATGTGAGCGTTGAATAATGTAGATAATCCATCTTTTCATTCATGATTTCTGTTGACTGATAACTGGTCAAACTTTGACTTCGACCCAAAATCTCAACCTTGATGTTGTTTCCTTCTGAGAGTTCCAAGAGGTGTGCTAGACTAAGGCACACTAGAATATATTCTCCTTGAGTAAGGTGTTCCATCATAAGGTGTTGGGCATGAGTTTTAGTGTTTTGCAACTGCACCTGCTAGTAACCCTAGCGACAGTGCTTCAGTAACTGCACCTACTAGAAACCCTAGCAGTAGTTCTTCAACGAGCTTGATAACCTTATGGATTATCTTCCTTCTAGTGGTTAGACTAAATTAAGGAGGTGTGGGCCCATAACCTGTTAGAAAAGTGGGTGTTCTCGTTTAACCAAAAACAATATAGCAATATTGTCACCCAACCATAGGCACGAATTCCACCCCCAAGCACCTTGACCTTGACAGAGAGAAGAATTCTGGTAGAAAATCAATAGCCAACCAAGGAAAATGCACCAAGCAAAGATAGACAAGACCGATCAAAAAGTCCAACCCAGAAAGACCGAAATTACAGGTTGCAGTAACTGCAACTGCAACTGCTCCCCAGACTTGTGCACTACTGGATTTCTGCAGTTGCGACTTGTGTGTTCCAAATGAGCTCTGGTGCCTTATATTTATACTACTCTCTCCAGGATGTCTGGGCCGAATTCTCTTTCTGGAGGCTAAAGACTCAATATAAATATTCTCTTTAGCCGACTTTACTTCTAAGGTTATGTCCAAGTCTTTTAGGGTTCTTCTTGCTTCCTGGAATATTATGATCTCATCAAATATCACAAGTGGAGGTTAATACCTCCTGCAACTACCATAATATCAACATAGTGGTGGGGAACTCATCCACGAATTGAAAATCTACATGAGTTATTTAAAAGATTCCTTATGCAGAAACTAATTAAAAAGTACCTGTGTCTTATGATCCATCTAGAGTGTTGTGCAAGTTTACATTTGAAGAGAAGAGATACACCATAAAAAAATTTGTAGAGTGTTTGGAGATGTGGTTGAATGGTGACCTAGAGAGGGTGTTGAAGGTAAGGAACAATTGGGAATATGAGAGATTTGTTGGAGAGAGAGCTATTGTGTTGCAAATCTGGAAGAGTGTCGATGGTCTAAACTTAGAGCTATACTTGAGAATAAATCCATTTGGAGGCCCTAAAGTGTTGGGCGAGCACAACTATTCAATGTTGTGACTTTTGAGGATGATGGTGAAGAGCCATAGGAGTGTGCTTTGGTGGTTCTAGTGTCTAAACTGTCATTTTTGTTATTGTAGTTGTTGAAATTATTAGAGGGCTAATGGAAAAAGGAATCGTGAGAGAGTAGGAAAAGAAAAATGAATTGTGCGACCTCCAGATAACCCTAGTAGGCTAAGAACTCATTGTTATGATAAGAAACATATACTTTTTTTTTTCTTTCGAGGTAACAACTCCTGGGGAAAACCCCCGGGTACTTCCCCTCATTTCAAGGATGGTGCCCAGGGTAAACACTATATTCTTTATTAGGCAATGCCAGGTCAACAACAGGGCTCAAAGCCATTATGAAAATATACTCAATATGAGCTCAGCATGTCATTAACAGGAATAGAACCTAGGTGGGGAGCATAACACTTCATCCCATAACTGCAAGAGCTAGACCCAATTGAAAATAAGAAACATATACTCACAAACAAGAGCTAGAGAAATAATCCACAAGACAAGACTACATTTGATCCACGAGACAAAGAAATCAAAAGATGAAGTTGAAGCTAATCCAAAATAATATATAAGACATGAGAAACCTAGAATGTGGAGAATATTAAAACATTTTCCTTAGTAAATTAATGAATTAGAGAAGACTTTTTATAGGCTCACAAAGTCTCCAAGTCAAAAACCCTAATCTAGGTATGCATGTCACTCAAGGTTACAAAACAATATAAAATGCATATACACCAACTTCGATCTAGAAAGAGATGTGTTTCTAACTAACTCACACAATTAAATAATTAAATAATGTATGTGCCCTCAGAAGGCTAGGACCCCAAGGGGGTAACTCCCTTCAAACATTGGGTTGCCCCACTAAGGTGGTTGGGTTGGCTCATTGATTTCTTCCTTAAGGGAGCAACACCCCTCAATGGTTGGTTTGACAGTTTGATTGGATTTTTGGGCCAGTTGTGTTGGTTGAACCCTTATTGGGCACTATGTTGGCGGATGATGTCTTTGTTCCACATCGTCAATGCAATGAAGTTATGCTTTGAATGCCTCATGTCATAATGATTACCAAAAACCTTAACCCCTTCATATCTAATGTGTCAACCACCCCCTGTCGTTATGCACTGCTAATTCATAGGGAGAGGATTGCCACACATAAGGCCTCCCCTTGAGCTTTAACTATGATCATGGAATTGGGGCATAGAGGGATCGCTACTCCCTCTCTATCCATGTTCTACGAGTACCTTTTCTCTATGGGGTGCCTCGATAAGCTATTTGACCAACATGAGAGTTGTATTTTTGTCAAATCTAAAAGTAATGAGCTTGATCAAACACTTGGAGGAGTAAGATCATCTTTGAAATATGTAAGCGAAGGTGAGGAAGAAGGGATCTCTCCTTTGTCTCAATGGTCTTATGATAATGGTATAGTCCCAAACAATCACCACATCACATTGCTCTATATCATTTAGGAAAGTGATCCCTCAATACATTGTTAGAGATTCAACATCATTATTAGTCGTATGGACTAATGTCCAGGGGAATCTAATTTTTTTATTTCCTTTAGGACCCTCAATGCCCCCCCTACAACCATCGTCCCTTGTGTGCCTCGATAATCTTAGAGTGTTAAGTTATATCACATATTTTGATATGATGCAAGGTTGGTTATGTGTTTATATTCAATTTGACTAAGTAACTAGATTTAGATTTGGAGAGGGTTATACATCCACCCCATCCAAGATCATGACATCCCATGTTAGAGTAAACTATCTTCTCACAGACAAACCCTCTTTTTTACCACAAATCCAATAAGAATCTCGCAAAAATTTGAGGAAAGACTCTATCATTATCTAAGAGTTGTGGAGCAATATCATCAACGGTTTCACCTATTTCCAAATCGATTTAGATCATCAAAAAATCGATCAAAGTCTTGGAGCGACATGAACTCTAATTTTCTATATCATTAAATTTCAAAAACTAGAAAAAAAATTATTACAAGATTAGATAACTTATCCATACCCACCATTACATCAAAATTATACCATACCCTATCTTAACAAACCTTAAACACCACAAAACAGTAAAATGCAACGTAACTATAAGAAAAGAATGACGACTAACATGTTTCTCAACCCATAAAGAATGAAGGATGTTATCTCACATCAACGTTCATGGTCTCCTCTCCTCATTTTCCTTGGTTTTCCCAATTTAAGGTTGTGGATTTTCAATAAACTATCTTCATATAAAATTTTGAGAGTTGTAATCACTTGTTGTTATAATAATAATAATATAATTTTGGTGTATGAGACCCTCTTGTTTGTGGGACAAGGGACCCCTCCGTGCAACGATGTGACTCATAAAGTCTATGAAGATGTACATACCCTACCTCTTCTGGATTTATCTACCAACATAGATCCATCTTAACTGCGGATTTATCATGTGTCGAGGCATCAAATCCTTCAATATGAAAACATTTTTTAGAGTACAAAACTCAAGGAAATGTTTGCATCTCGAAGAATTTCATGCCTCTCGATGCATGATAGATCCAGAGTTAAGATGAATCTACGATTATTCTTAATATATATATATATATATATATATATATATGCCATGGGTCAACTCCATGTTGAGCACAAAAGGAATTGCACATGTCCATTATACTCAACCCACCATCCAAATGTTTTAATAATAAGATTTTTTTAAATTTCATTTGTTATATATATATATATATATATATATATATATATATATATATATAGTTGATATTGAAATATTTTACTTGTTATTAATATTTTTTTAAATGATATGTATTAACTCCACATTAAGCATTGAAGGAATTACACATCTTCTTCATATGGAGAAGTAGCACCTACACACAAAATAAAAAATAATATACTTTCAATTTTTCTCTCTATATAAAGTTGATATAAACATATTTTATTTAAACTGGATATTAAAATATTATTTTAAATACCATGTGTCAATCCCATGTTGATCATGAAAGAAATTACAAATCTTCATAATCCAATGTAGAAAGTGTTTTTTGAAACAATACATTTTTTTTTTTACTTTCAATTATTTTATATAAAGAGAGAGGTCACATGTCAACTCCATATTGAACATAATATGAAGTAGAAAGCACCAATCAATGAAATACATTTTTTTTAACTTTTTCTAGTACCTCTCTCTATATAGAGTTAATATATAATTATTTTAGTGAACTTTGAAATTTTTTATTTATAGTCCACATTGAAATATTTTTTTAAATGCCAAGTGTCAATTTCATGTTGAGCATGGAAATAATTACACATCTAGCTCATCCTAAATTGTAGATGCAATAATTTCTTATAAATTTTCAATTTTAAAAACTTAAAACTGTTATATTTAAAAAAAAAATACAAATACAATAAATTAACAAATAAATATTATGAAAACTTATAACCAACCCTACTTAGAAACCACTTTTAATAAGCACCAATTATCAAAACAAAACAATAGGTTGGAAAAGCTCATAACCAAGGAATCACCCTGAATCAGTTATGTGTGTACGTGCTTTTTCCGTTATGGAATATCCCGTGTCTATAATTATCCAAACATCTATTAACCCGTCCAGCTTTAAGTAGTAACCCCAGTTAGTAACCCAACCTGAGGCGGCCGTAAGATATATATACTGTAATATACACATACATTATTCACAATCCTCGGGTTTCTCCGCCTGTTTGTGACCTATTTTTTTTCGCGGTTTACGAGAACGGCCTCTGAGCGATATCTGCGGTCACAGGCAGACAGGTATGTTTTCTGCATAACTGTATTTGTTTTTATAAGGTTGTTGATCGCTGTGTTTGGAACTCTGTGCACTGCAAGAGTTCTGTTCACCTGTTTAATTTTTTTTAGGATTCCGTTTCTCAAAATATTTGTATGAGATTTCTTTTCTGCGATTTTGATCTCATTCGACAGAATTTGTTTGTGTGTAGAGTTCTTTGTTTTGGATTTCTTGGTTTGAATCAAGATTGTGTGGCAATTTTGATTTTTACATTTAAATCTATTGGGCGGCTTTCTGAATCTGGCGGCTGTGCTTTTTCAGTATCTCTGGAGCGAAGATGCTGTTAGTGTCTTCAGAAACCCCAAAGGAAGCAAAGTCTTCCGTCTTTGATGCCTGTTCGTCCTCCGAATTC
>ML784341.1:371410-389025 GCA_009831015.1 Picea engelmannii | reverse complement strand
GTTTATGTTCAATGTTTATGCTGCTGTCTATGTGTGTTTTGCATGAGTAATCCTTAATTTATGTGTTGCAAATTGATCCTGTTGCTTTAAACACATAACATTTCACTTGCAATAATTATTCAAGTTTTTCAAGTCTTCTTCATATTTAGATCACTTATTTAGACATGTGTGACTTATTCTTCGTGTGGAGGTCCTCTAGGTGAAGGGACCCCACAATTCTTTCCTTTTTTTTTCGTTGGGATTTGTGGCAAGCATATTTCCGATCGGTTAATCATAATGGAGGAGGACGAGGTGGACTATGGAGAAATTCCAAGTCACATCCAAATATTTTGATTGTAGGCAGAATATGATGCTAAAGGTTTTCGTTATGAGTCTCAAGAGACACTTGGTTTACCTAAGACAAAGATAGATGTATCTTCTTTCAATTCCATTAACTCTCCTCGAAAAATTGAGGTGAAAAACTCCCATTCCAGCAAAGCACCTGATCGTCCATTAGATTTGGTAGTAAAACCCTCTGAGTCGATCCTTAATGGATTCCCATGAAGAAAGAGGAGTCTCGATTTCATCATTGGTGGAATGCGTTAAGTTGGACTCTCCTTTCCCTTGTGGATTTTCATAGTCTCAGAACATGGACTCTGCAAACATTCCTATTTCCTATCTTGGAGTATTACCTATGCCTTTTAAAAATCCAATTTCGGTCCATGATAGGGTTGAAGAAGATGTTGCGAGGGGTGGAATTTTTGTAGACCATGCTTCTCCTTGTTCTATCGCATCCCAAAATCCTTCTAAGGTACACCCCAACAATGGATACGATCTTTAGATCTAGAGCTAGGGTTAAGGAGGGGGATTCTTGTGAAGGTGTCCTAGCCCCAGACAACCCTGTCACCCCTTCGGTTGGGAGAAAATCCCACTTGTCGAAAGAACAACAAAAGGTTGTTCTCGACATCAAAAGAGGTAGAAAAGTAACCATCACTAGGGCTGTTGGAGAAGGGAGATCCTTGAACAGGGCTTCCCAATGATTTCTCTTTCATTTAAGGTGAGAGGGGTAGCGCCCATAAATTTCTGGCCCTCAAAAGGCTCATCAGATCTCACAATGTAGACAAAATCCTAATTCAAGAGATGATGGTTTTTGGATCTAGGGCATGTGATGCTTTTAAGCCATGATTAAGGGGTTGGTTTTTCTGTACATTAGACGTGGAAGGCCTCTCAGGAGGCTTACTAATTGCTTGGATTCCCATGTTTCAGGCTATTGCGACATCATCATTAAATTCAACTATTTTGGCAAATTTGGAAGTTAAAGAGATGGGCATACGCTTGAAGGTTGTAAATGTGAATGGCTCGTATTCGAATTGAAGGCCCTATCGGGAGTCTTTGACAAACTCAAGGGATTTTTTGTAGACCATTCTTCTCCTTGTTCTATCTCATCCCCAAATCCTTCTAAGATACACCCGAACAACGAATACGATCTTCAGATCCAGAGAAAGGGTTAAGGAGGGGGATTCTTGTGAAGGTGGACTAACCCCAGACAACCTTGTCACCCTTTTAGTTGGGAGAAAATCGCACTTGTCGAAAGCACAACAAAAGGTTGTTCTCGACATCAAGAGACGCAAACAAGTAACCATCACTAAGGTCGTTGGAGCGGGGAAATCCCCAACAAGGCTTCCCAATGATTTCTCTTTCTTTTAACATGAGAGGGGTAGGGGGCGCCCATAAATTATTGGCCCTCAAAAGGCTCATCAGATCTCACAACGCAGACAAAATCCTAATTCAAGAGATGATGGTTTATGGATCTAGGGCATGTGATTCTTTTGAGCCATGGTTAAGGGGTTGGTATTTTTGTACATTAGACGTGGAAGGCCTTTCAGGAGGCTTATTAATTGCTTGGATTCTATCATTTCAGGTTATCGCTACGTCATCATTAAAGTCAACTATTTTGGTAGAGTTGGAAGTTAAAGAGATGGGCATACACTTGAAGGTTGTAAATGTGTATGGATTGTATTTGAATCGAAGGCCCTATTGGGAGTCTTTGGAAAACTTAAGAGATTTTACATATGTTCACACCCTTACAGGCAGATACTTTAATCTAACTCCCTTGATGCGTGAAGTGTGGGGTCCCCATCCCAGACAACACTCGTTGGGATATTTTTTTACTTCGTTTTTTGTGAATAATAATATCGTTGATGGGGAGCCGATTAAGATTGCCCTGACATGGAGAAACTTCATAAGGGAAGAAGTGGTTGTTTCTAAGAGACTGGATCATTTACTTGTATTAGAACCTATGATAGGGAGTCCTTTACCCCTGAAATCATGGGTATCCACAGGTCATTTATCAGACCATCTGCCAATTGTTCTTAAAATAGAGATGGTATATTTAACGCCCTCGACTCCCCTTAAGTTTAACCATGCATGGCTCCTAGAGGAATATTATAAAAATATGATTGAAGAAGTATGGAAACCTCTATTCCTAGATCCTTCCTCATCCTTCATGCAACAATTTTATGATAATATTGCCAATGTTAAGGCTTTGAAAAGGATCTGTTATGCGTCTTATAAGGAGAAGTCACAAGCTCTGTTAAAAGAACTAGAGAATAAAATTAAAAGGTTATTTGAAGGAAATTCTTTAGGGTTTTTCTCCTGGGAAGACATTGCTAGCTTGATATCCCCTGAGCTAGTGTGTCAGGACCTTCTGGGTAAAGAAGAAACAACATGGTGTCTCAAGAGTCAGACTATATGGATCCAGGAAGGGGACAATAATGCAAAGTTTTTTCAACAATTTTCAAATCACTGCAATAACATTAACACCATTTGGGAAGTCAAAAATCAAGAGGGGGATAGAATAAGAAATTTCAAAGACAAGGCAAAGGTGTGGGTTCATCATTTTAGTGCTCCTTTTAAAGAACCCCATGGATGTCCATTTCAAGAAATCCTCCATATTCTTAGTAAGATCCCTCGGTCCATTTTTGAAGAAATGAATTAATCCTTGTCAACATAAGCCTTTGACGAAGAAATATTAAGAGCTCTATCTTTGATGAAGAAAGGGAATAGTTTGGGCCCAAATGGACTTTCAATGGAGTTTTATTTGAGTTTTTTAAACTCATTAAAGTGGATATACTTAAAGTTGTCCGGTAATCTCATATTTTGAGGAAGGTGCTTGGAGCTTTAAACTCTACCTTCATAGTGCTTATTGTTGATTTTTCAATAAGCTAGTCTTAAGCATGAAGTTCATTCCATCTTTAACATTTTACTTAAACCATAGACAATTTGTTGCAGCAACCAAGATCACAAGAAGAAAACACCATGCACAATTACACAAGAAATATCATGGGAAACCCTTCTCAACAAGGGAAGAAGACCTAGCCAATCCTTTGTTATATTCTTCAAGAGAAAGACCTCCACCACCATAAACAACTAACACACAAAAGGGTGCTTCACAAACCCTAGAAGACTAGTGCCCAAGAGAGGTGCGTACTTTTCCCAACAACAAGTGTTTTCTGAAATTTCCAAACTCACACTTATGATATGATTCCTCAATGGGGAATTTACCTTTACTTATATTGGATTGAACCTGTCAACAATAGTGTCTATTGGCACAACAAGGCCGACCTCAATAATTCATAATATAATTCATAATTACCATATAAATTATATTTCACCTTATGGTGGGGTCGACCTATACCCTTTACATCACAAGTAGGGTTATATGTAAGTTTGACTCTTGAACAATATAGCAAGGGATCTCATACACCCACTAGTGCTCAACCACTAGGGGCACATCCATCTGTGCTCATCCAGAGGGATGTCCACATCTCTATCTCACTGTGTCTCACAGGAGAACCACACTCACTAGTGCTAAACCACTAGGATCACGTTCACCTGTGCTCAGCCACATGCACGTCCAAATCAATAGATCTTATTTCTCACTGCATTACACAAGAGCATAATTTGGAGTACATCATCTCAAATCTCTGCTCAGAGAACGTTAATACATCGTTTCATCTCTATCTCAGAACGATGAACCCAACTCATGGGATTTTCCACACATTCACCTGTGCTCAACCACAAGCACGTCCAACTCAAAAAATATTATTTCTCATTGCATTACATAGGAGAATCATCTGGAGTATCATCTCAACTCTCTGCACATAGGAGGTCAGCACAACGTTCCGGTTTTGTCTTAAGTAGGAACCACATACCCATCTCATAGGCACACACAACTCATGGGCTCTCTCTCGGGTCGAAACAATCAATTTGTTTCCTGGAGGATGTCTCACACAGTTGTAATAATCAACACTTTCTCTCAGCTAATGAGGCATTCTCCATCAAGTCAAGTCTCTCATGGAAGTACTTGAACTTCAAGCAGTTTGGTGAAGATGTCTGCAATTTTCTCATGTGTAGGAAGGTATTGCACGTGTACTGCTTTCCTCTGCATCATGTCTCTGAAAAATGATATTTTATCTCAACATGTTTCGATCTATCATGAAACACATGGTTCTCAAAGATCTTCACACATCTCTAGTTATAATCATAGAGTCCATATCATGATCAAGTAAATCTGTCAAAAGCTTGTGAAGTCACACTGCTTCACACACTCAATGTTATATACTCTGTTTCTGTGGTACTCAAGGCCAAAAAGCTTTGTTTCCTGCTACACCCAGAAATCATGGAAAACTTCAAGGTAAAACCAACAACTGGATGTGATCTTCCGGTCCAATTTACTTTTTGTCCATTCTACATATCTCTGCAAACTCAAGTCTACACTGGAGGCATATCTTAGGCCATATCCAATTGTGCCTCGTAGATATATCAACACATGTTTCGTTGCTGTCCAATGAGTCTATCTCGGTTATATCAACACATGTTTCGCTGCTGTCCAATGAGTCTATCTCAGTTGACTCGTGAATTGGATAAGTACATTCACTGCATAACATATATCGAGTTTAGGGTTATCCAAATGCATATGTGATCCAATCAGTTGTGGAACAATCTCGTCTGAATCATCATCATTCATTTTCTTCAAATCCATCATCATCGATGTAGGCATGGATTTGAATTTAGTCATACTGAACTTCTTTAATATCCCCACTGTATGTTTTCCTTGACTTGGGAAAAATCTCATCAGTCTTCTATCATACTTATTGTCCCAAGAATTAGTGCATTATACCCAGATCCTTCATCTCAAAATCAGAAGTCAAAGCTTGATTGTATCCAACAACACGGCTTCTAGATTAAGTGTCTCATTATATACAACTCCCTCTGTTTGTGGGAATCCTCTGGCCACAGATCTCAGTTTGTATTTCTCGACACTACCATCAGCTGCATGCTTGATTTTATAGATCCACTTGGAAGTCACCATGGACTTCCCTTCTGGTCTCAAAACAATGTCTCATACATCATTCTTTAATATATACTAGTATTCTTCTGTCATGGCATCTTGCCATACCTGTTCACCTGTCGCTTATCCATGACAGGGAGCCTCAGAATCAATGAAGTGGCCCATGGATGAAGGTTAGCTCGAAAATCTCTTTTTCTTTCTCGGGATGTCCCTTGAGGGACTTGTATGTTCCTCCGCCTTCTACAGAGTTTTGTCGAGCTTAGACAGGCCTTTTATGCCCTACTGCAGTATCTCTAGGCATATCAACTGAAGCAACTGGATTGACTGGAATAATGAATGTCTCCCTCTGAGATGCTGAAGGGGGAGAAGGTATTGTCTCTTCCTTATTTTCATTTTGTTTGACTCCCTCTGAGACAAATAATTTTCTCTGAAGTCTGAAGGATGGATGTCTTCTTTTACTTGTTTGCTAGATCTTTTAAGTCTTCATGTGTTTTTTCTTGACTAGAATAATAATCAATTAATAAGGTTTGGACTCTTGTACCATGGATAATGGTCCAAGTCATGAGGTATCCCGCACTAGAGATAATACCCTTCTCTTATTAAGAATGCAATCAACTATAGTTTTAATGATCAAACAATTTACTTGTATTTGCATTCATGTTCAAATTTGTATTTGGTTTAGAGGAAGTACTTCTCCTCTCTCTTATCTTCATCCTTTTGAGGTGGGTCTTGATCAATGTCAGCAGTGGAAGCATATTTTCTTCCTTTCTTCCTGGTTGGACAATTTCTTGCATAATGCCCATATTTGTCACATTTGAAGCATTGAATCTCTGAAACATCTCTTCTCTGATTATGACCTGAGGCTGATGGAGACTTCTCATCTCTGAATGTTTGTCTAAAGTTTCTTCTGAATATTCCTCCTTTATTTGTATGAAGTTGAAGAGCATGGTTGTCATCAAGGGATTCTTCTACTCCTCCATTTCTAAGTCTCATTTCTTCTTGAGTACAGTCTGTCCATAGACGATCAAAAGTTGGTAACGTTTCTCTTCCACTGATGCTTTAAAGAAAAGGTTCCTAGTGTTTTGGAAGATTGTTGAGAGTAGATAAGACAAGTTCTTTGTTAGACATGATATCTCCAATGGCACCTAGTTTTTCTTTGATCTCTGATATCTTCATAAAGAAGGTAGCGACTGTATAATCTTTTGTCATTTTGGTACTTTGAAGTTGGCCCTTTAAGGTAAGGGCTCTGAGGGTGTTGTCACTTTCAAACATATATTTCAATGCTTCATACATTTCATAAGGTGTCTTCAGGTTGGAAATACAAGGTAGGAGATGATCTCTTACTAAGTAGATGATTATCTTTATTTCCTTGACATCTTCTTCCCTTCTTATTTCATTCTCTTCATCGGTAGTTGTTTCTGGTAAAGTCTTTTGTATCACTCTCAAAATATCATCTTCTTCAAGGGTGACCTGAAGCCTTGACTTCCAGGAGATGAAGTTGCTTGATCCATGTTGATTTTTCAATAAGATAGGATTAATCATGAATTTCATTCCATCTTTAGAATTTTACTTAAACCATAGACAATTTGTTGCAGCAACCAAGATCACACGAAGAAAACACCATGCACAATTACACAAGAAATATCCTGGGAAACCCTTCTCAACAAGGGAAAATAAATAAGCCAATCCTTTTCTATATTCTTTAAGAGAAATACCTCCACCACCATAAACAACTAGCACACAAAAGGGTGCTTCACAAACCCTAGAAGACTAGCGCCCAAGAGAGGCATGCATTTTTCCCAAGAACAAGTATTTGCTGAAATTTCCAAATTCACACCTCTAATATGATTACTCAATGGGGAATTTACCTTTACTTATATTAGATTGAACCTGTCAATAGTAGTGTCTATTGGCACAACAAGGCCTACCTCAATAACTTATAATATAATTAATAATTACCATATTAATTATCATTTACATTAGTGGGGCCGACCTGTACCCTTTACATCACAAGTAGGGTTACAGGTAATTCTGACTCTTGAACAATATAGCAAGGCATCTCATACATCCACTAGTGCTCAACCACTAGGGGCACATCCATCTGTGCTCAGCCACAGGGATGTCCACATCTCTATCTCACTGCATCTCACAAGATAACCACACTCACTAGTGCTCAGTCACTAGGATCACATTCACCTATGTTCAGCCACAGGCACGTCCAAATCAACAGGTCTTCTTTCTCACTGCGTTACATAAGAAAACCATCTAGAGTACATCATCTCAACTCTCTGCTCAGAGGAGGCTAATACATCATTTCATATCTGTCTCAGAATGATGCACCCAAGTCATGGGATTTTCCACACATTCACTTGTGCTCAGCCATAGGCACATCCAACTCAGCAGATCTTCTTTCTCACTGCATTACATAGGAGAATCATTTGGAGTATCATCTCAACTCTCTGCACAGAGGACGTCAACACAACCTTCCAGTTTTGTCTTAGGTAGGAACCACATACCCATCTCATGGGCACACCCAACTCATGGGCTCTCTTTCAAGTCGACTCAATCAGTTTGTGTCCTGGAGGATGTCTCACACAGTTGTAATCATCAACACTTATTCCAAAGAAGCAAAATGCCATCTCTTTCGACAATTATTGCTCGATATCATGTTGTAATGTGATTTACAAAGTGATATAAAAGTGATAGCCCAAATATTAAAACCAATTTTAAGTGATCTAATCTCTGAAGAACAATTTGGTTTCCTTAAGAAACACTAGATTCATGATGTGGTGGCCTTAGCCCATGAAGCATTGCACTCTATCAAGCAATCCAAGATTGAGGATCTTTCACTTAAGCTTGATTTATCTAAGGCATATGATAGATTCAACTAGGATTTCCTACATCTAATTCTTATTCAGATGGGAATGAATCTAAACTTAGTCAATTGGATAATGGGATGTATACAATGGGTATCTTTTGCAGTTTTAATAAATGGCTCTCCCTCAAATTTCTTTCGAGCAACTTGGGGATTACTTAGACAATGTTGTTCTTTATCGCCTTTCCTCTTTTTTTGGTGGTCGAGGGCTTGAGTAAGCTCATACTGGATGCTAAAGCTAATGGGGATTTGGAACAAGTCAGGATCTCCCAGTCTAAAATCATCTCCCATCTCCTCTTTGTGGATGATGTATTACCTTTTGGTGCAGGGTCTCTTTAAGAAATTTGAGCTCTTAAATGAATTCTAGATTTATACTACAAAGCAACTTGTATGGAAATTAATTTCTCTAAATCTTGTCTATTATCTTTGTGGAATCCCATATAGATAGTTATCTTCCATTTTCCCGAAAGGATCCTGATGTTGGCTTCAAGTATCTCGACTTTTTCCTTAAGCCAAATTCTTACAAATTTGTCGAATGGTTATGGATTTACAATAAGGTGGAGGCTCGAATTTCCTTATGGGTACAAAGATTATTATCTAGAGGAGGGAAATTAGTCCTTCTAAAATCAATACTGGAAAGTATCCCAGTATATTGGACATCCAATTCTAAAGTGTCAAAGGGAATTCTTACAAAAATAAGGAAACAAAGATTTCAATTTATGTGGTCGAGAAAAAGTTCGAAGGGAGGAATACCATTGGTAAAATGGTAAAAAATTGAAATGCCAAAGAAGCTTGGTGGATGGGGCCTTGCAAATATCTATTTATTCAACACATCGATTAATATGGAAGCACTGTACAATATCCTACATGATCTATCCGCAATAGGGGATTGATCTAATGCATAATACAACAATAATAATTAGAATACACTTTGCAGTTACATTATTTCAACACTCCCCCTTAACAAGAAGGGTATTCTACAACAACATCAGGCGAGAGAGAGGACAACATCATCAACAACATCAGGGGGGTGAGAGGAAAATATCATCAATATCATCTTGGAACACTGAATGGCATATCTATAAATCATCAGAAGTTTTTCTCATCGGCAACATCGTCATTCTCAATCGAATGGAATTGTCATCTGCATCAATATGGATTAGTATAAAACTAATACATCATCATCACAGCACGAGGTTGGTCACATCATCACAGCACGAGGTTGGCTCATCATCACAGCATGAGGCTGTCACACTACACAACAATTAAGTTGGAATCACAACACGACAATTAAGCTAGAAAAACAATACTAGATTGGCTTTACGTCACAACAATTAAGTTGGAAGCACAATACTAGGCTGGCATATCTCAACACAACAATTAAGTTGAAAACACAATACTAGACTGACTTTAAATCACAACAACTAAGTTGGAAGCACAGTACTAGGCTAGCATATCTCAACACAATAATTAAGGTGGAAACACAATACTAGACTGGCTTTACATCACAACAATTAAGTTGGAAGCACAGTACTAGGCTAGCATATCTCAACACAAAACTACTCCCCCTTTCGAGGGAGGTCCTTTCAGAATATACCGAGCTTATCTCGAAAGTGCTCAAACTTTACACGAGATAGAGGCTTGGTCAACACATCGGCAACCTGTTCATCCGTGCTAACATATTGGAGCTTTATGGCTCTTCTCTAAACCATGTCACGGATGTAATGATATCAGACCTCTATGTGATTTGACTTTTCATGAAATACATGATTCTCTGTCATCTTTATGCAGCTCTAGTTGTCACATAGGATCGTGGTTGCTTCCATATCTAGGTCAAATAGACCAATCAATAACTTATGAAGCCATATAGCTTTGAAGCTGGTAGAACACGCAACAATGTATTCTGCTTTCGTTGTACTGAGAGCAATGTTGGATTGCTTCCTAGTCTGCCATGAGATCATGGATGATCTCAAACTAAAACAACATCCTGAAGTGCTCTTCCTGTCAGAGACACTTCCAACCCAATCTGAATCAGTGTACCCACTCCGTGTGAAATCATGATCTCCATCATAGCTAAGACCACAATCTAATGTACCCTTAAGGTACCTCATCACATGTTTTGCAGCAACTAGGTGAACATGTCTGGCTTCTACCAGAAACTGACTCAAGGTGTTCACAACAAAACAAATATATGGTCTAGTGTTTTTCAGGTACATCAACGATCCAATGATCTATCTATACAGTGTGGCATCAATCAATTCTGGCGAAGTGTCGACTAGTAGCTTCAGCTTCATTTCCATGGGTGTATTCATGGACTTGCACTCCAACATGTCAAATCTCTTTAGGATTTCAACTGCATACTTCCCTTGGTTAAGGAATATTCTCTCTAGGCTCTGCCATACCTCAAGACCTAATAAATAATGCATTAGACCAAGGTATTTCATCTCAAATTCTGAAGCGAGCTTCTTCTTACATTCGGTGATGATCTTTTCTTCTCCAGTTAAGAATAGGTCATCCACATACAACAACAATATCATCGGCTCATCGTTCATAACCTTGAAGTAGAGGTTAGAATCTTATTTACTCTTGGTAAAGCCCAAGCTCGTCAAAAAACTGTCTATTCTGCCATGCCAAGCTCTAGGAGCTTGCTCCAATCCGTACAAAGCCTTCTTCAAGTTGCAGACATGAGTCTTCTTGTCTTCAACTTCAAATCCTTGAGGTTTCTCTATATACACTTCTTCTTCGATGACACCATTTAGGAAAGCTGTCTTTACATCCATTTGGTGTAACTTCCACTTCATCTTAGCTGCAAGGGCTATGATGGTTCTGATCGAAGTGTATCTGGATAGAGGAGAGAAGCTCTCTTCATAGTCAATGCCTTCTTTTTGAGAAAATCCACGAGCGACAAATCTTGCTTTATACTTCTCAATACTTCCATTAGCAACATGTTTTATTTTGAAGATCCATTTGGAAGATACCACATCCTTGCTCTTCAGTCTGGGAACTATTTCCCATACATCGTTCTTTATTATGGATTGGTATTCTTCTGTCATGGAATCTGCCCATTCTTTCTTCTGAATGGATTCTTCAAAGAAGGTAGGCTCCTTCTCTAGGAGATCACACATCAAATCCATATGACTGGAGAATGGCTTAGGTCTCTTCACCTATCTCGTGTTTCCTTTAGGAACACCATAATTCTCTCCATATTGAATAATCTCTCTAGACCAAGCAGGATTTCTCTTATGGGAAATCATCATCTGAGGAGGTTCTTGAAATTCTACTATGTCATGATCTTCTATAATTTCCTCATCAAGGGAAGCTATGACTTCCCTCACTGGTTATGCAACTCTGGGAACCTCCCTTACTGATTCTGCAACTTTGGGAGCTACAGGTTCCTCTTCATATACTTCTTCAAGCTGGCATCTTCTTGATTTCTTGAGCGTTGCATCTTCATCAAAGGTCACATCCCTGTTGATCTCAATGTGATGGTGACCTGGTATATAAATCTTGAAGGACCTGGAGGCCTCACAGTATCCCACAAATATTCCATTCTTTCCTGAGGGTTCTAGCTTGTTTCTCTTCTCTTTCGGAATATGTACAAATACTGGGCAGCCAAATATTTTGAGATGGATTACCTTTGGCTTCTTTTTGGTCAACATCTTTTCCGGGGTCTTGAACCCAAGTGCACTATGGGACAATCGGTTTTGTACATATACGGATGTCATTGCTTCTTCTGCCCATAAACACATTGGAAGATCTTGATCATGGATCATGGTCTTCACTGCTTCCATTATTGTTCTGTTCTTTTTTTCTGCCACACCGTTTTGTTGAGGATTGTAGGGAGTGGTGAGCTCCCTCTTGATCCCAACATATTTGCAGAAGTTCACAAACTCTTTTGAGGTGTATTCTCCTCCATTATCTGACCTGAGTATCTTGATCTTTTTTTTTTCAGAATGATTCTCTATCAAGGCTTTGAATTCCTTGAATTTACTGAACACTTCATATTTTGATTTCAAAAAGTAAACCCAGGTATTACGAGAATAATCATCAATAAAATATACATAGTATACATACCCACAAATGGAGGATGATGGAATTGGGCCACACACATATGAATGAATGAGTTCTAAGACTCCTTCTGCTTTGTTGTCTCTCTTCGGAAAAGGGTTCTTGTTGTTCTTCCCTTGTGCACATCCATTGCACACGCCTTCATGGTCAACCTTGAGTTCTGGTAGACCTGTGACTACTTTGCATACATACGGTAATGCCTTGTAGTTGATGTGGGCTAATATTCTATGCCAAAGTTCACATGGATTCTCAATGGCGTGGGTCATGGTTGCTTCTGACTGACCCTTTAGATTATACAAGCCACCTTCTTATTTTCCAATGACAATTGATTCTTTCATGGTTTCTCCTTTAGCCCACATAAGGACTTCTCCATCTATAAAGGCAACTTTGAAGCCTTTATTTTCTAAAGTTGATATGGAGAGAAGGTTCTTTTTCAAACCTGGTACATAGAGTACGTCCTTCATCTTCATTGAATTCCCCGAGTTAAGTTTGTAGTTTGATTCTCCCACTCCCTTGATGGGATATTGGTAATCATCTCCAAGTGTAACTTTCTGAGAAAACTTTTTTTTCTGAAATGAAAGAGAATATCTCTTTGACTTGTCATGTGCTTGGAAACACCACTTTCAATGAGCCAAGTGTCCTCTCCATGTGTTACTGATCCTGAGAGGGATGATATTAAGACATAGTCTTTAATTTTTTCTCTTAACATCTTTGCGGGTGGTTCTTCATATTCAACTGCATGGGCATGATGTCTCTTATTTTTCCTCTTGTATTATTCTCGTCTGGCTGGACAATATCTTTCAATATGTCCCATCTTGTCACAATGGTAGCATTGGACAGATGAGTAATCTCTTTCCTTTCATTGTCCTTTCTTCTGGAATCTCTTTTGTTGAGATTTTTTTTGGGGGTGAGACTCTTTATGATTTTCTTTCTGGAAGTAAGACTTTTTTATTCCTCCTTTAGTGTGAGTAGCTAGGGCTTAATCTTCATCTCTTGCTAGTAAATCCTCTCAGTTAGCTACTCTTGATTCTTCTTGAATAGATTCTTCCCATAGACTGTCAAATTTTAGTTTCTCCATTCTAACACAAATCGTTTGGATGAATGCATCCCAAGGTCTTGTGAGACCATTAAGGGTCGTCATTATGAGTTCGTCTTTGTCTATGGTATCTCCAATTGCTTCGAATTGTTCTTTGAATTATGATATTCTGGAGAAATATTCCTGGATTGATTCTCCTCTCTGCATCCTTGTATTCTTGAGATGAGTTCTTAGATTCATCTTCCGATTTATGTTCTTTCCTTCATATAGTCTGTTTAGGGCATCAAACATTTCTTTCAGAGTCTTCTTTGATGACACATAAGGAATCAGGTGATCTTTGATTGAATCTGCAATGATTCTCTTGGCCCTAATTGTGTCCTTTTGGTGCTTTTCTTTGTCTACAACATCGGTGGGTTCTAGTACCTCTTATTTGACGAATCTTGCTAGGTAATTCTCTTCAAGAATGATACCAATCCTATATTTCTAGGAACAGAATTTTTCCACTCCTTCCAGCTTGTCAACAAGCTTAGTGCTTGTAGACATATTTTACCTGGAGCTAGGAAAATGTCCAAAAATGAAAATGCTCAAAATTAAATTATGAACTTACCAGGGGGTGCGCTTGGCTGAGGCGAGTAGCCTGGTGTGTTTGGATCTAAGAAAATCCAACTTTTACCCCTCCAAACTTGATCTGTGGATTTTTGGACTGACGCTTCTGGTTTTCTGGTACTTCGGTACTCTGGTACTCTGGTTTTCTGCTACTTCTGGTACTTTGTGAAAACTAGGGTTTCACTTTCTGGGAGATCTAGCCACCAAAAAGTTTCGCTGAGGATGCCAAAGTGATCCTTGAGGAAGGGCACACTTTTCTAGATGGTTTTAGGGCTGAAATACTTCATCAACAAAAATCCCTAATTTGCATGTACGACAACAATGACGTTTTTCACTTTCTCTTGTGAAATATGCTCTCTTCAGCTTAGATCTGATTCCATGTTAAGGTTTAAGCTATTATTAGAGTTCTTTTCATTTCACTAGATAACAATAGCATAGATAGGATCACTGAGAAATACACAATCACAAGAGACACGTCATTTATCCTAGGAAACCCTCACGGGGGAGAAAACCTAACAAAACTTCCTTATTATAGATAGCCAATACAATGCCAAGAGATAACTCAAACAAATAAATAAAGTCATCTCCCAAGAATACGCCTCTCTCTCTCTCTCTCTCTCTCTCTCTCTCTCTCTCTGCAGCTCTGAAACTTGCTTCTCAATGAACAAGTGAGTGTGTCTAAGTGAGGCGCTAGCCTCCTTATTTATACAACTCTGGCACGTGTGGACATAGGTGTCTCTTCACTGGTAGGGCCGACTTCTTCTTCTGGGTGTTTATAACCACCTTTAATCTATTATGGGGCCTCTTTAATATATTTTGGGCCCGACTTCTTATTCTACCTATTACAATTATGTTTTGACCAATCCGCAAAAGGGGATTTGGTCTTTTACAATAGCCGACATGATCAATCCGCAATAGGGGATTGATCTAATGAATAATACAACAATAATAATTAGAATACACTTTGTAGTTACACTATTTCAACAAAATGCATACTATGTAAAGCTAATGTTGAATCAGTCTCTCATTTGTTTGTATCTTGTCCTTATGCAACACACATTTGGACATTGGTTGTGCCTTATCTCCAAATATGGTATGGAACAAGCCAAACTTGGTGGACTGTGTGCTAAGATGGAATAAAGACACATCAATTAAAGCTTATGGTTCATTCCCTTGTTTCACAGTCTATGCCATTTGGTGGGCCCAAAATACTAGTATCTTTTAGGACAAGGAAATTCCCCCAGATGTAACTGCAGGATTGGATGAAAAATTCTCCATGGAATACAAGATGGAACCAAAACAAAAAAAAATCGGAGCTCTGATTATGCCATAGGTGGATTTTGAAGTTCCATGGGGCTTCTTTGACTGTGTGAGTCAAGGGAATCCGCCCATCTACAGAGTAGAGGCAGTGCTATTCTTGAACCAATCACACTTTTTTCACATTCATTAATGTCCAAGAAGGGGCACAAATATCAAAGGTGAATTTTTTTCTCTATGGTCTCTTCTTCATTTCACAATCAAGCAAGGCATCAACAAATTATAGTTTATCGAAGATTCTAAAATTGTAATTGATTGGGCCAAAAAGAAAACCATGGTGGATAATGTTGTTCTTAGCCCTCTTCTGTAGGACATTGAAAGTTCCCTTCAGTTTTTCCAATGGGTCTCATTCAAACATGAGTACAAAGAGCTCAACCATAAAGAAAATGAATTATCAAAACATGCCTTGTCTTTGCGCCAAGGTTCCTTTGGTTTTTACAAATTTTGGGATGGGAAGGAAAGGGAATCCATGTAATCTCACTTGTAATTTCTCATGATGCCAAAGGATCTTGTGATCAATCCAATTTCTTTATTTATTTTTTATGAAATCAAAAATATGTAATGAGGAAGGATTGGAGCAATCACGACCCTTCAACAAATCTTGTAAGAAAAATATGTATAGTTTGTATCAATTCGGTTTCTTTCTTTTTGTTGATGAAATATGAAATATGTAATGAGGAAGTAATGGAGCAGTTATGGCCCTTCAACAAGTCTTGTAATTAAAATATGTACAGGTTTTGAAATGGTCCTATGGAGTGTTACAATCTTTTGGAATTGCAAGGGAGGTTGCAAGCAATCCAATATAATTTTTCATCAGTCCATTTGGACATAAATATGTATAATCAAATAAGATTATAAGATTTTTTTCTATGGAAGCAAAACTAAATCTAGGAGAAAAAAATATATTTAGATGTTTTTGGATCTATACAATAGGATTTTGAGTACTTAAGTTTAGGTGAGATTATTTGGATCTCTATTAGTTCTTGCAATCTGGCATGCCATTTTATTTGCAGTAGGATAATTATTTGTAGTAGTTCGTATATTGATTTTTGTGGTAGTTCATTTTATTATAGAATTTGTCAATTAGGGCATTGTATATCTTTTTTACAATGTCATCTCTTGCAAAGTTGCCATTGCTTCAAATTTAAGAAAAACAACAAAGAATCATGCAAATGATAAGTCTAGATTATTTTCTATAATGCAATCTAACTCAATATTATAAATATGGATTTGAAACACGAACCCATTCAATCAAGGCATATTCCAAGCTTGAAATCAAAGATGTAGGAGGATGAGCTTTTTCAACCACTTGTAATGAAATATTCAATAGAGACTCTAAACTTTGTCTAAGTGGCTTCAAGGAAATCTGGTGCTCTTGCAAATTTGTAGTGGTGCAAAGTATTAGAACATCACTTTTAGGGAAATAGTAAGCATTTAAAGCCATATAATGGCCACATAATGTAGTATATTTTTCAAATCCACATAATACATATTACATTTTTCTGTAGTCTAATCGTTCTACGAAATGATTCTTTTCTGGCAATTTTTTCGAGGAACATTTGCTCAAAATCCGGCAATAAATTATTAGATCCGTAGATTTGAGTGATTATTTTTGTATAATCCGAGTGCCCCGGGGATTTTTCAACATGTTGAATCCATTTCTGCATTCATAAATGGATTTTAAACAACAAAAAATAGTGATTTCGTGCAGATTTATGTCGTTGGATTTCGATGAAAAAAAAAATTCGTAGAACAATTAGACAACACCTTACATTTTTATGGCATCCTTTGTCCCATTAGAGGAAATCATTATTTAATATTATTTGCATAGAAGTAATACATATTATATTGTAACATGGTCAAGCAAAATTATAGAATAGTTTTATTTTCTCAATGCAAATATTTATATATTTATACAAATGTGTGGTTGTTGGATATGGAATATACAACAACTAAGCATTGGAATTTGACATTCACCTTTGTCCTTTAAATATAAATTCATGATGGTCAATTATTTCCATTCCACTTCAACATTTAGATAAATTTATGAAATGTTAAACTAATATTATCAAACCTAGGGTGCCTTGTTTGACACCAAATAATCATAAAGTCCATTGTTCCCATTGCGTAAACCACAAACACCCTACATTACATTGTCTGGAACATTAATCAAAATGCTATCATCATAAAATGGCATTAATAACTCATTGATGGACAGAGAAATAACATCCACAATTGCATGACACATATTAAAAGTAATGTCACAATTTACATTCCACAATTGCATCATACATAATTAAAGATATGTCACAATTTACATTCCTTTACACTAATAATGGTGAGACATTGACTTTACATAATAAGAAAAGAAATTTTACAAG
>ML784341.1:308604-366611 GCA_009831015.1 Picea engelmannii | reverse complement strand
TCTATCCCCAAGGTTGACCTCTTTAACTGGACTCTTATGCATAACAACATTTTAACCTTCGATAATTTGAAGAGAAGAGGCTGGGAAGGGCCCTCTCGCTGCCCCCTGTGCACTCAATCAGAAGAAACTATTGCCCATCTTCTTTTCAATTGTGAATTTTCCAAAGAAGTCTGGGAGCTCCTTGTGGGACCAATAACTTCTAAACTTCCAACTGAGAGTAAGGATTTATTTAACTGTTGGTTGTCCCTGTCTCCGTTTGACTTAAAAAAAAAGCACCTCCTCAAAACAATTTGGATGTGGATACCAAAATTCACCTGTTGGAAGATATGGCTAGAGCGAAACAACGGGATTTTTAATGAAGAAAGACGATTGCCAGCTCAGGTGGCCATTAAAGTTCAGACCATGATTTCAGAAGCTATAAATGCAAAGCCTTCCATCCAGAACTCTGCCATGATAACTGAGGAAGAAGAGAACTGGCTCAAGGATTTCAGACCCGCTCACCAGAATCATAATCAGCCCATTCCTCCAAGAATCAGAAATTGGGAAATTCGTTTGCCGGAACAAGAATTCCTGAAATGGAGGTCGACACTAGATGATTGGTGGCTCTTATTCGATGGAGCCTCGAAAGGCAACCCTGGCAGGGCAGGGGGAGGATGAATACTTCTCGAACCCAATGGATCAATCAAATTATCCTTTGCTTGGGGTCTAGGATATGCCTCTAATAATCAGGCTGAATTCTTAGCTCTCTGGCAAGGGATAAACCAAGTGCTCAAGCTGGGAATTAAAAAAGTCAAAATTGTGGGAGATTCCAAACAAGTTGTGGATGCTATCAACCTCAATAATCCGCCAAAGGACATGAGACTGGCTCAATTATACAAAAAGATATTCATCCTCTTGGAGCAACTAACAAAGTACATAGTCTATCATGTGCTCAGGACGTTGAATGGAGATGCGGACAAAGAGGCGAATCATGGCTCTCTGCAAAACAAAGGGCAACTGAAAATAAACGGGGAAATTTCCCATCATCCGATTCCCTAAAAAATGCAGTGGCTGCCTGGACGAATCCTTTCAAATCGATCTGGCCTCATACAGGAAGGACGGCAGTCCATTCCTCTAGTCGGACGGACAAGATATAACCATGGAGATATGGATTCTTACTCCACCCGTGAAGAACACGATCAGGGACATGAGGACTCGCTGTTAAAAGACCCTCGCTCAACACCACATCAGCCAAGAAGACGGACGAGTCGGTCGCAGGAAGCAAGGAGCAGATACATTTTGAGCATAACAGTCATGGAATCGGGCTCTAAAACCCCCCTCACGCCAAAAGAATGAATTGACTTGATCAGAGCTGAACTGGAAAGCATAAGGGCATCCACCAACCAACAAAAGTGGGAAAATCTGAAGTTTGAAATGGAGGACCTCAAAGATGAACTCTCAGACGAAATACAGGTAGGCTTGAAAGACGCAGCTAATCTCATGGGAGACTTAGGAAAACGCCTCTGCAACCTGGAGCAGAAAGTGGAGGAGTTAACCACAGCATTCAGCAAGATCTCAGAAGCATCTGCAGAAGCGGCCACCAATACTGGAAACAAAGGAAAACGCTAAGGGCGTAGCAGCCGTCTCAGTTTTGTAAGGAGCCCCAGCCCAGAACTTTGGTTAGACAAATACAGTCTGTTTTAGATGTTTTGCACTTCTAGGAGTAAAACTTTATTGTAGATGGTAAAAGAATGCTGGCTGGAAATTGTATTACAGAGCAGTAGCTCTGAGATGATCTGTAAGGGTTCGACAGCCCTCTCTTCCATATTCTAAATAAAGCTCCATACCCGTTTATGTTAAAAAAAAAACAATACATGAACGCAAGTTTTTTCAATCACAAGGACCACCACTTACTCAACTACTGCCTATTTCTCATTCAAACGCCATGAGGTCGAACTAGGACCATTGCAAGCATAGGACATTGGACCTCCACCCAGTCAATTTCATTTGGTTTTGTTTGTAATTTATAGAATTTTTTTTATGAAGAATGGAGTTGTTGAGTACATTTTTTTCGGGTTGAATTTGTAATTTAGTAAATTAGGAAATCCACTTACTATGTTTTGAATATGTTTTTGGTTTCATATCAATTAACCAATAATGCTCATGAACATTGATTATAGGACGACTCATGGAGTCAACAAATGTCAATGGTATAGGATGACTCATGGAGTTGGCAGTTGTCAGTGGTTTGAGGAGACACAACAAACACCTAGTTTGGTGACCTACTACAACTTCCAAGTGGTAAAGACAATTCATTCAATAATGTAATTATCGACGATTCTTTTACACTTTTCTTGCTGAGTACATGAAATGTTCATCATCATGTCCTAAATATTTCAACAAGCTCCTGAATACTCATTGTATTTTAAATTAATGCATAACAATTACTCTGGAATTTGGGGACTGTACATGTATACTAAGGTTTTATAATATTCAAAAATAGTAGGGAAAATATTATCCTAATAAATCCCTTTAAATATATCATTATATTGTTTCTATTTTTTTTTAAAGTATCTAGAATAAAGGTAGCATATAAATTGCTTTGCTAGGGTTTAATGATATGCTTGAAAATTGAGGGTTCTTGCAAATCACGAACCTTCTCTAATTTCGACCATGCCTTTCTCATGAAGTGTGATTGTTCCTTTACTTATGGATGATGTTGAGGGGGCACAAGACCCCTCTTACTGCAATGTGATGATGGTATAATTTGTAGGTTCCTCAAGTGCGTGGTTGCCATTCGATCTTCCACCACATCTGAAAGACTAGATCTTCCAAGAAGAACTCAACAAGGACAAAGGAGTGGAGGTGGAGGTAGGTTCCTCCCATCCAAAAGTGGATCGAGCATGGGAACCTGGAAAATGCATTCCCTAAAGCTCTGTGCCCCCGGGTTTGTGATTAGTTCAATAATAATTGGAGCTCAAACTCAATATATGAGAGATCATGACCTAATTGGGAAATTTATGGGGTTATGGCCTTCTAAGAGATACCTTGTAAAGTGGATTAATACCTGGTGAAAACACAAAGATCACTATGATCTTCAAATGGGATCCAAAGGTTTTTTCAGTGTCATTTTCCATAACCTAAAAGACAAGGACAAAGTATTTGAAAACGAGACCTGTTTTTCAAATTCATTAGGATTATACTTAACATTCTGGACAGAATGTTTTATCCTAGAAAAAGAAGACTTTACCTATGCCCCTATTTGGATCCATCTGTATTCCCTTCCACATGAATTCTAGATTGTAGAAATCCTAGAAGGGATAGGCAATACGCTGGTCATATATGCACTACAACAAATCCATGTGATTAACTTCCTTTTTAGCTCATTTTTTTGCTTCCACTGGCTCTTTTAATGTATTTTTCTTCACTTTTTTTCTAAAGTTGGCGCTATTTATCGGGATGGCGTTATTTTGGGTGATATTTGCATGAAGCAACCCAAGTTGGCACTAAATTAGGCACTAATAACACCTAATTTAGTGCCTAATTTTGCACCCAAGTTAGCGCCAAGTTTAGCTTCTAGTTTAGCTTCCAATTTAGCTTCTTGGTTAGCATCCAACTTAGCTTCCTTTTTAGCTTCTAGTTTGGCTTCCAATTTAACGCCTATTGTGCCTAAATAGTTAATTTTTTGAGTTGTTGGGGGTTAAGTGGATAGGGGCTTTGGGGATTAGGGGATTTAGGGATTCAGGGTCTAGGGATTAAGAGTTAAGGGATTAGGGGTTACATTTTAAGGGATTAAAGTGCAATGGCTAAGGGATTTGGGGCTTAGGGGTTAGGTCGTTTAATGGTTAATTGCTTAGGGATTATATATGGTCGAGGGTTTAATGATATCCATCGACCCCACACATAATATTTGAGATCATCCACGTCTCATTGTCATCATCTATCATTTCCATATGTAGAATATTTGTAGAAACTCTCTTGAAACGTCATGGAACTTCCACTACACCCATCACAAACATCTTCCACCGACCTCGCATAGTGAGAAGTGAATGGGGCCAATGTTGAAATTTCTTCAATTTGTGCATGTATGCATCGAAATTTGACATGGTTAGACTAGACACATGCCTTGATGGTATGGGAGGGTTTCAAGAATCAAGGACATATGATGTCCCCACATAATATTTGAGATCATCCACATTTGCATCAACGTTCATCATGCACATCTCATTGTTAGCATTCACCATTCCCTTCTATAGAATCATTGTCAGAACTCTCTTGAAATGTCATGGAACTTCCAATACACCCATCACAAATGTCTTCCACTGAACCTATACAGTGAGCAATGAATGGGGCCAACGTTGAATTTTTTTCAATCTGTGCCCATATGTGTCAAAATTTGACATGGTTAGACTAGACAATTTCCTTGACGGTATGGGAGGGTTTCAAGACTTAAGGATTTCCGATGTCCCCACATAATATTTGATATTTCCCATGTTTGCATCAATGTTCATAATGGAAATATCATTTTAATCATTCGTCATTGCCATCCATAGAATCTTTGTCGAAAATCTCTTGAAATGTCATGGCACTTCCAATACACCCATCACAAATGTCATCCTTCATCGACCCTGCACAATGAGCAGTGAATGGGGCCAACGTTGAAATTTATTCAAATTGTGACTGTATACGTCGAAATTTAATATTGTTAGACTAGACACATGCCTTGACAGTATGAAAGGGCTTCAAGACTCAAGAATTTCCGATGTCCCCAAATAATCTTTGAGATCGTCCACGTTTGCATCAAAGTTCATTATGCATATCTGATTGTCATTATTCATCATTTCCATCTATAGAATATTTGTCAAAACTCTCTTGAAATATCATGGAACTTCCAATACACCTATCAAAAATGTCATCCACCAATCCTGCATAGTGAGCAGTGAATGGGGCCAATGTAGAAATTTCTTCAAACTATGCATGTATGCATCAAAACTTGATGTAGTTAGACTAGACACATGCCTTGACATTATGGGAGAGTTTCAAGACTCGAGGATGTCTGATGTCCCCACATAATCTTTGAGATCATCCATGTTTTCATCAACGTTCATCATGGACGTATCATTTCCATCATTCGTCATTGCCATTTGTAGAATGTTTGTCAGACTCTCTTGAAATGTCATGGAACTTCCAATACACCCATCACAAATGTCATCCACCAACCCCGCATGGTGGGTAGTGAAAGGGGTCAATGTTGAAATTTCTTCAAACTATGCATGTATGCATCAAAATTTGATGTAGTTAGAGTAGACACGTGCATTGACGTTATGGGAGGGTTTCGAGACTCAAGGATGTATGATGTCCCCACATAATCTTTGAGATCATCCACGTTTGCATCAATGTTCATCATGGACGTATCATTGTCATCATTCGTCATTTCCATTTGTAGAATCTTTGTCAAAAATCTCTTGAAATTTCATGGAACTTCCAATACACCTATCACAAATTTCATCCACCAACCCTGCATAGTGGGAATTAAATGGTGCCAACGTTGAAATTTCTTCAAACTATGCATGTACATGTCGAAATTTGATGTAGTTAGAGTAGACACATTCCTTGACGTTATGGGAGGGTTTCAAGACTTAAGGATGTTTGATGTCCCCACATAATCTTTGAGATCATACACATTTGCATCAATGTTCATCATGAACATATCATTGTCATCATAATTCATTTCCGTTTGTAGAATCTTTGTCAGAACTCTCTTGAAATGTCATGGAACTTCCAATACACCCATCACAAATGTCATCCACCAACCCCGCATAGTGGTCAGTGAATGGGTCCAACTTTGAAATTTCTTCAAACTATGCATGATTCCGTCAAAATTTGATATATTTAGAGTAGACACATGCCTTGACATTATGGGAGGGTTTCAAGACTCAAGGATGTATGATGTCCCCACATAATCTTTGATATTATCCACATTTTCATCAACATTCATCATGGACATATCATTGTCATCGTTCATCATTTCCATTTGTAGAATATTTGTCGGAACTCTCTTGAAATGTCATGGAACTTCCAATACATCCATCACAAATGTCATCCACCAACCCCACATAGTGGGCAGTGAAAGGGGTCAACGTTGAAATTTATTCAAATTGTGCATGTATGCATCGAAATTTGATGTAGTTAGAGTATACACATGCCTTGATGTTATGGGAGAGTTTCAAGACTCAAGGATGTCTTATGTCCCCACATAAGCTTTGAGATCATCCACGTTTGCATCAACTTTCATCATGTATGTATCATTGTAATCATTCATCATTTCCATTTGTAGAATATTTGTTGGAACTCTCTTGAAATGTCACGAAACTTCCAATACACCCATCAGAAATGCCATCCACCAACCCTGCATAGTGGGCAGTGAATGGGGACAACGTTGAAATTTCTTCAAACTATGCATGTATGCGTCGAAATTTGATGTAGTTAGAGTAGACAAATTCCTTGACGTTATGGGAGGGTTTCAAGACTCAAGGATGTTTTATGTCCTCGCATAATCTTTGAGATCATCCAAATTTGCATCAATGTTCATCATGGACGTATCAGTGTCATCATTCATCATTTCCATTAGAATCTTTGTCGGAACTCTCTTGAAATTTCATGGAACTTACAATACACCCATCACAAATTTCATCCACCAACCCCGCATAGCGGTTTGTGAATGGGGCCAACGTTGAAATTTCTTCAAACTATGCATGTATGTGTTGAAATTTGATATAGATAGAGTAGACACGTGCCTTGACATTATGGGAGGGTTTCAAGACTCAAGGATGTTTGATGTCCCCACACAATATTTGAGATCACCCACATTTTCATCAATGTTCATCATGGACATATCATTGTCATCATTCGTCATTGTCATTTGTAGAATATTTGTCAGAACTCTCTTGAAATGTCATGGAAATTTCAATACACCCATCACAAATGTCATCCACCAACCCTGCATAGTGGTTAGTGAATGGGGCCAACGTTGAAATTTCTTCAAACTGTGCATGTATGCATCGAAATTTGATATAGTTAGAGTAGACACATGCGTTGATGTTATGGGAGGGTTTCAAGACTAAAATATATCTGATGTCCCCACATAATCTTTGAGATCATCCATGTTTTCATCAACGTTCATCATGGACATATAATTTTCATCATTCGTCATTTCCATTTGTAGAATATTTGTCGGAACTCTCTTGAAATATCATGGAACTTCCAATACATCCATAAAAAATGTCATCCACCAACCCCACATAGTGGGCTGTGAAAGGGGTCAATGTTGAAATTTCTTCAAACTATGCTTATATGCATTGAAATTTGATGTAGTTAGAGTAGACACGTGACTTGATGTTATGGGAGGGTTTCAAGACTCAAGGATGTCTGATGTCCCCATATAATATTTTATATTGTCCATGTTTGCATCAATGTTCATCATGGACATATCATTGTCATCATTCATCATTGTCATTTGTATAATTTTGTTGAAACTCTCTTGAAATGTCATGGAAATTCCAATACACCCATCACAAATGTCATCAACCAACCCTCCATAGTGGGCAGTGAATGGGGTCAATGTTGAAATTTCTTCAAAATATGCATGTAAGCGTCAAAATTTGATGTAGTTAGAGTAGACACATGCCTTGATGTTATGGGAGGGTTTCAAGACTCAAGGATGTCTTATGTCCTCACATAATTGTTGAAATATTGTAACTCCAAAGAATATTCTAAATATAATTGAGTTATTATTATATAGATCAATACCCTTTTATGGATTGATCATGTTGGGACTTATGTATGACCAAATCCCCTATTGTGGATTGGTAAACCCATGTTTATATGGTGCTAATTGGTCAAATCCCCTATTATGGATTGGTCAAACCCTGTTTTAACCACTAGTTGAAGAAGTCATCCCTGCTTGGTGAAAACACACAACCCTAGCCTATCAGCTAGTATAAATAAGAGAGGATGATGCCTCATTCTTTCACTCACTCAAGTCACTCATCTAGTGTGAAAGTATTGGAGATAGATGCAGTTTCCAGAAGGAGAGAGAGGCGCATTTCTTAGTATTGGATATTCTCTAGTGTTTGTTCTTTTATCTTGACATTGTATTGGCAATCTATATTAAGGAATTTTTTGTTGGGTTTTCTCCCCCATGAGGGTTTCCCGGGATAAAATTTTGTGTACCTTGTGATTATGTTTCTCTCAGTGATCCTAATTATGCTATTATTGTCTAGTAAATTGAAAATAACATAATAGCAACTCTAAATTTAACATGGAATCAAAGCTAAATTGAGTAGAGCACCTTTCACTGGGTAACCAAAAACATCATTGTTGTCATACAAGAAAATTAGGGATTTTTTTTGGAATGGAATTTTAGCCTAAAAACCATCTAGGGAAGTGCACTGTAGCCTAGAAAACTCATTGGAAGCTTGAGCTCACCTTTTCAATGGCCAGAGACTCCGAAAAATGAAACCCTAGTTTTGGTTGGTACCAGAAAACTAGGAAACCAAAACCAGTACCAGAAGCACCAGTCCAGATTTGTGTGGGCTTAGTTTCAAGGGGTAAAATTTTTATTTTTTGAAAACAGACTACTCCAGCCTACTTGCCTAAGCCCAACACATCTAGTCCCTGGATCAGAATTCCAAAATTTGAAAGTTGAAAAATTAGGGTTTCCTCATAAAAACCCTAAGTTGGAGTTGCAGTACCAGTACCAGTTACAATTATAGTTTCATTATCAGTTGAAGTTGCAGTGCCATTTCCTTCATGCCAGTTGCAACACCATTTGCAGTGTCCATTCCTTCATGCCAGCTGCAGTACCAGTTGCAGTGAAATTTTTTTGTGAAGTGTTGGGACTGTTGTTTTATTGTCCTAGTACACCTTACCCTAGAAAGAAACTGTCAGAGGTATGTACTTACATATGTTTAAAATGTATTATTACTCTAAAGGGTAGTTGCAGGAGAAACGATCTTTTGACAATCATGGATCCATAAGTATCTCAAATCCAACACATTTAGAGGAATAATGCACCCCAGGTTTGATTATTTTGATATGCATCTATTTGTTATGACATTATGAACATCTAGGTTGTATGTTGAAGTTATGACCATCATACTAACCACTGGTCAAAATTAAATTCAATGTATTAGATTGATTAAAAATGAGATTAGAGTTTATTCTCTAACTTAGATTTCTGTCAAGATATCATATTTCCTTAGTACATAGGACATGTGAAGAAAGAACTTGTCATCCTGAGTGAAGGAGACTTGGAAGAAAAGAAGCACACGCATTCTTGAGGACAAGACTCTATGTTCCAGGTTTGATTTATTAAGTTGATAAGATTCAAAGTTGCACATGACAAGTTTGATAACTACCTCATTACAAGTAAACACTATAGTTGAGGTAGCAATATTTGAAAAGTATTATACTTGGTAACATGTGAGAATATTGAGATAAATACTTATTGTAATCATTTACCATATATAACTAACATCTTATCTAGGAGAAACTTCTTGTCTTTGTTACAGGTTACCGAGGAGGAATGTTTGATCACAACACTAGAAGAGTGTTTCTCTCATTTCGTATTGTATTTGTTACTTTTGATCTTTTTTTCAAGCAGGTCACAAGTGATAGCTCTAAAGGAGATATTGTGACGATTATTCGTGCTATTGTTTTATTATTATTATCAAAAGAGTATTATTCTTGCTTGTTGTTTTGTTGATCTTGTTTCAGGTCACAGGTGATAACCCCGAGGAATCTATAGTGACAGTTGCAAGAGGAAACATACTAGATGAGACATGGAGTAGACTATACAAGTTGTATACGTGATCGTATATATTCATGTAACAAAGAAGATGAAGAAGAAACTATTTTTGAGATACATAGTATCTCATATGGAGGTTGATTGTAAGGAGTAAAAGGCTCCAAAGATGACCGAACATTAAAAAAGAACTCACAATAGACTTCGGAAAAGGATAATGAAGCCACCTTGTCAGGAACCATAATTTGCTTGAAGTCTGACTCAACTTTTCATATTAAGGCTTGGTATTCAAAACAAAATATATCTTATAGAGATTATGAAGTCCGTGTAGACTCAGAAGAAATTGAGAACAAAAGGAGACTGATCTCAAAGAGGATTAGATGGGAAAAAGAGACATCCTCCAGGATTTGCACACAGATGTCAAGAGTTGAAAGGACTAGATCGTAGCATCAAAGACCTCTAGGAGACATGAAATCTCATGGGGATATTCCCTTATTTCAGTTTCAGAGAAGAAAGCAAGTTAGAAGGAATGGGATATGGATTTTTCTGTGAGACTAGAAGGGAATTCAGTGTTGACTTCCAAGATCGATCTAACAGATCAAGCATGTTGCAGATTAAAGTATAAATATGTACAAATCCTGAATTGTGTCTAGAGGATTATCCCATCAAGAGGGAGAAGACTATGATGAGACACTTACTCCAGTAATCGAAGAAATAGTTCCAGTGTTCATGAAGAAAACCAGAACAACCATGATTTAGATACAAGTATGAGATGTAAGGGGAGTAATCCCTATATTTTATATTGAGTGTAAGTTGGTGCAGTACATTAGTTGGGCCATGGAGACATGACTACAATAGAAGATAGACTTACCTCCATGAAACAAGAAGATATATTTTTAGTATCAGTTATCGAGACACTATCAAGTTCATATGAATTTGTTATCGTAATATAGTAGATAGGATACTCTTAGAGTTTAGCAGTGACAATGATTCTCAGCCTCAGAGAAGTTGCATGTGCAGAGTCTCAGTTCCAAAAGGAACAATTGCAGAAAGAGTAGAGGTCATACTCTCAAACAATGAGACAGATAATGCTTTGTAGAAAGCACATATATCTAGCACATGATTGTGTGTATTAAGTTGCAATTGAGCAAGTATACCAGGTTGGTACAATGAGATGTGAAAATTTGGTTTTGAAGTACAGGACAAGAAGACTCATGTCTAGAAGTTGAAGCAAGATCCAAGAGCTTGGTATGGAAGGATAGATAGTTTTTCGATGAGCTTGGTATTTACCAAGAGTAAACTTGATCCCAATGTTTACTTCAAGATTGTGCATGATGGACCAATTATATTGTTGCTATATATATGGATGAATTATTCTTGATAGGTGAATAAAATCTAATCACATATTGTAAGAAGAAGCTTGTTGCAAAGTTTGAGATGAAAGACCTAGGCCTGATGCATTATTTCTTAGGTCTTGAAGTTTGGCAGAACCCAGATAAGATCTTCCTTAACCAAGGGAAGTATGCAGTTGAAATATTGAAGAGGTTTGATGTGTTGGAATGTAAATCCATGAACACACCCATGGAAACAAATTTGAAGCTACTTCGTCATAATTGGTTGATTCTACTCTGCACAGACAAATTATTGGTTCGTTGTTGTATCCGACGAATACCAGGCCATATATATGTTTTGTTGTGAACACCTTGAGTCGGTATCTGGTAGAGCCCAAATGTGTTCACCTTGTAGCTGCAAAACATGTGATGAGAAACCTTTAGGGTACGTTGGAATATGGTCTCTGTTATTCTGGAGATCATGACTTCAGACTGGTTGGTTATACTGATTCAGATTGGGCTGGAAGTGTTTCTGATAGAAAGAGCACTTCAAGATATTGTTTCAATCTAAGTTCAGCCATGACTTCATGGTAGAGAAAGAAGCAATCTAATATTTCTCTCGGCACGACAAAAGCATAATACATTGCAGCATGTTCTTCCAGTTGTGAAGCCATATGGCTTCAGAAGTTGTTGACAAATCTATTTGATCTGGAGATGGAAGCCACCATGATTCTATGTGATAACCAAAGTTGCATAAACATGACAAAGAACCATGTGTTCCATGATAAGTCAAACCAAATAGAAATATGATATCACTATATTCATGATATGGTGCAGAGAGGAGTTGTAAAGCTCCAATATGTTGGCACATATGAGCAGGTTGCAGATGTGTTGACCAAGCCTTTGTCTCATGTAAAGTTTAAATACTTTCAAGACAAGATTGGTATAGTCTGAAAGGACCTCCCTCGAAAGGGGGAGTGATGCTGATGATACTATGGTATCCTGACCAACAACAGGTAGCTCCATTAGGATTTTATATCCTAGGTGATTGATCATCCCTGGGAAGATCCCAAAGGTTCGGTAAGGATGGTATGTCAAAGTACCTACACATGTATATGCCAACTTTGGTCAGTAGTGGTAGATCCGTTAGGATTTTATATCCTAGGGAATATTTTGATTCCTGGGAAGATCTCGAAGGTCTGGTAAGGATAGTCTGTCAAAGTACCACATGGTAGCTCTGTTAGGATTTTACATCCTAGGGAATATTATGATTCCTGGGCAGATCTCGAAGGTTCGGTAAGGACAATCTGTTAGAGTACCACAAAATGTTGTTGTTTCACTTGCCTCATTCTGTTGCTATATGATGATGTTGTTATCTTAGCCTCGTGTTGATGATGTTATCTCAACCTTATGTTGATGATGTTGTTATCTCAACCTCGCGTTGATGATGTTGTTGTTTCAAACTCATGTTGATGATGTTATATCAACCTTTTGTTGTTGATGATGATTTTGCTTCAACCTCGTGCTTTTTTTGATGATGTTGCTTCAACCTCATGTTGTTGTTGATGATGTTGCTCCAGCTTCATGTTCTTGATGATGTTGTATCAGCCTAGTGTTGTTGATGTTGTTGTTATAGATTTTATGCTAACTGATGTTGATGAAAATGATGATGATGATGTTATTCCAGCTCCATGTTGTGAATGATGATGATGATTATATTCCATTTCCATGTTGTGAATGATGATAATGATACTATTCCAACTCCATGTTGTGAACAATGATGTTATTGATGATGAGAAAAAACTTCTAATGATTTATAGATGTGACAGTCAATGTTACATATGGTGATGATCTTGTTTCCCTCTCTCTCTCTCCTAATGATGTTGTATTGTAGAATAACCTTCTTGTTAAGGGGGAGTGTTGAAATATTGTAATTGCGAAGAATATTCTAAATATAATTGAGTTATTATTATATAGATCAATCCCCTTTTGTCCATTGATCATGTCGGGACTTATGTATGACCAAATCCCCTATTGTGGATTGGTCAAACCATGTTTATATGGTGCTAATTGAGAAATCATCCCCTAGGGATAATTGGTTTTAACCACTAGTTGAAGAAGTTGGCTCTGCTTGGTGAAAAGACACAACCCTAGCACCTATTTGCTAGTATAAATAAGAGAGGATGATGCCTCATTCTCTCACTCACTCAAGTCACTCATCTTGTGTGCAAGTATTGGAGATAGTTTTAGTTTCTAGAAGAAGGAGAGAGAGACGCATTGCTCAGTCTTGGATATTCTCTAGTGTTTGGTCTTTTATCTTGGCATTGTATTGGAAATATATATTGAGGAAGTTTTTTCTTGGTTTTCTACCCCATGAGGGTTTCCCATGATAAAATGTTGTGTACCATGTGATCGTGTTTCTCTCAGTGATCCTACTTATGTTATTATTGTCTAGTAAATTGAAAAGAACTTAAAAGCAGCGCTAAATTTAACAATAATCTTTGAGATCGTCTAGTACATTTACATCAATTTTCATCATGGATGTATCATTGTCATCATTTTTCACTGCCATTTGTAGAATGTTTGTCGGAACTCTCTTGAAATTTCATGTAACTTCCAATAAACAAATCACAAATTTCTTCCACCGACCCCACACAGTGAGCAGTGATTGGGGACAATGTTGAAGTTTTTTCAGTTTGTGCCTATATGCATTGAAATTTGACATGGTTATACTAGACACATGCCTTGACGGTATGGGAGGTTTTCAAGAGTCAAGTATGTCTGATATCCCCACATAATCTTCAAGATTGTCCATGTTTGCATCAATGTTCATCATGCATGTCGATCTCATTCACATCATTCTCCATTCTCTTCTATAGAATCTTTATCGGAAATATATTGAAATATATTGGAACTTCCAACATTCCCTTCACCAATTTCATCCACTGACCCCGCACAGTGAGCAGTGAATGGGGCCAATGTTGAAATTTCTTCGAAATGTGACTGTATGTATAGAAATTTGACATGGTTAGGATAGACACATGCCTTGATGGTATGGGTGGGTTTCAAGACTCAAGTATGTCTGATGTCCCCACATAATCTTTGAGATCATCCATGTTTTCATCAATGCTTATCATGCACATCAATCTCATTCTCATCATTCGCCATTCCATTTTATCGAATCTTTGTCATAACTCTATTGAAATTTCTTGGAACTTCCAACATGCTCATCACCAATGTCATCCACCGACCCTACATAGTGAGCAGTGAATGTGGCCAATGTTGAAATTTATTTAAAATGTGATTGTATGTGTTGAAATTTTACATGTATAGTCTAGGTGCATGCCTTGAAGTTATGGGAGGGTTTTAGGACTCATGGACATCATTCTCTTCATCATCGCCATCATCATGGTTGATATTTCCATCGTCATCATCATCATATTCATCATGACCCAATTTGTCCATCCATGCCAACAAAGATAAACCCGTCATACCCATCTTACAGTGAAACCTGATGAAGATGCCAATTTCCATGTATTTGTCTTTTTCTTGTGGCATTCTTTGAGATGATTAAACCTTGATTATATTAAGTTGAGACATCCCAAAATAATTTTATAGGGTCCAACATGAAAGTGGTTTAATGGTTAATGGGTTAGGTACTATATCGGGTGAAGGGATTAATGACATCCATCAACCTTACATGACATGGTTATACTAGGCACATGCCTTGATGGTATGGGAGGGTTTCAAGACTCAAGGATGTTTGATGTCCCCACATAATCTTTGAGATTGTCCATGTTTCAAGGGGTTAGGGTTTTAGGGGTTAGATGTTATAAAGGTTAATGTCTTAGGCTCAGGCTTAGTGAAATATTTCAATTTGTTTTAAAATATAAATTAATGAAAAAACTTTGGATGCATTTAGCCTAATGGTCTGGATTTACATTGTTTTACATATACAATATATGTAATTATATTTTTTAACAATTTCCAATAAATGACCACTAACCATGCTTACTCTTATCCAAGTAATCCTAATTTGTTTTTCCAACAATTCATAGCAAAGATTGAACACTTTAAGGATATTGCAATAGATAATTTGTATCGACACAAATAATACTAAAGAATTTCAAAGTTTGGGCCATAAGAATCAACATTTTAAAAACATGGATTACAAATAATTATGAAAATTTAGAAGTCTTGGTCATTAACATTATTGTCTGCAACAAGGTCATCCAATGTATCATTGTCAATGTTCATATGTTCTTTCAAGTATTTAATATTATCATCATCCTTATATTGACCTGCATCTTCTTCATCATCATTGAAACTTGATTGTAGACCATCTGTATTGTTACCAGATGTATTTGGATCATCATTTTCTATACCATCCATATTATTGTCCTCCATAACATCATCTAACTCTATATTGTTGTCTTCTTGTGCCTGAACATAAGCATCTTCAACATCATCATGGATGCTAATTTCTTCGATGTTCTCTAATCACTCTCTCTCATTTTTTTGGCCATCACTGTTTTGTTCAATATCCACTAATGTATAGTCAAATACATGCCTTAATATTGGATCATAATGTATGACAAATATCCATTTCGGGTCCAAAATATCTTCATGGAAAATTACCTGAACATGAACGACATACATATATTAGACGTATCTTATAACAATTTAATTGATTAATATACACATATATAGTATTGCAATAAACTATGAATTAATAGATTAATGATCACTACCGCTTCTTATTTGAGTTAAAGAAATACCCACTCACAAAGAATTGGTAGAACATAAGGCTCATTATCCTTCGGTAGGAACCTCGAGGAATCTACAGAAAACAATCCACTATGGGCATCATGTCTTTGTTGTTGAAATATTGTAACTGCAAAGAGTATTCTATTTTATTATTGATGTATTATTCATTAGATCAATCCCCTTTTGTGGATTGATCATGTTGGGAATTGTAAATGACCAAATCCCCTTTTGTGGATTGGTCAAACCCTGATTGTAACATGCTAAATGAGAAGTCGGCCCCCAGAATATATTAAAGTGGTTATAACCACCCAGAATGAGAAGTCGTCCCTACCAGTGAAAAGACACCTCAGTTCAACACCTACCAGATTGTATAAATAAGAGAGGCCAGTGCCTCATTTGTTCATTCACTCACTTGATCATCAGAGCGCAAGTTTGGAGTTGCAGTTGGAGAAGAAGAGAGAGAGAGATAGAGGCGCACTACTTGGGAGAGGACTTTCTCTTTTGTTTGGTTTATTCTCTTGGCATTGTATTGGCTATCTATATTAAGGAAGTTTTTGTTGGGTTTTCTCCCCATGAGGGTTTCCCAGGATAAATGATGTGTCTCTTGTGATTGTGTATTTCTTAGTGATCCTATATATGTTATGGTTATCTAGTAAATTGAAAAGAAACCTAATAATAGCTTAAACTCTAACATGGTTTTAGAGCTAAGTTGAAGAGAGTATCTTTCACAAGAAGAAGAAAAATGTCACTGTTGTCGTACATGAAAATTAGGGATTTTTATTGAAGAAGATTTTCAGCCTCAAAACCATCTAGAAAAGTGTGCCTTAACCCAAGGAACTCTTTGGCACCTTCAATGCACATTTTCAATGGGCAGATCTCCTGAAAAGTGAAACCCTAGTTTTCACAAAGTACTAGAAGTACCAGAAAACCAGAAGTACCAGAGTACCAGAAGTACCAGCAAACCAGAAGCACTAGTCCAGAAATCCGTTGGTCAAGTTTGAGGGGGTAAAATTTGGATTTTCATAAATCTGACTGCACCATCTTACTCACCTCAGCTCAACGCATCTATCCCTTGGATCAGAATTTCAAAATTTGAATTTTGAAAAATTAGGGTTTCCTCATAAAACCCTAAGTTGCAGTTGCCTTTGCAGTCTCAAAATTAGTTGCAGTATCAATTGCAGTTGCAATATTAGTTGAAGTATCAGTCGTAGTACCAGTGGTTGTCACCCTTAAAGTCTGTAAGAGTTGGTAATTGTTACCGCTACTACCAGATGGTGCCACTACCTGCAAATGTTATGTGAGGTATGCACCCACATATGTTTAGATTGTTAAGCTTTAAAGGTTATTTGCAGGAGAAGGGATCTCTTTCCATAGATACAGAAGGATCTCAAGATCCAACACATTCAAAGGAATAATGCAACCCAGGTTTGATTATTCTGATATGCATCTATTTTTTATGACATTATTTTGATCTAGATTGCATGTTGAAGCCATGACCATCATACTAACCTTTGATCAAAATTAAATTCAAGGTATTAGATTGATTAAAGTTGAGATCATAGATTTTATTCTCTAAGCCGACCTTCTTTCAAGATAGCATATTGTCCTAGTACAGAAGACAGGTTGAATAAATCACTTGTCATCTTGACTGAAGGAGACTTGGAAGAAAAGCAACACACTCATTCTTGAGAACAAAACTCCAGATTCCAGGTTTGATTGATTAAGTTGATAAGATTCAAAATGTGCAAGTGTCAAGAAAACATAATAGTTGAGGCAACAATATTTGAAGAGTATTATACTTGGTAGCATGTGGGCATATTGAGATAAATTCTTAATGTAACAGATACAACTAACATCTCCTCGAGGAGAAACTTCTTGTATTGATTCCAGGTTACAATGGAGGAATGTTTGATCACAACACTAGAAGAGTGTTGACCTCATTTCGTATTTTATTTCTCACTTTTGATCTTTGCTTCAGAAAGGTCACAAGTGATAGTTCTAAAGGATCTACTGTGATAATTATTCGTGTCTTTGTTTTATCTACTATTATCAAAAGAGTATTATTCTTGCTTGTTGTTTTGTTGACCTTGTTCAGGTCACATGTGATAACCTTGAGGAAGCTATAGTGAAGGTTGTAGAAGGCAACATATTAGATGAGATATGAAGCAGACTACGTACATGATCATATACATTCATGTACCAAAAAATATGAAGAAGAAGCTATCTTTTGAAGATTCAGAGTATCTCATATGAAGGTTGATTGTAAGGAGAAGAAGGCTCCAAAGATGACCGAACATTAGAACAAGAACTCATAGCATAATTGTTCAAAGGTTAATGAAGCCACCTTGACCAGAACCAGAACTCGTTTGAAGCTTGACTCTGTGTTTCATATTTAGAATTGGTATTCAACACCAAGTATACCCTATAAGAGATGATGAAGTCCTTGTAGACTCAGAATAAATCAAGAGTAAGCCTGATCTCACAAAGGATCGGATGAAGAGAAAAATTCTAGGACTTGGAGAAAAATGCCACGAGAAAACTATATCGTAGCTTCAGAAACTTCTAGGAGATATGAAATCTCCTGGGAAGATTCCCTTGTTTCAATAACAGAGAAAGAAGCCAGTCAAAAAGACTAGGATATGGATTCTTCCGTGAGACTAGAAGAGAAGTCAGTATTGACCTCCAAGATTGATTTATATAGATCAAGCATGTTGCAGATGTACAAAGCCTAATGTTTGTCTAGAGGATTCTCCCAACAAGAGGGAGAATACTATGACAAGACACTTACTCCAGTAATTGAATAAATAGTTCCAAAGACAACTAGAACAACCATGATTCATATATAGTATGAGATGTAGGGGGAGAAATCCCCATATTTAAATTTGAGTGGCAGTTGGTGCATTAAATTAGTTGGTTCATGGAGACATGACCACAATAAAATATAGAGTTACCTCCATGAAAGAAGAAGAGCTACCTTCAGTATCATCTATTGAGCCACTCTCAGTTCCATATGAAGTTGCTTCCATGATAGAGTAGAGAAGTTACTCCCTGATTTCAGTATTCATTGTGAGAATGGAGCAACCATTCTCATATTTAGAGCAGGTGCAAGTGCAAAGCCCTAGTTCCAAAAGGAACATTTGCAGAGAGAGTAGAGGACATGCTCCTAGACAGTGAGACAGACAAGTGATTTGCAGAAAGCACATATAGCTAGCATATGATTGTGCAAATTGAGTTGCAGTTGAGAAAGTGTACCAGATTGGTACAATGTAATGAGAAAAATTGACTCGAAGATTGAAGATAGAAAGACTCTTGTCTTCCAATTGAAGAAGGATCTGTATGTATTGAAGCAAGCTCCTAGAGCTTGGGATTTACCAAGAGTAAAGTTGATTCTAACCTTTATCTCAAGGTTATGAATGATGAGCTAGTGATGTTACTACTATATGTAGATGATGTATCCTTGACAAGGTGAATAAAATCTCATCACATATTTCAAAAGAAGCTCACCACAAAGTTTGATGGAAGACCTAAATGCATTATCTCTTAGGTCTTGAAGTTTCGCAGAGCACATAGAAGATCTTCCTCAACCAAGGGAAGTATGCACTTAAAATTGAAAAAGGATGACATGTTGAAATGCAAATCCATGTACACACCCATGGAAACAAAGTTGAAGCTCCTAGTAGATACCTCGTCAGAATTGGTTGATGCTACCCTGAACAAACAGATTATTGGTTCAGTGATGTATCTAATGAATACCAAGCTAGACACATGTTTTTCCTTGAGCCATTATCTGGTAGAACCCAAACGTGTTCACATTGTTTCTACAAAACATATGATGAGATACCTTAAGGGTACATTGGATTTTGGTCTATATTATACTAAAGATCATGACTTTAGACTGAATGGTTACAATGATTCATATTGAGATGGAAGTGTTTCTGATAGAAAGAGGACTTCAAGATGTTGTTTCAGTCTGAGGTCATCCATGACTTCATGGCATAGTAGGGAGAATTTCATCATTTCTCCGAGCACAACAGAAGAAGAATACATTGTTTCATGTTCCACCAATTGTGAATCCATATGGATTCAGAAGTTGGTGACACATCTATTTGATCTGGAGATGGAAGCCATCATGATCCTATGTGATAACCAGAGTTGTATAAAGATGATGGAGAACCTTGCGTTCCATGATGAGTCTAAGCACATAGAGATCCAATATCTCTTCATTCATGATATGTTGCAGAGAGGAGACATAAAACTCCAATATGTTAGAATGGATGAATAGGTTGTTGATGTGTTGACCAAACCTCTATCTCATGTAAAGTTTGAGCACTTTCGAGATAAAATTGGTATAGTCTGAAAGGACCTCCCTCGAAAGGGGGAGTAGTGTTGATGTGCCAACTTAATTGTTATGTTGATGTGCTAGCTTAATTGTTGTGTTGATGTGCCTGCTTAATTGTTGTGTTGATGTTATAGCTTAATTGTTGTGATGATGTGCCAACCTAGTGTTGTGATGTCATCTTAATTGTTGTGATGATGTGCCAGCCTAGTGTTGTGATGCCAGATTCATGTTGATGATATGCCAACCTTGTGTTGTGATGATTTGCCAGCCTTGTGTTGTGATGATGTGCCAACCTCGTGTTGTGATGATGTTCCAGCTTAAGTGTCGTAATTCCAGCCTCGTGCTTATGACATACCAACCTCATGATGTGATGATGTGCCATCCTCGTGCTGTGATGATGTGCTAGACTCGTGTCGTGATGCCAAATTCATGCTGATGATATGGTGTAACCAACTTCGTGATGTGATGCCAGCCTCATGCTGAAGACTCTCAGTCTAGTGCTGATGTTGATGATGCTCCAGCCTTCATGTTGTGATGTTTTTGTTGTTGATGATTCTCCAGCCTTTGTGCTGTGATATTGTTGTTTTTGATGTTGTATTGGCCATGTGTTGTTATTGATGATGATGATTTATTAGTGTTATACTAATCCATGTTGATGCAGTTGATGATGATGATGCCATGTCAGCTTCTTGCTGAAGATGATGATGATGATGCCACTTCATCTTCTTGCTGAAGATGATGATGATGATGCCACTTCAGCTTCTTACTGAAGTTGATGATGATGATGCCACTTCAGCTTCTTGCTGAAGATGATGATGATGATGCCACTTCAGATTCTTGCTGAAGATGATGATGATGATGCGACTTCAACTCCTTACTGAAGATGATTATGATGATGATGATGTTATTTCATATTTCATGTCGAAGATGATGATGTTATTTCAGCTTTTATGCCGAAGATGATGATGTTACTTTATCCTTACACTGAAGATGATGATGATGTTACCTTAGCCTCATGTTGATGAGGATGATGATGCCATTCCAGCTCTCTGTTGTGAATGATGATATTGATGATGAGAAAAACTTTTGATGATTTATAGATATGCCGGTCAATGTTCCAAGATGTTGTTGATGATGATGCCCTCTCTCTCGCCTAATGTTGTTGTAGAATACCCTTCTTGTTAAGGGGGAGTGTTGAAATATTGTAACTCCAAAGAGCATTCTATTTTAGTATTGGTGTATTATTCATTAGATCAATCCCCTTTTGTGGATTGATCATGTAGGGCATTGTAAATGACCGAATCCCCTTTTGTGGATTGGTCAAACCCTGATTGTAACATGCTAAATGAGAATTCGGCCCCCAAAATATATTAAAGTGGTTATAACCACCCATAATGAGAAGTCGGCCCTGCCAGTGAAAAGACACCTCAGTTCAGCACCTGCCAGATTGTATAAATAAGAGAGGACAACGCCTCATTTGTTAATTCACTCACTTGATGATCAGAGCACAAGTTTGGAGCTGCAGTTGGAGAAGAAGAGAGAGAGAGAGGCACACTACTTGGGAGAGGACTTTCTATCTTGTTTGATTTATTCTCTTGGCATTGTATTGGCTATCTATATTAAGGAATTTTTTGTTGGGTTTTCTCCCCCATGAGGGTTTCCTAGGATAAATGATGTGTCTCTTGTGATTGTGTATTTCTCAGTGATCCTATATATGTTATGGTTATCTAGTAAATTGAAAAGAAACCCAATAATGGCTTAAACTCTAACATTTGTGTCCTCTCAAATGCTTCATACTATCTACACTTAAAAATACCACATTTAAAAGAGCGGTAATCCAACTCAATAATGTCTTGGATTTTCCCAACATATTGTAGATTCCCTTGAATAATATTCTTATCTTTTGAGCTTTCTTGAAATCAACCATGATGCCACAATCAAAGGATTGTCTCTTTACATATACACTTTCTACATGATAATGTTGTCCATATTCCCACATTGCAGGATAGTTCCTCGCCTATGAAAGACCATTTATTTTAGTGAAAACAAATATAATGACGAATATTAAAATAGTTAATAGTGTCAAAATTGTAAGGAAACAACATTTTGTAAAATTCCAACTGTACCTTCCTTTCACATCCTCTACACATGTTGATTTCATCTTCTGTTATGTTTGAATCTATAAATGCATCTTCTATTTGATTTTGAATTTGTTTAGTAACCCATTCTAGTGTGCAATTTTTTCCCCATTCCCCAAGAAGATCATTAGGAAGTGGAGTATTCCTTGGGTTGGATATCTTAAACTGTCTTTTTTATTCTAACACTTCTTCTCTCTTTTTATCATACAAATCAATCCATTTTTTCATAAAGTCCATGTGGTACAGAATGATCTTGTTGAGTATAGCACTTTAGTTTACACCTATTACATGTCAACATGTTTATTTCAAAATCCAAATGTTATGCTGTTAATTTGAAAAATAAATTACACAGAAAATTAATGATTGCAAGGAAAACAACCACAATGATCATGAATTTACTTAATAATTTCTACTTGAACACCATTAGATTGTGGTTTTTCTCCATAAATAATATATTATGCTCGTTCTTCATCCCATAAGTGTGGCCCATCTTCAAAATCCTTACCAAGGAATTCACATAGGAATAAACATGCTTCATTCAATACATACCCTTCAGCCATACAACCCTTTGTATGTGCCTTTTGCCGGACATATCTTTTTAGAGTTTTCATATACCTCTCAAAGAAAAACATCCACCTCGTTGATACGACACCCACCAATTCATTGTCATCGAATAGGTGTATAAGTAAATGGACTTGAAGGTCCATGAAACTTGTAGGGAGATCCCTCTCAAATACACGTACAATTTCTAAAGTTTCCTTCTTCCATTTTGGTACTTCACATTCATGGATCTCCTTGGAGGTCACCCATCTAATATAAGAATATTAAATTAGTATGAACCTTTAGTGAAAAATTAGAATGGAATATAATATCTCTATGTATCTCACACATGAACATTTCATACCACATACCTTGTAAATGTTGACAACCGACTTTCGACATTCCTTAAGTCAACAGTAAGACATGGATCCCCCCTAATTTCCAATGGCATGATATGCTATCAAACACATTCATCATAATTCATTAGTAATTTTTCTCACACAACATCAAAATATATTTAGTACTTAATCATTGTTACAAGTAAAACTTAAATGATGATATATAATACCTTCATAAAATTATGAAAATCATGTGGTTTAAATCCTGTGATATGTCCATCAAATGTAAAAGCTTTATCCAATGATGACCCATAGCTAGTAGGCATCCTTATTGAATGAATTCCATTTTTCAGTTGGTCTAGCTCTTTTGTTTTTCAAAATCCATGGAGCTTCTTCATATGTTTCATTTTCCCTATTTGGCCACAATTGTCTTCTATCAATTTTGGTACGTGAAAGAGAAATATCTCTCCTCGAAGACAAGGTGCCCTTCTCTTTTCCTTATATATGTCAAAGTATATAATCTGGGAAATTTTTGAAGATGTGCATAAGATCTAATAGGTGAGATATTAATAGATCCTTCCAATAAGGGAGCTCATAAAATATGGATTTCCTTTTCACTCCTTCTAGCATATTAAATACAACTTGTTATGGTTCTTCAATTGAATCACCCCGGTCAAAAATAATCCTCCCAGCTTTCAATTCAACATCTTCATACTTCTTAAGCCAATCACCTGGACCCATAATCATGGGAAGGCCTATATTTTCAACTTTTCCATCAGATTTATTCTTCAAACGATTTCTAAACTTATGATCTGGTGGTAGAAAAAACCTGTCGTTTGTGTAAATACATTTATGTTGATCTTTAGAATATTTCCCTTGAAATTTTTATGCACATCTTGGACATGAAAATATCCCCTTTGTTTGAATCCCTGCAATTCAATAAGTAATGTTAATAGCATCAAAATAATATTATAAAAGTAATTATGAAAGTTGGGATGAAAATAAATTATGAGTGTGAATACGTAAATATTTTATCTTATCAGAATAGAAACCAAGTCCTAGGAAATCATGAATAGTCCAACATAGCACACCATACATCATGAAGGACCCATTTTATGGAGGACATGATATGTCATACATTCTTATGCCTTTCCAGAGCAGTTGAATATCATCAATAAAAGGCGCAATATAAACATCCATGTTTTTAACTTAATGTTTTCCTGGAACAATGAGAGTCGGCATAAGGTTCTCCTTTCTAATACTCATCCATGGGGGAATATTGTATACTATCAATCCGACTGGCCAAACACTATAATTTTATCTCAGGAAAGAGAATGGGCACACTCCATCAATTGCAAGACCAAACCTAATACTATGTGGTTCATCTTTGAATTTACTTGGCCATTTTTACTCTATGTGTTTCATTGCTTTGGAGTCATCCTGAATTCGCATGAATCCATATTCACTCATGTTCTTTGCATGCCAGACCATCAATTGTGAAAGTTACTTGCAATGAAACATTTGTTGAAGTCTAGGTTTAATTGGCATGTGACGTAAAACCTTATTTTGAACTCTAGGACCTTGTACATTTGTACGATATCTCTTCTCTTTGCATTCATGTCATTCTACCTTGTTTTGATATTCATCTTTGTATAAAATGCAATCATTTTTACATGAATGAATTTTCTTGTATTCAATCCCCAACTCAACCAATAACTAACGTGCTTCTCTGCAAGTTGATGGCAACACATTTTCTTCAGGTAATATTTTAGTTTTTAGTGCCCTGTAAGATTTCCATAGATTAAATCAATTGAATGTTTGACATATGATGAAAATGTTTGATATGTCAATCTATACTAGGACTGTTTATATACAATATATGGTTTATAATATCCCCTTAAAGAAATATAAATGAAGTTGATGAATGTTTACAAATTACATACACCAATTGACAATGCAAAGTAAGAAATACATTTCAACTCACTTTAGTAGGGTAGTGAATACTTTGTCTCACCAACCAAATAGTGACTTGATTTCTAATAATATCAATGTGCATGCAATTTTTGAGGTTCTACTTGCACCTGATCTGAACATGGGTGTCTTCGCAGCTTACTTGATTGAGTCTTTTAGGTTGTTATCTTCAAGATTACTTTGGTGGAAATTACCCCTGTTATTATCATTATTTCCAACCATTTGATCATTATCATCATCATTGTTTCCATCCCCAAAGAAACATGTAAGTATTTCATTCAATCCTTCTTCATGCACTACATTTTCACTATCATCATCATCATCATCATTAAAGCTATGTGGCAGGTCATAAATGTAAGATAATATCATCAGCTCTTCAAATTTACCAGTTGATAGTATTCTCTTCAATGTTGCTCTTTTCACCCTGGTATGGTTTAAATTATGGTTTGGATCATCCCGTCCAAATATTAATAACCCAGTTTGATCTTGCATATTAGTAGGTGTATCGTCAATATCTTCTACCTATCAACCAAAACAAACATTATTTAATGTTTGACAACAATTGGATAAATCATAATTATATCAATCTCAAAGAAATATAATCAAATATGTCTTAACCAATAAGAATATATAATGTAAAACTGTAAAAGCCTCATCGAAAAAAGAAGTGCAAAGGTGAGAACAACTAGGGTTTGACAGTCGAGGTGAGCTAGGGTTTGAAAGTCGAGGCCACAAAAGAGAACAACATGAGCAGTAAGGGGGAGGGCAAGGGAAACCCCTCATACAAATAGGTAGTGGTGGACAGAGGAAAAGGGACAAGCAACGGATTTTTCAAGGCACCAGCAATAGGAACCTTGGGATCAGACCCAGGAAAGCATCAAGAGAGAAGTCGGGACAAAAATGACACTAGGGAGGAAGCCGCTAAGGAAACCCAGAAAGAGGCACAAGAGACTGTGAAGGCTAACAGAACAGAGGGGCACAACTCCTACATGCCCAAAACAACAATGATACCCAAGGTGGTACTAGAGGACCCACAAATGCAAATCTACAGGGACCAGATGAAGACGCATGCTCTCATATGCAAATTCATGGGGTTATGGCCCATAGAACGAACTCTACGCAAATGGATTAAATATCACTGGAAGCCAAATGGAGAAGTGGAGCTCCACCTCGGCTTGAAGGGTTTCTTCACAAAATTCTTTATAGACATGGAGGACAGGGACATAGTCTTCGAGGGAGGCCCATACTTCCACGCCTCAGTGGGACTCTACATGCAACCCTGGAAAGAAAAAATTTCCCCGGACAAAGAAACTTTCAAAAAGGTACCAGTCTGGCTAATATTTTATTCCCTACCCCTATACCACTGGTTTCCCTCTACCTTTGAAGAAATAGAAAAAAAACTGGGGAAATATGTGAAGACCTCATAAGCCACCCTAAAAGGAAGATACACATCATATGCAAGAATTTGCATAGAGATGGACGTTTTGGGAGCAATCCCAGAAGCCATAAGTCTGGAATTCAAGGATGAGGAATGGATCCAAAACATAGATTATGAAGAGATCCCCTTTAGATGCAAAAGATTCCATGAACATGGACACTTGATCAGAGCGTTCCCCCTAAACAAAAAGAAGGAAGCGACAAATCCCAAATCACAGCAAAACGAGGAAGGGTTTATAACCCTAAACCCTAGGAACAAAGCTAATAAAAAGAAAAATAAAACCTCGATAGGAAACACCCAGGAGACCCGGAATACGATAGAAGGAAGGGACCAAACAAACAAAGGGACAACAGAAGACAAGGACTCAGAAAAAGTCCCAGAAGTCAAAGACCAAGCAACAAAAGAGCCCACCCAACAACCAAACAATACAACTGTTCAGGGGAGTTGCACAACCCCGATAGATGGAGAAACAAAATATGACAACACAGCCATGAAATACGTAGAGGGGGATGCAAAAATGACCCCGAGTGAAGTAGGTACAGAAGACCCCGATATCAGAGACTTGGTGGAGAGGGAAGGCATAGACCTTCTACACATTTTAGAACAATGGAAAAGGCAGGGAGTCGACAACGTACCAATAGAGCAACTCGGCCGCATCCAGTACTTGTTCCTAGTATGGGATGAATCCAAAGCCAGAGGAAAAAAATGCACAAACAGGGATATAGGACACCTAGGAGTGAAAGTCGGTGAGGGACAATCGCATCTATCACCCAAACAGACGAGGAGGAAAAAAGGCAGGAAATCAAACAACGTAGCACTACAAGAGCTAGGAGTGCTACTGATCAACTTGGGTAAGATCAAGAAACTCTTTCCCCATTCTCCCACACATTTAAATGAATCTCATAACTTGGAATATAAGAGGCCTAAACAACCCAAGAAAACAAAGAATCCTTAGAAATAAACTAAAGCAGGAGCAACCGGATCTCTCTTTTATTCAAGAGACGAAATGTACTACAGACAGAATGGAGGCAACCAGTAAACAACACTAGTGCAAGTACAAGATGGTATCCATCGAATACCACCAAAGGTCAGGCAACATACTAACGTTGTGGAACCCACAAATCCTAAATTTAATAGCAGCCAAAAAAACCAGGTACACCCTAACAGTGCGCATGCAAATCATAGGAAACACTGAGGAGATTCTCTGCACAAATGTGTATGGACCCCATGGGCCAGAGGAAAAGAAAGGAATGATATGAGACCTAGAAGATATAAAATACTAAGCCACCAACCTCCACTGGATCCTGGCAAGGGACTTCAACATTATTACCTCCCTTGCGGAAAAAAAGGGTGGTACGAGAAGACTGGATTGGGAGGCGGAGGATTTTTCAAATTTTATAGACAGAGAAGAGATGGTAGATCTCCAAACTAAAAATGGGCAGTTCAATTGGAACAACAAACGGATGAACCAGTTTCAGGTAGCTACAAGAATTGACCGATTCCTTATATCAGAGTAAATCATTATGTGGGGGCTAACATTAGATTGCAACATCCTACCCTGGGGTGGTTCTGATCACTGGCTAGTGAAACTGGAAGCTAGCTTCCAAAAATCACCTAAGAACAAACCCTTTAGATTCGAGAAATTATGGATTGATCACCTGACTTTCAAGGAAAAAATCAAACAGTGGTGGCGGGAGGAGCAACCGGAGTAAGGGACTAGGATGTTCAAATTACACAAGAAACTTAAATACATCAAAAATAAACTCAAGTAATGGAACAAGGAGATCTTCGGGAATATAAAAACAGAGAAGAACGACATCGAAAAAAAATGAAAAAATAGAAATTTGCATGCGGGAAGGCTATATGGAGGACCGGAAAAGGGAAGAGCTCCAAATGGCCCAAGAGTGGGAGGCACGATGCCAACAGGAGGAAACACTCTGGTGTCAAAAGTCTCGCATCTGATGGCTAAAGGGAGAGCAGAACACCAAGTTCTTCCATAGAACAACCATGGCCAGAAGAGCCCATAACAAAATCCTAAAGATTAAGGACCAGGATGGAATCGAGTGTGAGTCCCATCAGGAGATCGAAAGTGCTATGGTTAGACACTTCCACAGAATAGCCCAAGAACCGCATCAAGACAGATCAGAGGCCATTCAGAGGATAACCCAACATATTCCACGCTTGGTTACAGAGGAACAAAACATCTTCCTGAACAAACCTATCGCCACAGAAGAGGTGGACCAAGATCTCCAGGAAATGCCCAGTGGGAAAGCACCAGGTCCAGATGGCTTCACTGTGGAATTCTTCAAATCCTGTTGGGAAATCATCAAACATGACATCTATAAGGTAGTAGAGGACTCTAGAAGGTCTACCTCCATCCTTAAAGCACTAAATGCAACCATGATCACCCTAATCCCCAAAGAAAATGAAGCCAAAACCCTGGACCGGAACAGACCCATAGCACTTTGTAATGTGATCTACAAGAAAAAGCAAGCTTCGTGGAAGGTAGACAAATAGTGGACAACATCATCCAGGCCCATGAGATCATTCACACCTTAAAACTTCAGAAGAGGGGGGGAATTTTAATACAATTGGACCTAGCAAAAGCTTATGACAAAATTAGTTGGCATTATATGATCAAGGCCTTGGAAGCCTTTAGTTTTACCCAGCACTAGATCAGATGGATTGTCAGTTTAGTATCCACAACAACCTACTCGCTACTAATCAATGGAGCCCCAACCAAACCTTTCTGGTCCACGAGAGGGATCAGACAAGGAGACCCACTATCTCCTTTCCTGTTCATTCTAATGATGGAAGGCCGCAGCTGGAGCATAAAGAACGCAACAACAACTGGGGAAATAACAGAGCTCAAACCTTTCAAAAACTGCCCTACTTCAACCCACCAATAGTTTGTGGATGATACACTACTCCATGGCATACCTACGGTCAAGGAAGCCAAAGCCTACAAACGCATCCTAGAATATTTTGGGGAAGCCTCGGGTGCTGAGATAAACCACTCCAAGTCGATGATCTTTTTCTTTAATACCAATCCAGTTATCCAAAGGAATTTGACCAACATTCTAGGTTTTGAATGGAGAACACTTCCAACCAAGTATTTGGGGATTCCTTTAACAGACAAAGTTTATAAGTTGTCAACTTGAGAAGGAGTAATAAATAGGCTGCAGGAGTGAGTAAAAAACTGGACATATAGGTTCCTCAACCTAGCCGACAGATTGATCCTAACAAAGACTTTTTTACAAGCCATCCCCACCTTTATGATGTCAGTCTTCCCCACTCCACGGGGGATCCTACAGAAAATCAGAGCCATCCAAAGGGAATTCCTGTGGCGAGGTGATGAAACAAAGAAAAAATGGGCCCTGGTGGCCTGGGAGAAAGTCTGCAAGCCAAAAAGCAACGGGGGCTTGGGGCTACAAGATCCACAAACAACGAACAATGCATATGGCGCGAAACTCTGGTGGCAGTGGGTCAAAGAAACTGCAACACCTTGGGTAAACCTATGGAAGGCAAAGTACGCACCGGACACCCGCGACCAGGACAAAATCTGCTTTGGAGGAACCAAGGAAGGCTCAGCCATTTGGAACCTAGACTGGCACAACAAAGCATGGATTCAGACACAGTTTTTGGGAAATCAGGAATGGAAGAACAACCAAATTATGGGAGGACACTTGGAAGCAAGAACCAAAGATGGAAAACCTGGACAGAGAGATACTCCAATAGGACCTCATCACACAAGGAAAAATCAACGTCTACCAATACTGGCAGCATGGAATAGACCGCAACAAATGGAGAATTTGGGACAAGATTAATCCTCAGAACAATGAGATACCCGCAACAACAATAGAAGAGGTGGAGGAGGAACTGGGCAGATGGAAAATAATAGTCACGGAAGGAGAGGACCAGTTGAGGTGGGGCAAAAAATACGGAGGGGAATTCAACCTAAAAGAAGTCCGACAATATATGGCGGACCCAGACCAAGACGACCTGGCGCAACACTGGGATAACCTCTGGAATAGCCCCCAATAGCCAAAGATTAAGATCTTCCAATGGCTAATATTACACAATCACATCCTAACTTGGGATAACCTAAGGAAAAGAGGTTTCATTGGTCTGTCAAGATGTCATCTTTGTCAAACTCAGGAAGAAACAACCAACCATCTCCTTGATGAATGCACCTACATTGTGGAACTGTGGGACTGGGCAGCAAGTATCTTCCACCAGTTCGACGGGATATGTGGTATCATTGCCACAACAATCAAGCTCTAGAGAGAAAACTACAGTGACTAAGAAGAGGTGAACCTATGTTGGACCCTCACCCTAGGAATGATCATATGGTCGATATGGAAGGAAAGGAACCAACGCATTTTTAGGAACTAGAGCTGGCCAGAAGGGAAGATCAAGGAAACAATAACCTCCATGATACATGAGATGGTGATGAGACATAACTTCCAAGAGGGTAGAGCACAACCCACAGAGCAAGAATCCCGATTCCTAGAGGTTTTCCAACTAGCAGGTGGGCGCAACTCCAATCCAAACAGACAACACCCATAACTCCAAGTAGGTGAGCGCAACTGGAAACCGCCACCTTCAGACTCTCTCAAGTTGAATTTTGATGGGGCGGTGAAAGGAAACCCAGAAAGAACTGGTTTGGGAGGGGTAATCATGGATAGTAAAGGGAACATCATATGACTGTATGCTAGAAGCCTAGGCAACTCAACCAATAACGTCGTAGAATTCAGAGCCCTAGAGACAAGCCTGAAGATTCTCAGTCGGGAGGGGATGACGAACGCCATAGTGGAAGGAGACTCCGTGCTAGTCATCAACACAGTGAGAAAACTCCAAAATGGTACAAGAATAGATAAAATCCAGAGGCACTACCGATTGGCCTACCTACTGAAAAAAATCCAGGAGCACTTGCGAACAGGGATTACTCTAGAGTTACACTGGGTGAGGAGGTCAACAAATGGACTGGCGAATAGAATAGAAAATGAGGGGGTCGAGAACGAAGGTCCAGAACTGGACACAATCTGGCGCAACATCCTGCAAGGTCAATTCCGGGTAGACTACACCCAACTTGCAACAAAAGACTAGGACAACAGGAGTAGTACAGAATATTATGGAAAGAATGGAGGCACAACAGACATTGAAGGACACATAGGTCCCAGACAGGAGCTGATGGCCCACCAATCAAATAAGGTTATAAATTCAGAAACAGATAACACATCAGGTGAAGGTACGACACCACGGCCCTGTCAGTAAAAAAAGTACAGAAATTACCCATTGGAAAGGAGAAGAGATAACTCACAGGAGGCAAAGGATGAAGGACGTCAGGTTACACTAGGGCCAAGTAGGAGCACACCTCACCTAAGTACAAAGATGGGACGGGGAAAGGGATGGCATACAACAAGCAGAGAAAAGCATTGGCACAGGGATAACAATAAGATCATCAAGCATACACACTCTGGCACAAAGGATACTGACGGGCAGGAACACCTTGAAGAGTAGGCCATGATTGCAAGGATGGGACCACAGCCGGGTTGGCTCCATAAAGGCAAGGACACCAAAATTTACCATAGAACGAGGCATCACAATTACAGGGGCCACCTTACTTACTAGAAGGGGGTGAAACAAAACTAGGAAAGGACCCAATGTAAGAACCACCACCTCCAAGTGAAGATGGTATGCAGGAAGAAAAATAGCAGCAAAAGAGGCCCCCAGGGGAAGTAACCTCCATAGAGTGCCCGACGAAAGAAAAGAATTGAACATGCGGTCAAGGAAGCAAAGAGCACCTTCCACACGAAGATAGACATCAAGGGGAAGAAGATCATTAAAATATGGGAGGGAAAAATCAATAACGCCAGCAGGGGAAAAGCCTAGTCAACACTATCCCAGGAAGCAAGGGGGATACGGGAACCCGGAACCACACAACCAAGGTTAACCTTCTACCACAGGACGGTGGAGGAAGCTTGGAGAACCAAAATGCTGATAGGAAAGATGTGTGCAGATTGGGGGGAGACCAACAGGACGGAAACCAAAGATCATAAGAAAGAGCACACAAGAATTATCAACTGCCTCAGTAACCTGGAGGTGGGGGTAAAAAGGCTAGTGGAGGACTAGAAAAGACAACAGGAGAAACTGGAGCGAATGGCAGGGAAATTTCATCTCTATTTACGCTACGTCCACCATATATATATCACTCTAGCTAACAAAAATGGAACCCCATCATGCATCAGAAAGCTACGTCTGGTGGAACAGAGGGAGGAGGACACGACACAATAGGAAGAGGATGAAGAGCACCCCATCAACCTAGACTAGCCCAGATCATGTCTCTCAGAGTAGGAGCTAACCCCACTATGTTTAGACTTTTTGTTTTCTTTTGATGAAGTTTTAAGACTAGATTATGGTAGCTTGGGTTGGTTTCCCGTGGTGGAGACCCAGGCACTTCTTGTTTATTTTCAAATACTTCATTCCAGGGACCTTAGATCTGGTTTCCATTCAGGTAGATCCTGGGAGTCCAAGCATCAGTTTTGTACTATAACATTATAACGCAATATAGATTCACGCACTCATTTACAATATATATATATATAATGTATGAACATATATACATCAATTGAATAATGAAACATTATTTTATAGACTACTTATTTTATACAAGAATTTAAAATAAAATACAATTTTAGCAACATAGTTTATAAAATGTCAATCCACACTCATTGATTATTCTTTGGTTTTCTTCCCTTACGAACATCCTTAGGGATGTTGATTTTTCAATAGATAAGGTTAAGCATGAAGATCATTCCATTTTTAGCATTTAACCATAACCATAAATGTTGCAGCAACCAAGGTCACAAGAAGAAGCACCATGCACAAGAACACAAGAAGTATCCTGGGAAATCCTTCTCAACAAGGGAAGAAAACCCAACCAAATTCTTTGCTATATTCTTCAATAGAAATACCTTCACCTCCAAGATAAAACCTAGCTCACAAGAGGGTTCTCAAACCCTATAATACTAGCGCCCAAGAGAGGTGCGCACTTTTCCCAAGGAAGGGCACTTGCTGAAATTTCCAAACTCACATGAAAGATATAATTCCTCAATGGGGAATTTACCTTTACTTATATTAACCTGAACCTATCAACATAAGTGTCTTTTGGCACAACAGGGCCTACCTCTCTAATTCACATTATAATTAATATTAACTAGATTAATTATCTTTTACATTTATTACTAATCACATTAAGGTGGGGCCGACTTGTACCCTTTACATTACAATTAGGGTTACAACAGATCTGACTCTTGAACAATATAGCAAGGGATATGATACACCCACTAGTGATCATCCACTAGGGGCACATCTATAGGGATGTCCATATCTATGGCCCACTACATTACATAGAAGAACCAGTTCTTCACACGTTCACATGTGCTCATCCACAGACACGTCCACTCTACATATCTTCTTTCCAACTGCCTCACATAGGAGAATCATCTAGAGTTTCTCGTCGACTCTGCTACTTAGAGGAGGCTAATACATCATCTTCATTTCTGTTCACATGATAATGCACCCAACACTTTGGGATTTCACATGTTCACCTTATGCTTAGTCACATGCATGTCTAACTCAACATATTGTCTTTCCCACTGGATAATCATATGGAGTTATTCTCAACTCTCTGAATGGAGGAGATCATCTCTACATTCTAGCTCTGTCTCAGGTAGGAACCACATCCCTTCTTAGGGCCTTTCTCTTAGGTTTGTAAGCTGGAGAAAGAATAACATAGCTGCAATGATCCACATCTCACAGGTTTGTAAGCTGGAGAATGTCTCACATAGCTGCAATAATCAACACTCCCTCTCAGCTAGGGAGGCATTATTTATCATGTCAAGTCTCACACGGATGTATTTTGAATTTTGACTTGGCCGGAGTCATCAATACTACCTCTCAACTAGGGAGGCATTCTTCACTAAGTTAGTTTGGTGAAGATGTCTACAATCTGCTCATGTGTAGGAAGGTACTGCATGTGTATGATTTTTCCTCTGCATCATATCTATGATATAAGGATATTTCATCTTGTCGCGTTTCGATTCATCAGAAAACATTGGGTTCTAAAGGATCTTTATACATGGCTCTTGTTTATCATCATAGGATCCATCTCATGGTCAAGTAACTTTGTCAGAAGCTTTTGAAGCCACATTGCTTCGCACACTCACTGCTATGTACTTTGTCTCTGGTGCACTCAAGGCCACAAAGTTTTGTTTCCTGCTGCATCAGGAAACCATGGAAAATTTCATGGTAGAACATCAAATAAATGTGCTCTTTCGGTTTACTATAATTTCTTCTCAATCTGAATCGGCATATCCTGCAAACTTAGGTTCACATTGAAGGCATGTCTCAGGCCATATCCAACTGTGCCTTAGATATATCTTAATACATGTTTTGTTGTTGTCTAGTGAGTCTGTCACTGTTGACTCATGAAATGACTAAGGACATTCAGTGGATGGCATGAATCAAGTCTGTTGTTCACCATATACATCATTGATCAAATCAGTTGTGGATCAGTTTCATATGAATCATCATCAATCCATCATGGTGGATTTTTCATTCTGTTATACTTAAACTTCTTTAATATTTTCACTCTATATTTTCCTTAACTCATGAAAATCTCATTGGTCCTCTGCCATACTTCTTGTCTCAAGAAATAGTGCATCAATCTTAGATTCTTCATCTCTAATTCAAAAGTCAAGGATTACTTGTATCCAACAACGGGGATTTCTGAATAAGTCATCAAAATCAGGCTCTCGTCATCAACACTGTAATGATATAGGTTTGGATCAACAACACTCTTGCTGAAGTCCAAACTCATCATGAATTTATCTATCTGATATAGTTTCCAACTCATGGATAGTAGTATGAATGGAAGTATGTCGGTTTTATTGAATCAAGTGTCTCATCATAGAAAACTCCCTCTATTTGTGAGAAACTTCTAGATATAGATATTGTTTTGTATTTCTGGACACTTCTATCAGTTGGATGTTTGATCTTATAGATTCACTTGGAAGTTGCCATAGACTTCCCTTATGCATCATTCTTTAGGATATATTGGTATTATTTTGTTATGGCATCTTGCCATACTTTTTCTCCTATTGCCTCTCTAAGACAAGGAGGCTCATCATCAATGAGATGGATCATGACTGAAGGATAGCTCAAAAATCTCTTTTGTTTTCTCGAGATGTGCCTTGAGAGGCTTGTATGTTTCATTGCCTCTTGCAGAGTGAGTCTAGGTAGGCCTTTTATTTCCTACTACAATATCTTTGAACATATCAACTGGAGCAACTGGATCAACTGGAATAATGTTTGTCTCCCTCTAAAATGTTGAAGGGAGATAAGGTATTGTCTCACTGTCAATCTCCATCTGAGATTCTTTGGATCTTTGAAAGGTTATCTCTTCTTCAAGGAAAACATCTCTACTTGTCTCAATATTTCACTGACCATGAATGTAGATATGGAATGTCTTCGAAGATTCATTGTTTTATCCCATAAATGTATCCTTTCTTCCCGAAGAATCTAGCTTGGACTTCTTCTCTTTCGCTACATGAAAATACACTGGGCACCCAAATATCCTGAAATGTTCAATCTCAGGCTTCACTCCGGTGAAGGTTTGTTCAGGAGTTTATGTTTTCAAAGTCCGATGAAGACTCTTGTTCTGAACATGTACTATGTCATGCATGCTTCTACCCATGGAATCATAGAAATATTTTGATCATGCATTATTGTATTCATTGTCTCAATGATGGTTCTATTCTTCCTCTTTCTCAAATAGTTTTGACTCCCTCCGAGTCAAGTGACTCCCTCTGAAGGATGAGCATCTTCCTTTGTTCTTAACCTGTCTGGAACAAGAAAATAAGAGGAACCAAAACAATAATATCTCCTAAAGGAGAATAATGGGTACATCTCTAGAATCAAAATAATTTAGGGATTGTTGTCACAACTACACCACCTACTTGTAATGTAGCAAACTTTAGAAATATAGGTTAGAGGAATGGAAATTACAACAATCAAACTTAGGGTCTTCACTTCCACTATGTTGTTCCTATGAATTCACTGAGATCCCTCTGGATACAAGACTTCAGCAAAATTTTCCTTCGTCCTGCAATTAACCTCATGAAATTGATACAAATAATAAATATATAAGTGCATGCCTGAGGGTGTTGATATGATTTCTCTAATGGCACATGGTTGATCTATGTTCTATAACATCTTCATGAAGGAGGTGGTCATAGTGAAACCTTTTTGTATCACCCATAATAAGTCTTCCTTAGAAGTCTTTTCTTCTAGAAACTTGAATTTGTTTGATTCATCAAGATTATCTTCAACATAGTTTTGTTCATCATAATTTTAGATCCTTCACAACCCTTTGTCAACTGGTCTAGAAAACCTAACGGCTAGGATAGGCTAGAAATTTTATGTTTTGTTGGACTTATGACTACCAAAAATAAGCCTTTGAAAGATAGGAGAACACTGGTGAGCTGAAGAGCTCCTTCAATGAGTTGCAGAAACCCTAATTCTGAAATTTCTGCAAAAATTAGCTAAACCCTAGAAACCCTAGGGCCAAAATTTCAAAATGCTCGGAATTTCACTCTGAGAATTTATAGAGGTGCATTGGAGGAGGCCGTACTCTCCCATGCCAAAATTAGCCCCAAAGTTCAATTATTAATGGCTGAAACACCTCAGAAAGGAGGGTCATACAAATTTTTCTAAAAACCCTAGAAGCGTCGTACGATTTTGCAAAAGGTGAGAGGCAACTTGGTGGATGCTTGTGAAATGGGTTCTTTCAATACCTATGCTCTGATACCATGTTTATTTTTCAATAGATAAGGTTAAGCATGAATATCATTCCATTTTTAGCATTTAACCATAACCATAAATGTTGCAGCAACCAAGATCACAGGAAGAAGCACCATGCATAAGAGCACAAGAAGTATCATGGGAAACCCTTCTCAACAAGGGAAGAAAACCCAACCAAATCCTTTGTTATATTATTCAAGAGAAATACCTTCACCACCAATATAAAACCTATATCACAAGAGGGTGTTCAAACTCTAGAATACTAGTGCCCAAGAGAGGTGTGCACTTTTCCCAAGGAAGTGTACTTGCTGAAATTTCCAAACTCACATGAAAGATATAATTCCTCAATGGGGAATTTACCTTTATTTATACTAACCTGAACCTGTCAATAGAAATGTCTATTGGCACAACAGGGTCAACCTCTCTAAGTCACATTATAATTAATATTAACCAGATTAATTATCTTTTACATTTATTACTAATCACATTAAGGTGGGGTTGACTTGTACCCTTTACATTACAATTAGGGTTACATGTAGGTATGACTCTTGAAACATATAGAAAGAGATCTGATACACCCAAAAGTGCTCATCCACTAGGGTCACATACATAGGGATGTCCATATCTCTGTCTCACTGCATTACACATAAGAACCAGTTCTTCATACGTTCACCTGTGCTCATCCACATGCACGCCCATTGTACAGATCTTCTTTTCCACTACCTCACACAGGAGAATCATCTGGAGTTTCTCATCGACTCTTTTCTCAAAGGAGGCTAATACATCATCTTCATTTCTATTCACATGAAGATGCACTCAACACTTTGGGATTTCACACGTTCACCTTGTGCTCAGCCACAGGCACGTCTAACTCAATAGATCGCCTTTCCCACTAGATAATCATCTCGAGTTCTTCTCAACTCTCTGAATGGAGGAGTTCATCTCTGCGTTCCAACTCTATCTCAGGTAGGAACCATGTACCCTTATTAGGGGATCTCTCTCACATTTGTAAGATAGAGAAAGACTCACATAGCTACAATGATCCACATCTCACAGGTTTGTAAGCTGGAGAATGTCTCACATAGATGCAATCATCAACATTGGAGACCTTGTTCTTCCCTTTTATTTCGTGCAGGAGTGATTTTTAAGAAGGGGAAATTAATCAATAACGCATCCCCAATGGGAAGGTCCATAATAGCCTCAATCATTATCAATCTATCAATCTATCAACCTCTCTTTCTATATCTCCATGTTTATCATTTATAAATTCAACAAATTTACAATTCAGTATTACATTAGGGTCCCTTCCCTTACTACTATTTATAAAACGTGCAATATGTTTATGTGTGTGTGCACATTCATCTATATACATAAGATTACCTCTATTCATTTTGTTTTCCACTTTCCAATTGGAGACGATGTGTATGTTATCACTCTGTAAATTTTGTTTGGCTGATAGACAAATGACAGAGGTATTTATTTCAACCTACTTTAGAGCTGAAGCACTAACCTGTTCAACTTATAGAGGGCTCTCTCATGTCACTTGATATTTATTTGGAAATTGGTGGCTAGATTTGGTTTGTTTTTTGGGTTTTAATAAAGTTGTTGGCCAAGAAGAGGAGGGGCACTCAGGGCTATGGAGTCAAAATTCTGAAAATGAATGAAAACATGACTGGCTGGTAGAAATCCCCAAAGGATAAAGGCTAAATGTGGCAATGAATCTGAGTTGTAAATATTATTAAGCAGAGTGTAAGAGGAAAGAGATAACAAATAACTACATTAGAGCATTACTGAAAAGAATTATGAATTAGTTAAGAAGAAATACACACAGTTTAAATTGTTTCAGTCGAGAGCATCAAGAGATGAATTCTGGGCTTTTAACTATCTAATTCAAACAGAATATAGTGTAAATGGAATTAAAGAACACATGAAATACATACGATGAGGGAATACAAAACTCATATCACCACCATTAGAATCTTCTCATAGAGACTTCAAAAGCTTATGCATATGTTTTCAATTCAACTCTAGAAAATTACAATGAAGTTCAGAACAACCAGAACTGTGCCCTTGCACTTCTTCCCACTAATACATTCAGAACCTCTATCATTTATACAATTTCGAGTTCCTTTAGTTAGAAATTGATTACAATAGTTGAATTGAAACGTCTCAGCTTCTACAATGATTACAAATTACAGTTTTTAGAAAAACGTTTCATGGTCCCTGCAGATTCCTCTGACACTCCAGCTCCTTCATCTGTCACGTTCTCTTTGAAATGTCACTTATACTCCTTCAAATATAATTCCATATTCTCATTAAATATTTGGGAATAATATATTTGAAATAAAGATAATTCCCAAATATTTTTCTATCGTGTAGAATTAAATTTCTATAATTTAATTCATGCCCGTGGTTTTTAAAACCATTTATTTGTTTGCTTACCGTGGTTTTGGAAACCATGTCTTGTTTTTCCCAATTTACCATTTCACTGTAAAAAACATTTACTATTACCATGTTTTTTCCAATTTATCGTTTCACTGTGAAAAACATTTACTTTGTCATGTTTTTTTCAATTTACCATCTTTGGTAAAATACCTTTTATCTTCTTCTTTTACTTCTATAAAACTTTTGGATAAAGAATTATCCAAGTCTTCCTTTCACGTGCATCTTCCCATTTAAATATTTTCCATGGAAATAAACATTAATCTCTTTAATTTGTAAAATGTGAATTTTACCTCTGTAAAACAATTTCACTGTGAGGAAGAATTTATTTTATTGGAAATTCCATAATCATTATTGAAAACATACTCCTAGAAAAGTGTCGCACATAAACCATAGAATAAGTGGTTGCATTTATTATATCGAGCTAGAGAAAAGTGGTTTGGACTTTACCCACTTTTTCCCCCGATATCCACCACGTAAAAACACGTGTCCAATCACCAAAACCATGGTATTTTCCCCGGCCCGCCTTCACATCATTAACCTCCACGTTAATTTTATGCCCGATATGTATGTGCGCCCTCCATCCATCCTTTGAATTTTCCACATTATAAATTGAGATTTGTACCCATGATTTGACGTGATGCCATAAATTAAATATTGGATCAAATATTAATATAAATATTTTAATATTAAATATTTATATTGGTAATAATAAACTCCTTTTTCTATTTTCTAAAGACTTTGGGCATATGAGGCTTAACACATGACTTTGTGGATAGGATAAGGGTGCTTAGTAAAAGGAATATTTTTATTTTCAATGGGAATATGAAAATAAGGGTAAAAATGAATGAAGTGATGGAACTAAGGGATTTAGATAAGCATTAAGGCTAGGTATGCGTTTGGGATATTTGCCAAATTTTTGACTTATGGAGGACATGACTATTTTGGATGATCAGTTGAGGGAAGGATTTAGGTGATGGGAGCTTGACGGAGATGGTGAAAAAGTTTTAAAATTTGAGTGGAAATATAACACAAGGACAATATGCTTTAGGAAAAATTAATGCAAATTAGCAGGTGACAACATAGGCTCCAACTGGGGATGTTATCCTCCCTGTGAGGTAGCAAAGAACTAGTAGACCCAGTGCCTGATCCATTGGGTTGCTCCCAAAACATGTGTGTGTACCCTGCTCCGACCTGACACCAATGTCTGTTGAAAACCAAACTCTGCACATTGCTCTCAACTGGATATTGAACACTGAATACACCGCTAAAATATGACTGTACACAATACTGGAAATCCAAACTGAAAAGTGTTTGACCAACAAGCTTATTCGCACACTCATACCTACCCTAAAAATGTTGAAATGAATACTCAATCAAGTGATGTTAAAGTGCCAATGCAGTCAATAAAGCAATTGGCTTCTCGATTTTCCTCTACTCCCATTTTCCTTAAGTAGGCAGATAAATGTAAAAGATGGCAGCTGAAAGAAAAACTTGAATCCAAAATATGAGCTTATGAATGAAATAAACTCCTCCTTCAATGATGATTGTAATAGTATAGTCACAAGATCTTGAAAACCATGAAAAAACATTTCTTCTTGATGAACACAAACATGAAGACAAGCCTGATTCATAAGTGTTTGATGCTCTTGCTCTATTTCTTCAGTTCTAAGAACATTTTCAAATGAAATGGCAGCAACAGGCTTGTCTACTTTCCCATGCATATCAAAAAAAACATTCATACGTTCTTGAAGATCTTCAAATGTGACAGGCATATTATGTGCATCCTCTTGTTCATCAAACAATTCTGATTTGGTTTTATTAAACTTCTGGAAATTTGCTTGGGGATTGTCATTTTGACTTTCAAATGAATGAATGGAAATAAATTCTTGTTCATAACCTTCTTGTAAATGTTAAAATTTAACATCATGAACTATTTCATAGTCTAGAGTTCCCATGGATGTATTTTCAAAACCATGATTTTCAAATGAATCAAATAAAGCAATCGCCTCTTCATTATCTTTATGTATTTCTGATTGGAAAGTGGCATACACTGTTTTGTTGCTTTCCTGAAACTCTATGTCATTTGTTTGTTCATTGTTTGAAGTTTCCATAAATGCAGTTTCAGAATACTCATCCGTGTCTAGCCACTGATAATTTGAACAACCACATCATTCATAGGGTAAGAAAGACAACTTTGAAACACTTTGTCTTGCTGGAAATCTTGTTGAATATCTCCATCAAGATCAGGAGAAGGAAAATGAATTTTAACAACAATTTCTTGATCAGCTTCATCTTCAACAAAAGGAGGGGCTACTATCTGTTGTTGGCCTGAATATTCATAAAGGGCTTCTATGATTTCATCATTCATACACTCTTCATCACCAAAAACATTTTCAAGGTACTTAATGAAATGTTCACAAAATTCACAACAATCTTCAAACGCCAAGGATGAATGATTAGATTCTCCACAATTCTTAAAGAATGTTATATGGAAATATTTAAGAGAGTATAAGCTGTCTGGTTTTAAACCTTCATACCATAATCTTGTTTTCCCCTCCAAAGTAGCCATAAACATTTTCATCAAAAAATCCTCGTGAAATTCAACCCCCAACTTACATATGTGCATGTGAAATCTAATCAAGTGTAAGGAAACATCACTTCCTTTCCCATCTTCAAATTTAGGAAAATATTTTTGCCAATTTATATGAGGAATACGAATTGGAAAGCCAGGAATATGAGATAGATTCATTGGAGCATACCTTGCAGATATTGAACTCATCTTTGGACAGTGGAGTCGCCAATGATGTTTTGGAAGCTAGATTCTTCATTGAGAGTGGAGTCGCCAGTGAAAATTTAAATTTATGGATTCTTCTACCAGTGGAATTATTTTCAAATTGATTTTTTGATGTGTGGAGTCGCCAGAGAAGGGATACAACCAATATTTTTCTAAGTGTCTGCTGCACTCAGACCTTAGAACTCAACCATGTCATTCTTTCCCAGGGAAAATTTTTCAATTCATCCTCGACAACGGCACGAGAATGTTATCACTCTTTAAATTTTGTCTGGTTGATAGACAAAGGAAAAAGGTAATTGTTTCAACCTACTTTAGAGCTGAAGCACTAGCCTGTTAAACTCAGAGAGGGCTCTCTCATGTCACTTGATATTTATTTGGAAGTCAGTGGCTAGATTTGGTTTGTTTTGGGGGTTTTAATAAAGTTGTTGGCCAAGAAGAGGAGGGACACTCATGGCTATGGAGTCAAAAATTTTAAAATGAATGAAAACATGACTAGTTGGCAGAAATCCCCAGAGGATAAAGGATAAATGTGGAAATGAATCTGATTTGTAAAGAGATAAAAAATAACTGCATCAGAGCATTACTGAAATGAATTCTGAATTAGTTAAGAAGAAATACACACAGTTTAAATTGTTTCAGCCGAGAGCATCAAGAGATGAATTATGGGCTTTTAACTATCCAATTCAAATAGAATATAGTGTAAATGGAATTAAAGAACACATGAAATACATACGATGAGGGAAGACAAAAATCATATCATCACCATTAGAATATTTTCATAGAGACTTCAAAAGATTCTTCATATGTATTCAATTCAACTCCAGAAAATCACAATTAAGTTTAGAACAACCAGAAATGTGCCCTTGCACTTATTCCAACTAATACATTCAGAACCTCTATCATTTATACAATTTCGAGTTCCTTTAGTTAGAAACTGATTACAATAGCTGAACTGAAACGTTTCAGCGTCTATAATGATTACAAATGACAGTTTTCAGAAAAATGTTTCATGATCCTTGCAAATTCCTCTGATGCTCCAACTCCTTCCTCTGCCACGTTCTCTTTGAAATTTCAATTATACTCCTTCAAATCTAATTCCATATTCTCATTAAATATTTGGGAATAATATATTTGAAATAAAAATAATTCCCAAATATTTTTCTATCCCATAGAATTAAATTTCCATAATTTAATTCATGCCCGTGGTTTTTAAAACCATTTATTTGCTTGCTTCCGGTGGTTTTGGAAACCATGTCTTCTTTTGCCCAATTTACCACTTCAGTGTAAAAAACATTTATTGTTACCATGTTTTTTCCAATTTACCATTTCAGTGTGAAAAACATTTACTGTGTCATGTTTTTTCCAATTTACCATCTTTGGTTAAACACCTTTTATCTTCTTCTTTTACTTCCGTAAAACTTTTGGATAAAGAATTATCCAAGTCTTCCTTTCACGTGCATCTTCCCATTTAATTATTTTCCATGGAAATAAACATTAATCTCTTTAATTTGTAAAATGTGAATTTTACCTCTGTAAAATAATTTCACCATGAGGAAGAATTTCCTTTATTGGAAAATCCATAATCATTATTGAAAACATACTCCTGGAAAAGTGTTGCACATAAACCATAGGATAAATGGATGCATTTATTATATCGGGATGGAGAAAAGTGGTTTGGAGTTTACCCACTTTTTCCCCGATATCCACCACGTAAAAACACGTGCTCAATCACCAAAACGATGGTATTTTGCCCGGCCTGCCTTCACATCATTAACTTCCATGTTAATTTTTTGCGCGATATGTATGTGCGCCCTCCATCCATCCTTTGACTTTTCCACATTATAAATTGAGATTAGTGCCCATGATTTGACGTGATATCATAAATTAAATATTGGATCAAATATTAATATAAATATTTTAATATTAAAATATTTATATTAATAATAATAAACTCCTTTTTTCTATTTTCTAAAGACTTTGGGCATATGAGGCTTAACACATGACTTTGTGGATAGGATAAGGGTGCTTAATAAAAGGAATATTTTTTTATTTTCAACGGGAATATGAAAATAAGGGTAAAAATAAATGAAGTGATGGAACTAAGGGATTTAGATAAGCATTAAGGCTAAGTATAGGTTTGGGATGTTTGCCAAATTTTTTACTTATGGAGGACATGACTATTTTGGATGATCAGTTGAGTGAAGGATTTAGGTGATGGAAACTTGATGGAGCTGGTGAAAAAGTTTTAAAATATGAGTGGAAAGATAACACAAGGACAAGATGTTTTAGGAAAAAATAATGCAAATTACCAGGTGATATCAATGTATACATATTCGAATTTAGACCATATGCTGACATGGAAGACTTATATTTTGCTAGCCTTCTCCATTCACCACTGTAATATGACAAACCATAATATGGAATTAATCTCCTAGTGGTTTGTTGTGAATTGTTTCTATGTTTATATCCCACATGGACATTTTGGACAATAAAGAGGCCTAGATTTGCTCCATGAATATTGGAGGGTTGTATCATGTAGTTGTATCCCCAAAATTGAAACACCTCATACACTCTAGGTAGTTGTTGATCATTGGGCGAAGAACAATATAGTCGACAATGAAATGTGTCTTTGTAAATTGATCTCAAACTTAAGGGAAAGTCATCATCTCCATCACATTCATTCTTATAGGGTATATAGTCCACCTTTCCCTTGTCTTTAAGAAAATTATGCATCTTTAAATCGATTCTTGTTCGGTTACTTGTTTTCATCAAATCCTCATCTTCGGAGCTAGTATATGTGCACATATATTTATTAGATGTATCATTTGATAAATGATCATTTCCCTTTAGGCTAGAAGTCGATGCTTCAAAAAACTTCAAACCAATAACTTTATCATGTAAGTATTCATTAAGAAAAAAAATATTTAAATAATATAAAATAATGTTTAAAAAAAATATACATATTATTCATATCAAATTGGAAAATTCCTTACCACAATTCCTATTGGATTTGAATCGATTGTAGGAGGCATACTACCCACCAAAATCTCATCATCTATGTAATTCCTTTGTATTATCGCTCATTTGAATTGTTTCTTTCCACGACATACAAAAAATCCACAAACAACAATTTTCTCAAAGTATTCATCCCATGTATTATAGTCCAGACCAACCTGTTGTTAAGTGCAATAATTTGTTGTGTCTACAAGATCCATTGTCATATCCTCTTCCACCCATTGTTGCCTACGCGGTTTAATAGTTTTAGGTCCACACCCATGTACATATATTTTTCTTTTGCTAGTTGAATACTCATGCTCTACATTTGCTCCAATCTCCATATGAAATAATCAACAACATGCATTAATTTTTGAAAAGATTGGATACTACACTATAAATTTTAATAATATTGTGAAAAAATATGGACGTATCACAAAATGCCATCAGATCAATTTTTTATAAGTTAATTCAAAATTAGAGTACCTAATGTCACGCATCATTCGTTGTGTCCTCATTTGATATGACAAGATTTGTTTCCATGGCCTCATTTGGCTCCTGTAATACACAACATAGTCAATCATTTTTAGTACACCAATTATATTATTTCAACGAATATGCTATCCAACAAAAAACCTCACCTTAATCACATATTGATATCATGTTTTCGAGTTGAAAAAAAAAAACAATTTTACGACCCTAGGTATATACATCGAGCCAAAATTTCAACAAGAAAAGTATCCAACATCCCTATCCCACAAGGCCATCCTAATTTTCAAACTTTTCCATTGATCATAGAATCACATTTAATCACCATTCTTGTGCATTTTCAACCAATAAGTTTGACCTCAAAGACCACATGGAAAAAAATGACTTTATCTCCTCTATGTTGTAGCATTTGTGAAATCATAAATACCTTCCTCCTTTGGTTGAGGTTTCTTTGTCTTCTTACCTTTATTGTATCTAAATATTCCGTTGTCATATCCTCTTCCGCCCACTTTCCTCTCTGCGATTTAGTAGTTCTATGTCATCCACGTCCTCTTTCCATGACCTCCTCTGGATCCTATTACACAAAAATGAAAATAATTTTTAATACACCAATCAAATCCATCTAATAAGTTACGGAAAATATGGCCACAAGTCAAAATTAGCTTGGGATCAAACACCACATTATGTAGTTGGGACCTTCAAACATTCTTGTTTGTGATGGCATTCTATACATCCTACTTAGTTGGGTTGGAATAAGTATGTCCCAATTTACTCTTTGTATTATTGAAACAATTCCCCGTACTCAAAAGCATGTGGTAGAGTTATAAAGCTCAAGGTATTAAGATATGTAGGAGTCATGACTTCTTTTGGCTTATGATCTTTGGCCATGGCTACCATTTTTTATTTTTCTTTCCAGGGAGATATTAAAATCGAGTTGTCATCCACCCATATCAAACAAGATTCCAGACATTAGCTTTGTTATTTTTCCAAATAAACATTGAAAATTGAAAACCATAATTCAAATTGGAGTTATATATCAAATTTGTGTAAATCCTTCTAAAAAGTTTGAGCGAACTTCATGACTATAATTCTCATGGCTATAATTTTTTTTGACAATCTTGTATATGTAGTTATACAAAAAAATAGGCCTCAATTCATCAAATGAAGAGGGGCCATCTGATTTTGGAATCAATGCTATAAAGTGGCATTGAAAGAAACAAGCATCTTCCTAGTCCTCATATATTCATCAACAAATCTTAAAAGATCCCCTTCAGTAACCTAAAAAAAAACAAGGAAGAATTCCATGGGTCACCCATGAAGCCCTTGAATTTTGTCCTTTTGAAAAATGTGGATTACAAATTGCATTTCCTCTTTATAAACCTCCTCCAATAATCTCTCGTTGTCTGCCTCATTTACATAAATAAGAAAAAAGTATTGATTCTAACCACTTCAATTATTGAAACCCTACCTTTAACCTTGTAAATATCATTAAAATGATCAATACCAACTATTGCAATATCCTCAAAACTAGATTCCACTAATCCATTAAAATGATCAATACCAACTATTGAAATATCCTCAAAACTAGATGACACTAATCCATCAATCCTATTAATTTTCCATATGGCATTAACATTTTTCCAATGAAGTGCATACTCATGGAAAACATTGTATTTTCATCTTCTAACTCTAACTATAGTGTTCTACTTTTTAAACTCCATGCTACTTCCTTATTTGTCAATATATTCCTTTTCCTTTTTCTCTAAATGATTAACCCTCAACTTGTAATCATTAAGATATCCAACCATTTCTTGAAATTATAATCCATTTAGCTCTAACTCAACAACAACAATTTCCTTCTCTACTTTTTTTTTATCTTGTGCCCAATGAAGAGCATCTTGTTTAATTATCTTCAATTTTTTCTCAAATTAAATAGTAGGTGGCACACTTCATGACCCATCAAAAGGCACCCACTTATCGTTAACCAATCATGTAAAATTTTCTTCCAACAACTAGGAAGAATTAATCTTGAATGGGATTAGTGGTTTTCTCCCTAAAGAAGGAATTTCTAGAAAAATAGGAAAGTGATTTTACTCTCCCCCATATTTAACCCACTACCTAACCCTTATCTAGTCACTAATCATATCTTCTGACAAAAGGAACCTATCCAACCTCATTGCAATTCTTTTCTCCCCCACCCTCTTATTTCTCTAGGTTGTCCTTAACTTGATGGGCTCGATATCAAATAGGCCTACCTCATTCAATTTCCTAAAAAAAAATCAGATAAAGGACCAAAGGATGTCAAATTTTAGCACTACCAATTGAAAATTTGGGTTCAAACCCAACAACGACATTCTCTTGTCTAATAGAATCCAACTTGATTTTTTTCTCCCAATAGATAACCCTATTAGAGTAAGCACCATATATATTCAACATTATAATCATTTTTATCTAGATCCCAAGAATATAAAATATCTCTTGATCTTCATTCAAAGGACTAGATATTAGAAAAAAAATAAAACCCTTAACCTCTAACCAATAATCAACCCACCTGATCTCCCCCTGCATCAACAAAAACAAAGTCTCATCTCCCAAATAATTTCCCCAAATCATCAACATTTTTTTCACCATCAACTAAAGGCTATTGAAACAACATTAGATCAACATTTTGAGACTCAACAATTCTCTTTGGGGTTTGTCTTCTAAAAAAGCTACTCATACCTCAACAATTTAATGATAAGAAAATCACAAGGCACCCTTTGTTGGGGCATTATTGACTTAAAAAAACCCCAACATAAAACAATTCTACTAGACATCACTTCTGTTATCACATGAACTTGTCAGAGTCCTGTGGGTTTGTGGTTTCTACCTAAGTATGTAATGTTTCCCTGTCTCTATCCTTTTCGCAGATCAAGTCTTAGTTTTCCCCCTTCAGTCAGCAAAGTCATTTTTGTTTGCCCCTTTGTGTTTGAGCACTCATCTCCTTGGCCTCTCTCATTGATCCTTTTGTCTTCCCAAACGCTCAGCCAGTCCAGGTCAACGACTCATGGGCAATTGGGAGTCCAAAATCGTGCAAAGTATAGCGCCAGAGAACAAAGCCCCGAAGTGAGCATGAGTCATTGATCTTGAAGAGAACATGTGGCGTCTGATCCAAGTGTTCGGGGAAGTAAGCTTCGAGAGGTTTGAAGTGGGAAGTGTGTAAAACTTTTGAAGGGCCAAAGCTCAAGTCCCAAAGTTAATCTGGACCATTCATCAGCCGGGACATGCGGAAACCCATCTCTCACTTCGCGAATTTTCCCCTCGGAAATTCCTCATGTTTCACATTCAAAAGTGGTCGAAGTCCCCGAAGTGGCCGAAGTCCCGAAGTCCAGGTGACCCAAAGTGGATCTCGGTCGTCAAGTCGAAGAGGGAAGATCTAATCCGTTGATCTAAAGCACCAAAGATGGGCCATTGATCAAGAAGCATCATCTCAAATCACAAGATCAACAATCACGCTCCATTGCGGGGTCAGAAGATGCACACGTTTTAAAATTTCAAGGGTGGCCCGCAATTGGAACCATGGTTTTTAGAAAGGGGCGTGTGGCAGTTCATGGTGAATTGCAGGGACAAAAATGGTTTGCTTTCAAACCACTCTTGGTCACTCCCACAATTGCGCAAGTGCCTAGGGTCACAGTCGGGGGTCACATTGGAGCAAGGCCAAATTCACATGGGCGCTCATCCTCTATTCCACGTCCAAGGATATTAAAGCGCCAAATTTGGCATCGTCTCCATGCAAGGTCTTATGTATCCTAGAATTGGTGAATGGGTAAACTTTAGTGGCTACACCTCAAATAACAGAATCGTCCCAGCCACATATCTCGATCAAACCAATGGCCCTGAGTTTGTATGTTCATTTAGCATCGCATTTAATCACAGCAAGTAGTCATCCCTTGGTTACCTGGCCCAATCTCGATATCGAGGAGATATCAGTTAATGGACACAGAGTTGGTGGTTGAAACTTCAACTCACTCCATAAATGGAAAGCAGGCTGAGAGCGGTCATGAAGGCACACATACGATCTGAAGCTTCCTTATGGGAAATTTTTCCTGTAAAGCACATAACTATGTTTGGCTCACGTCTGACATCATGAGGTCTATGCAACTTGACAAAGTGGGCACCGATTGAAGGCTTCGAAGGCAGTGATTTGATCACATTCCTGGTGGTTGCACATTTTAGTATATATAGGCAGTTTTGATATTTTGTTAAGGTCGAATGGTTGAGCTAGGCTCCCTACTATTGTAATATTTTGATTGAGAATAATTGGTTCTCTAGTTATGTATTTGTTTTTGAGACATTTTGATTAATCTAAGTCAGCTTTCTTACTCCATCTTATTTTCCTCTGATACTGAGAGAGTTCATGTTTGATTGATTCACATGGATTGTTGTAATTGTATTATAATAAATGTTTGATTATAGTACTATTATGATCTCTTTCAACTTCCTTGAAATTTGAATCCAAAAGGACCTTGTGTTTAAGTTTTTCCTACTTAGGTTGTTGGAAAATCTTATGTTCATAGAAAACCTCTACACCTTTCTCACTAAATATTGCTCCTACTCATCCTTACTCCAACTTACTAACTGAAGTTGATTCAAGACCTCAATGGTTGATGCATGCTAGTCTAGATTTCTGAGTTAGAATGCTATTATTATTTAGTTTTCTCCATTTGACCACTCAAAACTCAATTAGATGTGACATATAAACTGATGGGTACTAGGCTTATCTTCAATGCAATCTGAAGGTGACTTCTGGTGCTAACATTTATGGCGTCGTTTCCAGGGAATGAATTGAAGAATTTTCCCTGGGTAGAACGACAATGAGCTTCTGATTCTGAAGGTGCATCAGATATCAAAACCATTGAAGATTTCATTTGCACTTGGCGACTCCACTGTGTCGACTCCACCATTTCGTTTGTGGCTGCCTCTAGCACACCCAAGTTGACCTAGAGAAATTTTTCGAGAAGGATTTTAGCAGCCGCTTTATCAACTTGAAAGTTCCTTGGGAGATTGAAAACGATATGGTCTTTGATGGTGAACAAAGACCAAACACATTCATACTACATATCATTCACCTGGCGACTCCATGATTAAAGGATCGATTGGAAACTCCACTGGTTCAAAATGGAAAGAATATTGGCTCGTAGGTATGCTCCTTTTAAGTTCTCCTTTGTTCGTGATTTTCCTAATGTTGTTCCTAATCCAAATGAATGGGGTGATTATTTTCCCATATTTAGAGAGCGTAAAGAGGACAACCCTGCTCAGTATCTCCTTGAGTTTCATGAACTCATGCATCAATGGGAAATACTTCATGAGGATGTATTATTAAAGATGTTCATGATCTCGTTAGCAGGAGATGCTCGCAATTGGTACCACTCCTTACCCCCTGCTAGCATCTCCTCCCTGGAGAAATTTCATGCGGCTTTCAATGGGCATTGTCAAAAGTTTTATTCCTCTGAGTTTATTTCTCATAATTGTTGTAAGGAATATAATGAATGTGTTCAGAATATAGCAGATTCCAATGCAGACTATGAGGATGAAGAATATTCTTTGGGTGAGTTGGTGGGACTAGTAAAATCACTTTCTACAAAAATAGAGAAATTGAAGGCAGATTGTGCTTGCTGCTATTATGAAGATGCACAGGATATTCCGGTCCTCGAAACAAATGTTCTTGGAAGCCCTACTTATGACGAAGAAGTGATTTCGGATACTGGCCAAGAACAAACAACTTGTGATGAATATCCCAGCAAAGATGACGAAGATCAGAGCTCTCCCATGGTTCTTGTTTATTATGATTTTGAATTTGATCCTTGGGAGAGTCATGAAGGAGAAAAAGAGGAGCCAAATGCACAGTTTATCTCTTGTTCAGAACCTGTAAATGAGCAAATATCACCTGGTACCAACCAGCCCGTGTATGGAAACTATGAGTAAGATTTTGAAATAGATATGAAGGATTTCCAAGATCATACAACACAAACTTTTCCTTTATATATTGAAGGAAAAAATTGTGTGGAAATTAGTCATCCTAGGCCTGTAGAAGACCAAGAGAAAAGATTTCCCATGGGTCTTGTTTATGAAGATTATGACTCTGACCCTTGGGAGAGCAATGAAGAAGAAGAGGGAAAGCCAAATGATTAGTTTATATCTTGCCCTGAGCCTATCAGTGAGAAACCACCACCAGGGATCAGTCAGCCTGCATCAGCTTCTCATCCACCTCTGCTTACCAAAGATATTCAACCATGTGTGAGAAGCTGTGGAGCAGATCGGGCTGTCTGTTACAAATTTTCTGGAGTTTTCCACTCGTTCTATGAGCCTTTCAGTGAGTACATGGAGCTTCATTTCCTTCATGCCTTGGAGCTGCCTAGATTTATCTCGACTTCAACCATTGGAGGAAAGTTGAAGGATGTAACCATTCTGGTGTCATGGTTGCATCGTCTATTATCAGTCGCTGACAGAGTAAAAGATCTTCCATATATGAAGTTTTTTTTTGTTTGTTAATTTGTGCTAGACCTGTTGGCTACGCGATTAACCTGTGGCTTGAGAAACCGCGACTCAGGGGCATCTAAGTCGTCAAAATCACCCGGGGATCGCACCCGGCCTGAGCCACACCAACCCTTAACATGGTTGGATTTTTTGTCCCCGCAGGTTTCGAACCGGTGACTTTAACATCACGGAGTGGCTTAACAACACACTCCGTCACCGACTGTCCTACACCTCGGGGACCTTCCAGATATGAAGTTACTTGAATGGCTATGGTGGAATTTTTCTTTCACCTAGCACTTTGTAAAGATAAGTTAGTATCGGATTGTACATAAATAATCTCCTATAGAGCCCATGTATTTGCTTTTGTTTAGAGTAATTATTAGCATGTAATCCTCAGTAGGACGTTTTTTGATCATGACTCCATAACCCAACAACTAAGGCACTGGAACTACTTGTTCTTGGAAGCTCGTAGGGAGCATGCCATCCCCTGTGGAGCCAAATTTTATCACATGAACTTTTCAGAGTCCTGTGGGTTTTTGGTTTCTAACTAAGTCTATAATGTTTCCCTGTCTCTATCCTTTTCGCAGATCAAGTCTTAATTTTTCCCCTTCAGTTGGAAAATTCGTTTTTGTTTTCCCCTCTGTGTTTGAGCACTCATATCCTTGGCCTATGTCACTGATCCTTATGTCTTCCCAAACACTCAGCCAATTCAGATCAGCGGCTCGTGGGCATTCGGGAGTCCAAAATCGCGCAAAGTATAGCGCTAGAGCACAAATCCCTGAAGTGAGCATGATTCGTTGATATTAAAGGGAACACGTTGCATCCGATCCAAGTGTTCGGGGAAATACGATTCGGGAGGTTTGAAGTGGGAAGTGTGAAAAAATTCTAAAGGGCCGAAGCCTGAAGTCCTGAAGTTAATCTGGACCATCCATCAGCAGGGACACTCGGCAGACCATCTCTCACTTCGAGAATTTTCCCTTGGGAAATTCCTCATGTTTCACATTCAAAAGTGGTCGAAGTCCCCGAAGTGGCCGAAGTCCCGAATTCCCGGAGACCCGAAGTGGATCTTGGTCGTCGAGTCAAAGAGGGAAGATCCGATCTATTGATCTAAAGCACCAGAGTTGGTCCATTGATCAAGAAGCCTCATCTTAGATCACAAGATCAACGATCATGCTCCATTGCAGGGTCGGAAGGTGCACACGGTTTAAAATTTCAAGGGCAGCCCGCAATTGGAACGGTGGTTTTTAGAAGGGGACGCGTGACGATTCATGGTGAATTTCAGGGACAAAAGAGGATTGCTTTCAAACCACTCTTGGTCACTCCCGCAATCACGCAATTGCATAGGGTCACAACCCGGGGTCACATTGGAGCAAGGCCAAAGTCACAGGGCACTCATCTTCTGCTCCGCATCCAAGGCTCTTAAAGAGCCAAATTTTGCATTGTCTCCACATAAGGTCTTATGTATCCCAAAATTGGTGAATGGGTAAACTTCAACGGCTACACCTCAAATAGCATAATCATCCCAGCCACAAATCTCAATTAGACCAATGGCCCCGAGATCATATGTTCATTTAGCATCGCATTTAATCACAACAAGTAGTCGTCCCTTGGTTACCTGGCCTAGTCTCGATCCTGAGGAGATATCAGTTAATGGACACAGAGTTGGTGGTTGAAACTTCAACTCACTCCATAAATGGAAAGCAGGATGAGAGCGGACGTGAAGGCACACTTACGATCCGAAGCTTCCTTAAGGGAATTTTTTCCTGTAAATCACATAACTATGCCTAGCTCACGTCTGACATCATGAGGTCTTCACAACTTGATAGATTGGGAATTGAATGAAGTCTTTGAAGGCAGTGATCTGATCACATTCCTGGTGGTTGCAACATTTTAGTATATATATGCAGTTTTTATATTTTGTTAAGGTCGAATGGTTGAGCTAGGCTCACTACTATTGTAATATTTTGATTGAGAACAACTAGTTCTCTGGTTATGTATTTGTTTTTGAGACATTTTGATTAATCTAAGTCAACTTTCTTACTCCATCTTATTTTCCTCTGATACTGAGAGAGTTCATGTTTGATTGATTCACATGGATTGTTGTAATTGTATTATGATAAAAAAAATTATTATAGTACTGTTATGATCTCTTTCAGCTTCCTTGAAATTTGAATCCAAGAGGATGTTTAAGTTTTTCCTCCTTAGGCTGCTGGAAAATCTGATGTTCATAGAAGACCTCTACACCTTTCTCACTAAATATTCCTCCTACTCACCCTTACTCCAACTTACTAACTGAAGTTGATTCAAGACCTTGGTTGGTGCATGTTAGTCTAGATTTCTGAGTTAGAATGCTATTATTATTGAGTTTTCTCCATTTTAACACTCAAAACTCAATTACATGTGACATTTAAACTGATGGGTACTGGGCTTACCTTCAATGCAATCTGAAGGTGACTTCTAGTGCTAACATTTCTGGTGTTGTTGTCGAGGAAGGAATTGAAGACTTTTCCCTGGGTAGAATGACAACGAGATTCTGATTCTGAAGGTGCATCAAATATTAGAACCATTGAAGATTGCATTTGCACCTGGCGACTCCACTGTGTCAACTCCACTATTTCAGTTGTGGCTGCCTCTAGCACACCTGAGCTAGCCCAGAGAAAATTTTCAAGAAGGATTTTAGCAGTCGCTTTCTCAGCTTGAAAGTTCACTAAGATATTGAAAATGATCTAGTCTTTGATGGTGAATAAAGACCAGACACATTCAAACTACATATTATTCACCTAGAGACTCCATGATTAAAGGATCGATTGACGACTCCACTAGTTTGAAATGGAAAGAATCTTGGCTCAGAGGTATGCTCCTTTTAATTTCTCCTTTGTTCTTGGTTTTCATAATGTTGTTCCTACTCCAAATGAATGGGGTGATTCTTTTCCCATATTTAGAGAGCGTAAAGAGGACAACCCTGCTCAACATCTCCTTGAGTTTCATGAACTCATGCATCAATGGGAAATACTTCATGAGGATGTATTATTAAATATGTTCATGATCTCGTTAGCATGAGATTCTAGCAATTGGTACCACTCCTTACCCCCTGCTAGCATCTCCTCCCTGGAGCAGTTTCATGCGGCTTTCAATGGTCATTGCCAAAAAATTTATTCCTCTAAGTTTATTTCTCATAATTGTTGTAAGGAATATAACGAATTTGTTCAAAATATAGCAGATTCTAATGCAGACTGTGAGGATGAAGAAGATGCTTTGGGTGAGCTGGTGGGACTAGTAAAATCACTTTCTGCAAAAATAGAGAAATTGAAGGCAGATCGTGCTTGTTTCTCTTATGAAGATGCAAAAGATATTTCGGTCCTCGAAATAGATGTTCTCGGCAGCCCTACTTATGACGAAGAAGTGATTTCGGATTTTGGCGAAGAACAAACAACTTGCGATGAATATCCCATCAAAGATGACGAAGAGCAGAGCTCTCCCATGGTTCGTTTATTATGATTGTGAATATGATCCCTCGGAGAGTCATGAAGGAGAAAAAGAGGAGCCAAATGCGCAGTTTATCTCCTGTTCAGAACCTGTAAATGAGCAGATATCACTTGGTACCATCCAACCCGTGTATGACAACTATGAGTTAGATTCTGAACTGGATATGAAGGATTTCCATGAGCATGCAACAAAACCTTTTCCTTTATACATTGGAGGAAAACATTGTTTGGAAATCAGTCATCTTGGGCCTGCAGAAGACCAAGAGAAGATCTTTCCCATGGATATTGTTTATGAAGATTATGACTCTGGCCCTTGGGAGAGCCATGAAGTAGAAGAGGGAAATCCAAATGAGCAGTTTATATCCTTCCCTGAGACTGTGAGTGAGCAACCACCACCTGGGATCAGTCAACCTACATCAACTTCTCATCCACCTCTTCTTACCAGAGATAATCAGCCATGTGTGAGAAGTTGTGGAGCAGATCAAGCTATCTGTTACAAATTTTATGGATTTTTCCACTCATTCTATGACCCTGTCAGTGAGTACATGGAGCTGCATTTACTTCATGCCTTGGAGTCGCCTAGATTTATCTCAACTTTAGCCATTAGAGGAAAGATGAAGGATGTAACCATTTTTCTGTCACGGTTGCATTGTCTGTTATCAGTCGCTGACAAAATAAAAGAGCTTCCAGCTAGGAAGTTACTTGAATGGCTATGGTGGAAGTTTGCTTTCACCTAGCACTTTGTAAAGATCAGTTAGTATAGGATTGTACATAAATAAGATCCTCTAGAGCCCATGTGTTTTCTTTTGTTTAGAGTAATTATCGACATGTAATCCTCAGCAAGATGTTTCTTGAGCATGACTCCATAACCCAATAGCCAAGGCACTGGAACTACTTGTTCTTGGTAGCTCGCAGGGAGCATGCGATCCCCTGTGGAGCCAAATTTTATCACATGAACTTGTCAGAGTCCTGTGGGTTTGTGGTTTCTACCTAAGTATGTAATGTTTCCCTCTCTCTATCCTTTTCGCAGATCAAGTCTTAATTTTTCCCCTTTAGTCAGCAAAGTCATTTTTGTTTTCCTCTTTGTGTTTGAGCACTTATCTTGTAATATCCCTAAGGACGAGCCCTATTGTAATCATGTTTATTAATTGTAAATCATGTTTTGTAGGCTGGTGAGCCGAGTATTGATAAGTATAGAATTTTCCAGGTCCTATCAGCTGTCTTCTTGGTCTGTCTTTGACCAAGCTAAGACTCTAAGTTTTTTGTTGTCTTATCTTTTAAATTTCTGTTGTTTTATAACAGCCAACAGTCATATTTAGTTTTGTTGATTGTTATGGTTGTAGTCTCAATTTGGGTGCTCTAGCAAGTAGTTTCAGTGTTAGGAAAATAAGTACATGCATACCAAATAACTACAACACACCTAAAACATATTTTCTGTTGAAATATGGACAGATCTAAGAGCTAATAACAACTACTAAAATGCATTTGTAGACACAAGTATTTTTGGTCAACATGACCCTGGACAAAACCCCCCCGGGGAAAACCAGTTTTGAGATCTAGTGTATATATGAGGTAGAGAAAATATAGTTTACAGTAATCACAATACAAGAAGAACCTGATACAAATAGAAACTCCAGAAGAAGAAGATATCCAAGCTCTAACTGCCAGAAGCACTCCAGGATGGTGCGCCCCCTCTGAAACTGCCAGATCTGCTCCAGAAATCCACTGAGATGCCAGAATGGAAAACCCCTCCACAGGAATGATCCTCCTGC
>ML784341.1:279402-303753 GCA_009831015.1 Picea engelmannii | reverse complement strand
ATTGTTATGGTTGTAGTCTCAATTTGGGTGCTCTAGCAAGTAGTTTCAGTGTTAGGAAAATAAGTACATGCATACCAAATAACTACAACACACCTAAAACATATTTTCTGCTGAAATATGGACAGATCTAAGAGCTAATAACAACTACTAAAATGCATTTGTAGACACAGGTATTTTTGGTCAACATGACCCTGGACAAAACCCCCCCGGGGAAAACCAGTTTTGAGATATAGTGTATATATGAGGTAGAGAAAATATAGTTTACAGTAATCACAATACAATAAGAACCTGATACAAATAGCAACTCCAGAAGAAGAAGATATCCAAGCTCTAACTTCCAGAAGCACTCCAGGATGGTGCGCCCCCTCTAAAATTGCCAGATCTACTCCAGAAATCCACTGAGATGCCAGAATGGAAAACCCCTCCACAGGAATGATCCTCCTGTTGTTTTCCTCACTCTGCAACTGACATCAAGGAAATCTGATGGCTAGAAACCTCACCAGGAAGCAAACATCCTGCCAAAGCCATGCGCCCTCCTCAAAGTAAGAATCTCTCCAGTAAATAAAGTATGCAAGCTGCTCCAAGCTGCCATAGATGAAAGCTAGCAGCCTGCTCCTCCAATCCTCATGCAAAAGGCCTCACATCCATAGCTGAAATCTTCCTCCTCTCATGAGCAAAACCTCCTATGAACAATGCGCCCTCCTTTAGCTCCTTTGCCCCTCTTTAGGCAAGAATAGGGTAACCTAGAAATAGATGGATGAGATCAATCCAAATCAATGGATGAGATCACTCCAAATAAATCTAACTCAAAACCCACTTTTGGGTTAAGTTCCCTAAGTCTACTCATGTCTCCTCAAAATCACCAAAAAGGTAATTTAATGTTCACTTTTGCCAAAAGTGACCAAAATGCACTTTATCCAAAATCAAAGTGCAAATAGACATAAAGTACTAGGACAAAGTAACTAAACCTTCCCACATGTGCTAAGGAGGACAAAACACATGGGGAACACCTCCCAAGGTACAAATCTCAACAACAAGTTGGTGAGGCTTATGAGTTTATTAGGCCGGAGAGCCTAAGTGTTAAGGCCAGGAGCCTGTTTTTGTAGATGTAATTATGCATAAAATTAATAAAAATATGAACACCGTTGCATCCAGACTGACCACGATGAATGAGTGATGGGGGACTAAGCTTCCACAGAGTGGGTAAGGGAATGGGGGATGAAAGGTGGAAAGAAAGGCTAAGTGTTGGGCCTAGAGGCTAATCTAGGGGGCTTACCTCTAGAAAGGGATAATAATTTATTATTGTTATTTATTTAAAACTAAGGTGGACAATTTTGAGTGTTGTCCTAATTTCCTGGAGAGGAACGCATGTTGATGGAGCGCATGCAGCTTCATGGGTGACATGTGTCGGCCCAGGCACATGCAGTTAAAAGATGCAGAAGTCAGCCATGGAGGGGGTTGGCTCTTGATTCTGTCATCCTCTACCTGAGTTTGCGAGGATTGGGGGCGTCTGAACCGTTTTTCCAATGCATCTGCCTTTGCATACTCGCGCACAGTGAAGGAAACCCTCACGGGAAGATTGTTCGCTATCCATTTTCCCATCCTCCATGAATTCCGCTGAGCTCTAGAATCGACCTTTGCATAACCTCATGCATCTCTGAAAACAAAAAATCGTGAAGCCAACCTGTGTTCTTTTATTGTGAAGACAAAACATCCTGGATATGGCCTGAACCATGTTGTGTCTTAGTGTGGTCTGTTGTCATTTTTGGATGTCCATACCCAAATTCTTGTTGCATCTGTCACCCGTGAGTTAACCGAATTTCTATTGTTGTTGTTGTTATCCTCACCTTGCAGGAATTGAAGTGGAAGATTCGATTGGTTAGGCTCGTGGTTAAAGAGGCGGGTTGTCAGGCCTATGAGCAACTCTTTCCAGGTGAAGGAGTCTGTTGGGAAGTGGTTTTCTCCCAGAGAGAGTCCAACACCAGCTACAGAGCTCTGAGACTTCCTGATCCGGCCTGTTGTCGAGGCCCAGAGAGGGAGGTGAAGCACTGATGGACTGTGTTTGTGAAGGTGTATACTCTCAGGTGGAATAGACATGTGGAGAATGAGAGTCTATGAGTAGTGGGTGTAAGGAGGCATCCTGGGAAGAATCCTTCGAGTTATTTTGTGCAGTTTCCCTGTAACCTCAGCCTAGTTTAGGATTCCCTTACCTTGGGTGGAGATTGGTCCCAGCTTGGGGGTGACCCATTGCTGAGAGTGATGAGAAGTGTGGTCTAAGGCTGGGAGGTTCATAGAAAGTTTGCACGTAGTAGGTGGAGTTACTACAACTTCAAAAATAAGTATCAATGTTGTACTTAATTTATATGTAATGTTAGTCTGTGATACTTACTATATTATCGTGCATTTCGTTGTGATGATGCTTACTGTTGATTTCATTATTTCTGTACGATGGAAGTAATTATATGTTATTCTGTTAAGCCATTTAACTTCATTTAAATGCATATTACATAAGTATGAGAATGTTGTTCAGCGCAATAGTGTTTTCCCGGCCAGTGGGATGATGGTCGGGGACATTACAATATGGTATCAGAGCGTGGTTTACAACACTGAACTTGAATGGGCTAGATAAGTAGTCATTGGACCCAAAGTTCAGGTGGGAATCGTGTTTGGAAGAACGGATTTTTGGACCTTTGAATGTTCCTCAGTGCCAAGGAGTCACTTGGCTATGTTACAAAGATCAGGAGGTGTAGAAGTATTATAGAACCCGTAGTCGGTGTGGTATATCGCCACCGAGAGAGAGAAATATCAATGCATGAAGTGTTGGAGCCATTGGATCTGATCAGGAGGAAAGGAGATCCCTTATGACCGTTAGATCCAGAGAAGGTGTCGGAAGGATATCCGAGAAGCCTTTCGGGAGTTCGGTTGTCGGGAAAAAATGGGGAGCGCTGAGACACAGAAACCCGAAAACCCGAGAAGATCTACGCCATAGATCTGGGAGGAGGGCTTGACCGTTAGATCTTGTGGAGTCGCGCTCAATTTAGTCGCGAGAACCTTTCAGATTTCGCAAAATCGGGAGATGGGAAGTGAGGAGAGGTGAACAACTTTGAAACTTGAAACCTCGATATCCAGAAATGATCTGCACCGTAGATCGTAGGAGAGGAGCTTGACTGTTGGATCAAGTAGATGAATAGACCGTAATTTTAGAATTTCGGCAAACAGAAGTTCGAAATGTGTGGATGCACGAAATCCCGATGCCCGAAACTCCGAAACGAAAAGTGAAAGTGGTGGGACCCTATGATGTCGTCGAAAGTGATGTGGACCTTCTTAAGGACACCATGTGTCACTACCTTGGTTGGCGAAAATTGTGTTGTGGGCCCAGGGGGAGAGAGGTCGGAAGTTCAGGAGTCAAGAGTTGGAGAGGGAAGCGAGTGCGAGAACCTTCGGGACCAAAATCCCGAAACCCCGAAATCCCGAAACCCGAAGTTTCGTTTGGAGAGCCTTGTAGCACCTAACAGTTTAGCGTTTGATCATGGCCCATGGATGCATGGGTTGGGGACTAAGAAAATGGGGGCTATCGCCCAGAAATTGCAGAGCCAAACAGAGCTAAGAAAATTTTTGGAATCAAAACGTTTTCTTATTCGCGTTGGTTTATGAATGTTGTAGTTTTATTAAGGGTTTAAGGCCTGACATACTTCAGTTGACTGCACGTTGTGTGTGTAGAGTTCAACGAGTGTCAGGACAGCCGTGAATTGACGTCAAGTATAGAAATGGAACAGGTGTGGATTTTCTCCAATTCAGAGAACGAAAGAGAAGGAAGGGATGTCAACTTGGGAGTCAAAGGATCGAACTCCAATGGGCACGGAAGAGAATTGGATAGGGAAGGGAATGTGATGAAAATCATTGAAAGATTGCAGAAAGATTCCCAGGCTCGTCGAGCCGATAGTCGAAAGCTCATGAGGGTCAAGGATCAACAGGGTGAATTCAACTTAAATATGTTGAAGAGCCTGGAAAGAATAGAAAGGAAATTGGAAAAGGAGAGTGACACAAGAAAAACAGGGAGTCACAAGACCCTTGAGAGAAAAAGAAGATCGAGGAGTGGTAGCAGACATCGTCGTCGCTCCCCAAATAATTTCGGTAAGGAAGCACACAATAGTTCAAGCCCATACCCTACCAGAAAACACCGAATATCGGGAGTGGATGAATTGAAAGGGGAGATGAACAAGATTAATCCTCCTACGTTTGATGGAGAACATAAGAAGGAGAAAGATGTCGAAACATGGTTGCTTGGCATGAGGAAATATTTCCAACTGCTGAATTATTCCTCTCATGCAGAAGGAAGATTTGCGATGTATCAACTAAAAGGAAAAGCATCCATGTGGTGGGATCAGCTTGTGCAGATGCAACACATTAGAGAGAAAGATATCACTTGGAAGGAATTCAAGAGGTATTTCGAGAGGAAATACTTGACCAAAATATACTATGACATAAATATGAAGGATTTCTTCGAACTCAAGATGGGCAGCATGACCATTGATGAATATGAATGAAGGTTTTTGGAATCACTGAAGTATGTTCCATTCATCAAAGATAAGGCTGTCAAGATTCAGAGGTATATGAGTGGACTTCCACCTCCCATTGGTGACAAGATTCAGTATGATGATCCTAAGACTATGGAAGAAACAATAAGAAGAGAGAAATTCTTATATGAACAACAAAGAGAAAAGCCTACCTTTCGGAAGGCTTGGGATGACCAGAAGAAGTTTAAGAAAGAACATAGGCAGAAGGGAAACAAACCTCCCTTTTTCATAAATAGTCCTCAAGGACAACCATCGTTTAGAGAGTCGAGAATGGTTGAAGTGGGGGAACAAAGGCCGAGACAGATGCCCATTCAGTTTTGGGTTTGTAAAGAGAACCACAAGTACAAAGATTGTCCCCATAAAAATGGCAAAGCAAGAGCTTTCCATAATGTTCAACAAGCTGAAACAGTGGAGGACATGGGCAATAGAATGCCAAGGATCTATGCGGCCCTGGACAACAAGCAAGCTGAATTTTAGTTTCACATGATTGAAGTGGAAGGTATGATTAACAACCAACCATTTACTATTTTAATTGATTCAAGGGCTAGCCATAGTTATGTAGATCCTAGGGTGGTGGAAAGTTTGCATTTATCAAGAAACAAACATGAAAAGTCTTGGTTAGTGCAATTGGCTACAGGAACCAAGAGGAAAGTCACTAAGTTGGTTAAGTCTTGTCCTGTGGACATGAAGGGATTGAGCACGAAGGCTGAATTGAATATTTTGCCTTTAGGCTCTTATGACTGTTTAATTAGGATGGACTGGTTGGACCAACACCATGCCCTCCTAGCCTGTCGTAACAAGGAATTTACTTGTCTGGATGAGGAGGGGAATTGGAAAATAGTCCAAGGGATTGCCAGAGTTGTGTTTGTTAGAGAAATCTCAGCAATGCAGTTGAAAAAGTGCTACATGAAAGGTTGCCAATTGTTTGCAGCCCATGTGGAGGAATCATCCAGAGATGAAGTCTCAATGATTAGAGACCATGCAGTACTAATAGATTTTGAAGATGTATTCAGGAGGTACCCAGACTACCTCCGAAGAGAGATATCACTTTCTCTATAAATTTTATGCTTGGAGCAACTCCAGTGTCGAAAGCTCCTTATAGAATGAGTACGCCAAAGCTGAAAGAGTTGCAATTGCAGCGTGAAGAGATTCTAAAGAAGGGGTAAATTCGCCCAAGCGTGTCACCTTGGGGTGCCCCGGTCCTGTTCGTGAAGAAGAAGGATGGGACGTTGAGGCTATGCATTGATTTCAGATAGTTGAACAAAGTAACTGTCAAGAACAAGTATCATCTATCGAGGATCGACGATCTTTTCGATTAGTTGAAAGGTGCGAAAATATTTTAGAAGATAGATCTCAGATTAGGATATCACCAGGTAAGAATAAAGGATGAAGACATCAGCAAGACCGCCTTTAGAACAAGGTATGGTCATTACGAGTTCACAGTGGTACCGATTGGGCTATCAAACGCACCTGTTGTTTTTATGTGCTTGATGAATGGTGTATTCAAGGACTATCTAGACAAGTTTGTCATAGTCTTCCTAGATGACATTCTGGTGTATTCCAAGTCAGAGGAAGAGAATGAAAAACACCTGAGGATGGTGATGCAAGTGTTGAGAGAACACCAGTGATATGCCAAGTTGAGAAAATGCTCATTTTATCGAAGGTAGATCCATTACTTGGGGCACATTATTTCAGAAGAAGGGATTGCCATGGATCCTGAGAAGGTTGAGGCCGTCAGAGAATGGTCAGTGCCAAGGAATGTGGCGGAAGTTAGATCCTTTATGGGTCTAGTAGGATATTACAAAAGGTTTATCGTAGGGTTCTCAAAGATAGTTCACCCTATCACTTCCTTGCAAAGGAAGGAGAAAAAGTTTTAGTGGAATAAAGAGTGTGAGAAAAAGTTCCAGCGATTGAAGAAGTTGTTAACCAACGCTCCAATCTTGAGGATTGCAAATCCAAATGTGGATTTCATGGTGTGCACAGATGTGTGTAAAGAAGGGTTGGGAGGAGTTCTCAGTCATAATGGATTTGTAATCTGTTATGAGTCCAGGAAGCTGAAAGAGAATGAAAAGAATTATGCCACTCATGATTTGGAGTTGGCAGTAATCGTTCAAGTTCTGAGGAAATGGAGACATTACCTCATGGGAATGAGATTTAAATTGAGAATGGACCACAATGGTCTGAAATACTTGTTTGACCAACCTACCTTAAATACCAGGCAGAGTAGGTGGTTGGAGTTTCTGTGTGAATACGACTTTGATATCAAGCATATCAAAGGGAAGGAAAACAAGGTGGCCGATGCACATAGCAGAAAGGTGCACAACTTACATGCTTCATCCATTAGCATGTACATGACTGATATTAAGGATAGAATTTTGGAAGCTACAAATGCAGATTTGCAGTACAGAGACTTGGTAGCAAAGCTACAGCAGAGTGAGAGACCACAGAAAGAGGAAAATTACAACTTGGAAGCTGATGGAATACTTTTGTATAAAAACAGAGTTTATATACCCAATTTACAGGGTTTGAAACTTGCGATTCTAAGAGAAATGCATAACGTGACTTATGTTGGGCACTCTGGATATCAGAAGACTGTGGCAATAGTCATGAGCCATTACTTTTGGCCAGGTATGAAGAAAGAGATCGTTGAATATATCGCCAGATGTATGGAATGCCAGAAGGTTAAAGATGAGCAAAGGCACCCAGCAGGGTTGCTGCAACCTTTGCCCATTCCTGAATGGAAGTGGGAAGTGGTGACAATGGATTTTATTACGGGACTAGACAGAACAGGCAAGCTGCATGATTTGATCATGGTAGTGGTGGACACAATTACAAAATCTGCCCATTTTATTCCACTGAAAACTACTCACAAGGCAGTAGATGTTGTTGATATTTCCATGAAGGAAGTGGCACGATTGCATGGAATTCCTAAAAAAATTGTGTCTGACAGAGACCCGAAATTCACCTCGAATTTCTGGAAAGGATTGTTCAAAGGATTCAGAATGAATCGGAACTTTAGTACAGCGTATCATCCTGAGTCTGATGGACAGACAAAGAGGGTGGACAGAGTGATAGAAGACATACTGAGAATGTATGTAATGGACAAACCATCGAAATGGGAAGACTACCTACACTTGGTAGAATTCACTTACAACAATGGGTATCAAGCATCATTGAAGATGAGCCCATTTGAAGCGCTTTATGGAAGAAAGTGCAATACTCCAGTAAGTTGGGATAATCCAGCTAACAGGGCAGTAATTGGGCCAGAGTTGCTCAAGGAAATGGAAGAGCAAATGCTTAAAATTAAGCAGAATTTAAAAGATGCCCTAGACAGGCAGAAAAATTATGCTAACAAAAAATAGAACCCACAGAGAATTCAAAGTGGGTGATCATGTTTTCCCGAAAGTAAAAGCTAATAGAAGTTCCTTGAAGATGGGAAACTGTGCCAAGTTGGCAGCCAGATTTTGTGGGCCATTTGAAATCCTAGAAAGGATTGGGCCAGTTGCATATATGCTTGCATTACCTGCATCCATGACTGTACATAATGTGTTTCATGTTTCATTGCTTAAGAAATATATACCTGATGCTAATCATGTTATCGATTGGAATGTGATTCAAGTGGAGCAAGAAGGTATCTTGCAAGTGCATCCTGTGCGCATATTGGACAGGAAAAGCAAATAGCTCCGGAATCGAGCTATAGGGCTTGTACAGGTCCAGTGGACCTAGTACGGTCTTGAGGATGCAACATGGGAGCATGAGGATGTTATGCAGGCAGAATACCCACATCTTTTTGAATATTTTAGAAATCTTGTTGATGTTGTGTAAAGGTTGCACTGAGGACAATGCAAAAATAAGGGGAGGGGATTGTAATATCCCCAAGGACGAGCCCTGTTGTAATCATGTTTATGAATTGTAAATCATGTTTTGTAGGCTGGTGAGCCGAGTATTGATAAGATGGTAAGGCTTATGAGTTTATTAGACTGGAGAGCCTAAGTGTTAAGGCCAAGAGCCTGTTTTTGTATACGTAATTATGTAGAACGTTAATAAAAATATGAACATCACTGCGTGCAGACCGACCACAATGAATGAGTGATGGGGGAAGCTTCCACATAGTGGGTAAGGGAATGGGGGCTAAAAGGTGGAAAGAAAGGCTAAGTGTTGGGCCTAGGGGATAATCTAGGGGGCTTACCTCTAGAAAGGGATAATAATTTTTTATTATTATTTCTTTAAAACTAAGGTGGACAATTTTGAGTGTTGTCCTAATTTCCTGGAGAGGAACACATGTTGATGGAGCATATGCAGCTTCATGGGAAACATGTGTTGTCCCAGGCACATGCAGTTAAAAGATACAGAAGTCAGTCGTGGAGGGGGTTGGCTCCTGATTCTGTCATCCTCCGCCTGAGTTCACAGGGATTAGGGGCATATGAATCGTTTTGCCAATGCGTCTGCCTCTGCATTCTCGCACACAGTGAAGGAAACCCTCACGGGAGATTGTTCGCTATCCATTTTCCCATCCTCCATGAATTCTGTTGAGCTATGGAATCGACCTTTGCATAACCTCACGCATATCTGAAAACAAAAAATCATGAAGCCGACCTGTGTTGTTTTATTGTGAAGACGAAACATCCTAGATATGGCCTGAACTGTGTTGTGTCTTAGTGTGGTCTGTTGTTGTTTTTAGATGTCCATACCCAAATTCCTATTGCGGCTATCACCTGTGAGTTAACCAAATTTCTAGTGTTGTTGCTTTTATCCTCACCTTGCGGGAATTGAAGTGGAAGCTGGTGGAAGAGTCGGGTGGTTATGCCCGTGGTTGAAGAGGCAGGTTGTCAGGCCTGTGAGCAACTCTTTCCAGGTGAAGGAGTCTGTTCGGAAGTGGTTTTCTCCCAGAGAGAGTCCAGCACCAGCTACAGAGCTCTGAGACTTCTTGATCTGGTTTGTTGTTGAGGCCCAGAGAGGGAGGTGAAGCACTGATGGACTGTGCCTGTGAAGGTGTATACTCCTTGGCGGAACAGGCATGTGGGAAATGATATTTTATGAGTAGTGGGCGTAAGAAGACATCCTGGGCAAAATCCTTCTGGTTATTTTGTGCAGTTTCCCTGTAACCTCAACCTAGTTTAGGACTCCCTTACCTTGGGTGGAGCTTGGTCCTAGCTCGGGGGTGACCCACTGTTGAGAATGATGAGCAGCGTGGTCTAAGTCTGGGAGGTTCGTGGAAGGTCTGCATGTGGTAGGTGGAGTTACTACAACTTCAAAGATAAGTATTAATGCTGTACTTAATTTATATGTGATGTTAGTCTATGATACTTACTATATTATCATGCATTTCGTTGTGATGATGCTTACTGTTGATTTCATTAATTTTGTATGATGGCAGTAATTATATGTTACTCTATTAAGCCATTTAACTTCATTTAAATGCATATTACATCAGTATGAGAATGTTGTTCTGCGCAGTAGCATTTTCCCGGCCAGTGGGATGACGGTCGGGGACGCCACACATCTCCTTGGCCTCTGTCACTGATCCTTCTGTCTTCCCAAACCCTCATCCAATTTAGATCAGCGACTTGTGGACATTCAAGAGTCCAAAATTGTGCAAAGTATAGCGCCAGAGCACAAATCCCCGAAGCGAGCATGAGTCGTTGATCTTGAAGGGAACACATGGCGTCTGATCCAAGTGTTCAGGGAAATAAGCTTCGAGAGGTTTGAAGTGGGAAGTGTGTAAAACTTTCAAAGGGCTGAAGCCCGAAGTCCTGAAGTTAATTTGGACCATCTGTCAGCAGGGACACGCGGAATCCCTTCTCTCACTTCGGGAATTTTCCCCTGGGAAATTCCTTATGTTTCACATTCAAAAGTGGTCGAAGTCCCGAAGTCCTAAAGACTCGAAGTGGATCTCGATCATCGAGTCGAAGAGGGAAGATATGATCCGTCGATCTAAAGCACCAGAGCTAGGTCGTTGATCAAGAAGCCTCATCTTAGATCACAAGATCAATGGTCACGCTCCATTGCAGGGTTGGAAGGTGCGCAGGTTTTAAAATTTCAAGGGCAACCCGCAATCGAAACCATGGTTTTTAGAAAGGGATGTGTGGCGATTCATGGTGAATTGCGGGGACAAAAGCAATTTTCTTTCAAACCACTCTTGTTCGCTCCCGCAATCATGTAATTGTGCAGGGTCACATCCCGGGGTCACATTGGAGGAAGGACAAAGTCACATGGCGCTCATCCTCTGCTCTGCGTCCAAGGTTCTTAAAGCGCCAAATTTGGCATCGTCTCCACGCAAGGTCTTATGTATCCAAGAATTGGTGAACAAGTAAACTTCAGCGGATGCACCTCAAATAACAAGATCGTCCCAGCCACAGATCTTGATCAGACCAATGGCCCCAAGTTCGTATGTTTATTTAGCATCGCATTTAATCAAAGCAAGTAGTCGTCCCTTGGTTACCTAGCCTGGTATCGATCCCGAGGAGATATCAGTTAATGGACACAGAGTTGGTGGTTGAAACTTCAACTCACTCCATAAATGGAAATCAGATTGAGAGCGTCTGTGAAGGCACACTTACGATCTGAACCTTCCTTATGGGAAATTTTTCCTGTAAAGCACATAAATATGTCTGTCTCACGTCTGACATCATGAGTTCTGCACAACCTGACAGAGTGGGCACTGACTGAAGGCTTTGAAGGCAATGATCTGATCACATTCCTGGTGGTTGCAACATTTGAGTATATATAAGCAGTTTTGATATTTTGTTAAGATCGAATGGTTGAGCTAGGCTCCCTGCTATTGTAATATTTTGATTGAGAACAATTGGTTCTTTGGTTATGTATTTGTTTTTGAGACATTTTGATTAATCTAAGTCATCTTTCTTACTCCATCTTACTTTCCTCTGAGACTGAGAGAGTTCATCTTTGATTGATTCACATGGATTGTTGTAACTTTATTATGATAAATGTTTGATTATAGTACTGTTATGATCTCTTTTAGCTTCCTTGAAATTTGAATCCAAGAGGACCTTGTGTTTAAGTTTTTCCTCCTTAGGCTACTAGAAAATATGATGTTCATAGCATACCTCTACACCTTTCTCACTAAATCTTCCTCCTACTCACCCTTACTCCAACTTACTAACTGAAGTTGATTCAAGACCTCAATGGATGGTGCATGCTAGTCCAGATTTCTGAGTTAGAATGTTATTATTATTGATTTTTTTCCATTTGACCACTCAAAAATCAATTACCTGTGACATATAAATTGATGGGTATTGGGCTTACCTTCAATGTAATCTGAAGGTGACTTCTAGTGCTAACAACTTCATAAATATCCTTCTCCTTTGTGTGGCCCCTTATTTCTTTTCCCCTCAATACATGCTAGTTTCTCTTCAACCCCCCCCCTTCAACATCACCCAAGGCCTCGTTGCTCAACCATAGATTCTATCTACTACAATCCAAATTTGGGCCCTTTCTATTTTCATTAGAAATCACATAGTTGTTGTCACTAGAATCAAACCCAATATGAAAACCTTCTACAGAGCCTATCCCCCTTTTAGGATTTCATAGATTGGCTACACCCCACCATACCCTTTAGAGACCAAGATAAGTCCTTCCCATTATCCCTAACTTTTTTTATAAACCCTAGGTTTTTAGAATCAAAAGAAGGATACTGCAACATTAATGGGGCTTGATATTGTACAAACTTACCTAAATGTCATTTTGGCATATATCTGGGGTAGGGTGAGTCTCCATTGATGGTGAGCCATTCATCCAAGATGAATAAATATCCATAGAGCTACTATCACCACATTATCCACCCCACCCTTAACCTCTTATACACCCTCCATCATGAAACTGGACATCTCCATTTGGGCCTCCAAACCACCAACATTCTATAGATCATCAACAAACTTTGACATGATAGGCCCATAATGAGAATTTACCTCCCCACCTACCTACCCTTTCCATTCCCAAGCCTTCTTCCGAAAAGGGAATTTAGAGTCCAAAGCCACATGTCCATACTTATGACACCAAATACACCTAAATGGGGCCCTCAAATAGTCTAGAGGTCGAGAAAAGGTATGATCTATTTTCTGCAATGTCATCTCTACAACAAGACCTCCCCTTAAGGCAATTCCAACCAAAATATAGGCTATAGACATAATACCTATGTCTAGAAATAACATATATGCTTCAAGAAAAATACCAATTTTTTAAAAGTTATCTAAATACCATAAATCTAGTGGAATACCAGGACACTTTAAGCATATAGGTGTGAATATATCACTTCTCTTAGTACACGAGTCAAATAAAGGGGACCAACATTTGTTAAAAATCATAATTGAATCTCACTTCTAGTGATGCACTACTATCTTCTACAAATCCTCTTGAGATCTAAAGAGAAACCCTAGCCAACCTTTAGATAAAAGAAAATAATTCAGAGTGTACCCTACCCAAGGTTCACATGTATCTTGCAACCATGCCCTCAATCATGACGATTCACCCACTTTCCTACCATGAAATCAATTGACAATGGATTGAGAAGTCAAACCAACCACCTCATGCATTTTGATGTCTTGGCCAAGAACTAGTTTGATAAAAAAACTTTGTTTTTTAACACACTTATTCATCTTCCTTGTACCCAATTCCTTATCTCCACTACCAAAATTCCCATTCACTCCTTGGGATGCTACACCACTATCCCTATCACCCTTAGTAGGGTTTCCCTTACAATGGCTATCAATTGAGAGATTTCCTCTCTTCTCCAAACCATTAATAACCACCTCGAGCTCAACTAATTTTATCTTACTCGGGGGCCTCATTCACAGTGATATCTACATAGGGGGAAACTTAAAAATCATGAACTAATTTTAGAGGAACAAAACCTCTAAATTATTATTGGTCAATCAAGCCCGCTCCACATAACTCCCTAAAGAAACAACCTTCCCCAAACTAGAAAAATTGACTATAGTTAATTTGACCAAATGAAAAGCCAACACCTTGAAAATCAATAGAATATCCTAAAGGAAAATTACCTCTCTATTCATCCAAGGCTAACTAGCTTAAATCCANATATATATATATATATATATATATATATATATATATATATATATATATATATATATATATATATATATATATATATATATATATATCTTAAGAACCAACTGGAACGAAAGGAGAATTGCAGATGTCCATCATACTCAACCCACCATCCAAATGTTTTAACTATGTGTTAACTCCATATTAAGCATTGAAGGAATTACACATCTTCCTCATATGGAGAAGTAGAAAGCACCTACACACATAATAAAAACAAATTACTTTTAGTTTTTCTCTCCCTATATATAAAATCCATATAAAACTATTTTACTTAAGCTGTATATTAAAATATTTTTTTAAATGTCATGTGTCAACCCCATGTTGAGGAGGAAAGGAATTACACATCTCCTTCATAACTACAGAAAGTGTCTTTTGAAACAATACATTTTTTTATTTTCAATTGCTTTATATATATTAAAATAGGTGGACGCAAAATGTCAACTCCATATTAAGCATGGAAAGAATTACACATCTCCTTCATTTTCTGAAGTGGATTTTTTATTTTATTTTCCCTCATTCTCTATATAAAGTTTTCATTTTCGGAAATAGAATTTTTATTTTTATTTTCCCTCACTCTCTATATAAAGTTGATATATAATTATTTTACTTAAGGTGGATTTTAATTTTTTATTTATTTATAATCGACATAAAAATAATTTTTTAAATGTCACGTGTGAATTCCATATTGAACATTGAAGAAATTATACATCCCCTCGTAATAAATAGAAAACACTTTTCCATACAATAATTTCATACAAATAAATATTTTCAATTTTAAAAACTTTAAAATTATTATTACTTAGAAAAACCTTCAATAAACAATAAATTAATTAACATATAGATGGGATGAAAACTTTTTACCAACCCTACCAACAAAGCACTTTTGCACTTTTTAATACATGTATTCACCAATTATCAAAACAAAACAATAGGTTGGAAAAGCTCATAACCAAGGAATCACCCTGAATCAGTTATGTGTGTACTTGCTTTTTCCGTTATGGAATATCCCGTTCCTATAATTATCCAAACATCTAGTAACCCGTCCAGCTTTAAGTAGTAACCCCAGTTAGTAACCCAACCTGAGGCAGCCGTAAGATATATATACTGTAATATACACATACATTATTCACAATCCTCGGGTTTCTCCGCCTGTTTGTGACCTATTTTTTTTCGCGGTTTACGAGAACGGCCTCTGAGCGATCTCTACGGTCACAGACAGACAGGTATGTTTTCTGCATAACTGTTTTTGTTTTTATAAGGTTGTTATCGCTGTGTTTGGAACTCTGTGCACTGCAAGGGTTCTGTTCACCTGTTTAGGATTCTGTTTCTCAAAATATTTGTATGAGATTTCTTTTCTGCGATTTGGATCTCATTCGACAGAATTTGTTTGTGTGTAGAGTTTTTTGATTTGGATTTCTTGGTTTGAATCAAGATTGTGTGGCAATTTTGATTTTTACATTTAAATTTATTATGCGGTTTTCTGAATCTGGCGGCTGTGCTTTCTCAGTATCTCTGGAGCGAAGATGCTGTTAGTGTCTTTAGAAACCCCAAAGGAAGCAAAGTCTTCCGTCTTTGCTGCCTGTTCGTCTTCCGCATTCAGGGAAAATCTCCATTTCTCTGTCTTCCTATAGCGCTGCGAGGGTTTCTGTTTATTAAATTCAAATTGAGGAGGAACCCATTAGGGTTTCCTTTCCTTTACAGGAAGTAGAGAAATGCCTAGTCTAGAATATGACACCTGTGATAAGGACAGGGAGCCCTTTATGGAAGTGGATCCAACTGGGAGGTATGGTCGCTATGAGGATTTGCTGGGTCGTGGTGCCATGAAGAAGGTATACCGAGCTTTTGATCAAGAAGATGGTATTGAGGTTGCTTGGAACCAGGTGCCTCTGCAAAACCTAGATGATGCTTCCATACAAAGGATATATGCAGAAGTCCTTCTGTTGAAGTCTCTCGGGAATGAAAACATCATTATGCTCTACAATGCATGGCTGGATAAAAAGACAAGACATGTGAATTTCATTACTGAGGTCTGTACCTCGGGGACCCTGAGAGAGTACCGCCAGAAGCACCGTCATGTCTCCATGAAGGCTTTGAAGAATTGGGCACTTCAGATATTGGGAGGATTGCATTATCTTCATAATCATGAGCCTAGCCTTGCATAATTCATAGAGATTTGAATTGTAGCAATATTTTTGTGAATGGCAATAGTGGCGTTCTGAAGATTGGGGATCTGGGTCTTGCCACTACCCTGCGAAATGATCATGCTGCGCACACTGTCCTCGGTACTCCGGAATTCATTGCTCCAGAATTATACGATGAGGATTATAATGAGTTTGTAGATATTTATTCCTTTGGCATGTGCTTGCTGGAGATGGTTATTCTGGAGATTCCTTACAGTGAGTGTCTGTCGTAGCATTGCTCACATTTATAAGAAGGTGAGTTCTAATATAAGGCCTACGTCATTGGAAAAGGTTACCAATCAAGAAACTAGACAATTTATTGAAAAATGCCTGGCAGCAGCATCAGTTAGGCCTTCCGCTGCAGAGCTTAAAGGAATACAAGCGGGCACCTATTAGCTGCCAGGGTGTTTGACTGAAAAGGATAGGAGATGGGTTTATTTTTTTTAAGATCTGCCCAATTATAGAAGAAAAAGGATATATTGGATATTTATAGATCTATAGTGGGCTTTTCGCTGCCTAGATTAGGCAGCAGTTCATATATTGTTTTTATTGACTATTTAATTATTTTATAATTATAGATCTATAGTGGGCTTTTTGCTGCCTAGATTAAGGCAGCAGTTCATATATTGTTTTTATTGACCATTTAATTATTTTATAATTGATTTTGTTGGCAACTCAATTCCTTATAAAATTTAATTTGTCAAAGGTTAGTGAATGTTTTGTTTATATATATAGAAAGCAGTTCATATATTGTTTTTATTGACCATTTAATTATTTTATAATTGATTTTGTTGGCAACTCAATTCCTTATAAAATTTAATTTGTCAAAGGTTAGTGAATGTTTTGTTTATATATATAGAAATAGGTGGATGCTATATGTACATATTAAGTATGGTTCTTACATATAATATGTCATTATAAATATTATAATTAAAGTTAGGAGAATAGATATGTAAATGCTAGCAAGGCATTAAATTTGGCCTAATAGATGAGAGACCATCATATGGGGGGGGTTGCAGCGTTGAGGGGTGTGTGGTACGTTTTGAGGTAGACATGTGTGATTTATTCTTTGTGCGGGAATCTTCTAGGTGAAGGGATCCAAGAGTTCTTTCTTTTTATTTTTTTCTGGTGGGCTTCGTGGTAAGCATATTTCTGATTGGTTAATCATAATGGAGGAGGATGAGGTGGACTATGGAGAAATTCCAAGTCACATCCAAATATTTCGATTGTAGGCAGAATATGATGCTAAAGGTTTTCGTTCTGACTCTCAAGAGACACATGGCTTACCCAAAATAGAGACAAGCATATCTACTTTCAATTCCATTAATTCTCCCAGGAAAACCGAGGTGACAAACTCCCATTCCAGCAAAGTGCCCAATCCTCCATTAGATTTGGCAGTGCAACCCTCTAAGCCAAGCCCCAATGGAAATTCTTCGAGAAATTACAAGGACGAGGCACTAATTTCTTTGGAGAGATTGACGAAAAACCCTAATCAGGAGGCGGGTCTAAGTGCGGAACCAAAGAAGGGGAGAAAGAAGTGTATCTAAGTTTGTAAAGATAGGGTGAAAATGGTTGTAGGCCTAGATGTCTAAATAGAGGAAATCCCTCATGCTTTATAGAAAACTATTGTAGGTTGGTTTTGTGGGAAAATTGTTCTACCTGATTCACTCAGAAAATGGCTAGAGGTCAATTGGAAGTCGTTCTTGGGAAATATGTTGGTTTTACATGTCTTAACTAGGGGATGGTTATACTTCTTCATGCATTCCTACTTAGATGCATAAACACCATTGGGAAAAAATGGAGCTAGGGATCATTTCTAAAAAAATAGGAGGTTGATTTTGATCTGAAAAAATAGGTGGATTTTGATCCTACCAAGGAGCCTACCTCAATCCATAAATTTTGGGCTATTTTTCTAGGACTCTCACTAGTGTTTTGGCACGAAGAAATACAACAATTGATTGGCAATAAATAGGTAATTTTGTGGAGCTTGAGCCATTTTGGAACTCCAAACCAGATAGATGATGGGCCTGGATTTAGGTTGAGGTAGACTTCAATGATGGGTTGTTAGATGAAATCGATTTGTTTTGTGGAGGAAGGGTGTGGGTACAAAAAATCGACTATTGGAAGCTTCCCTTTAGATACTTTACCCTTCATGAGGCTTGGGCATATGAAGGTGACGTGCACCAAGACTATCTCTCTGGATTTGGGACATAAGAAGGCGTGGGTTAAGAAAGCTAAGGAATCGATTCCAATTCCTGTACAAGATGGGTCTCCATAAATGTCGAAGAAGGTCTCCTCTAATGAAGGAGTAATCGTGGAACAAGCATTGAAAGAAGTCCAACCAGAGACGAATAATCAAAACAAGCAAGCGGATTCCCCTGCAGTCGCATGTGGGAAGGTTCATCCCTCCACCCCAAATTCTAGTTCTAGTCCTTTGGCTTCCCGTGAAGAAGATAGAGGAGTCTCGATTTCATCATTGGTAGAATATGTTAAGTCAGACTCTCCTTTCCCTTGAGGATTTTCATAGTCCCAAAACATGGACTATGCAAACCCTCATATTTCTTGACTTCTTGTGAAGGTGGCCTAGCCCCAGACAACCCCATCACCCCTTCGGTTGGGAGAAAATTGCACTTTTCAAAAGCACAATAGAAGGTTGTCTTGACATCAAAAGATGAAGACAAGTAACCATCACTAGGGCCCTTGGAGAAGGGAAATATTTGAACAAGGATTTCCAGTGATTTCTCTTTTATTTAACGTGAGAGGGGTAGGGGGCGCCCATAAATTATTGACCCTTAAAAGGCTCATCAGAGCTCACAACGAAAACAAAATCCTAATTCAAAATATGATGGTTTCTAGATCTTCGGCTCATGATGCTTTTGAGCCATGGTTAAGGGGTTGGTCTTTCTATACATTAGACACAGAAGGCCTCTTAGGAGGCTTATTAAATGCTTGGAGTCCTATGTTTCAGGTGTTAGAATGTGCTCGTTTTACCATATACAATATCACTATTGTCACCCAACCATAGGCCGAAGCCACCCTCCGAGCACCTTGACCTTGACAGAGAGAAGAATCCTGGTAGCAATCCAATAGCCAAGCAAGGCTAATGCACCAAGCAAGAAGTAACTAAAGCTGATCAGAGAGTCCAATCCAAAAGATAGAAGCAATAGGCTTCAGAACTGGTGGCAACACCTTCCCCAGAACTTGCGCACAAGACTGTCAAACTACAGTGCGCACAAGTGACTCTGTAATTCTGAGAGCTATGTGTAAAATGAGAACTGGCGTCCTGTATTTATATTGGCTTTGGCAGGCTACCTGGGTCGACTTCTCATTCTGGGTACTAATTAATTCATATTAATTATCTCTCTCAGTCGACATATCTTCTAGGGTTACATTCACTTGTTTTCTTGTTTCTGGAATATTTTAATCTCGTCAAAGGATCACAATGGAGATTGAAACCTCTCGAAGCTACCATAATATCAACACTCCCTCCTAGCTAGGGAGGTATAACTGATAATAGTCTTGAGCACAAACAAACCATTCAACTGGTAGCATCACGAGCACCGTCATTATTATCCAACTGGATAATCTCCATGACAACTAGCACAATGTCAACTGATAGAACACATCTGTGTTTATCCATAGTAGTACACAAGTACTTAATTTGTGACACACACTCACAAAAAATGGAACATATCCACCACAATAGTATATCTCTACTGTCTGGAGACATGCAGTCTCCAACATATCAACTAATATCAACATTCACAAAAACAATGTTATGATATAAACTGGGTCATCTGGGCCATTCTTCCACTCACATCTATGAGATATGGAAGAGCATCTGCTCTCAGAGTAGAACATTAATGATGTGTTATCTGGACTATTCTTCTCAAGCAAGGAAGAATAACTGTCTCAATTTATGAGCCTGGACCATTTCCTATCCTGGGCCATTCCTCCGGCACTAAACAAAGTGCAACCTGGAGCGAATGAGTCTTCCCTAGGGAATGCATGTCCCTAATTGTTGAATCTGGACCATTCACCTATCTAGGTCATTCCTCCGGAACTAAACAAAGTGCAACCTGGAGAGAATGAATCTGCCCAAGGAAATGACTGTCCGGACCATTTCCAAAGGAAATGACTATCCTGCACCAACCTCCAAAACGGACCATTCTTCGAAACTGCTCACAACTGTGAGCTTCGAAAGAATGACTGTCCGGCGAGGCAGACCAGTCCTCTTGAGTAACCCTCAAGAAGAGAGACTGTCCTAGATCATTCCCCATGTTAACTACAATGGGAAATCGCTGTCTATGGTACATCAACAATCCATCAAACCATTTTCATTACGAAAATGACAGTTTGATCTGGACCATTTTCCGAAGTGGAAAATGCATGTCCGTCAGAAATCTTAATCACTTTTCGAACTGGAAAGAAACTGCCCAAGATGGACCATTTTTCTAACTTGAAAATTACTGTCCTCAATTCAATGATATGTCAGTGCTCCCTCCCAACCTGGAGAGTCATTTATTCCCTTTCAGCTAAGGGAGTTATTTCCACGATCCCCAATTTGTCTCGGAAATATGCAAACTTTATTATGGACAGAGGCTTTGTCAGGATATCTGTTGTATGTTCATCTGTGGGGATATACTGGAACTTTAATTCTCCTTCCTGGACTTTATCTTGAATAAAATAGTATTTGATCTCAATGTGTTTCGACTGTTGATGAAACACTGGGTGTTCTGATAGCCTTATACAACTCAGATTGTCACAGTGTATTATGGTCGAATCTGGAACCTGATCAAATAAATCATGAATCAACTTTCTCAGCCATATTGCTTCTGTACATGCCTCACATGATGCGATATATTCTACTTCTGTACATGCCTCACATGCTGCGATATATTATGCTTCTGTTATGCTGAGTGCGACAGACGTATGTTTCATGCTGCCCCAAGATATCCTAGTGGAGCCCAAGCTGAAACACATCCCTGAAGTACTATTTCTGTCTTCTGCACTTCCTGCCCAATCTGAATCTGTGAATCCATGAAGTTGTATATCGCTAGATGTTGTATATTGATAGACATTGTATATATTAAATCGTAGTTTAGTGTTCCACGGATATACCTTAGAACATGATTTGCAGTTGTCCAATGCTCATGTCTAGGTTCCACCTGGAACTGGCTTAGTGTGTTCACGACAAATAAAATATCTAGTCGAGTATTTACCAAATACATCAATGACCCAATCAATTGTCGATATAGTGATGGATCTACTGGATCAGAATCTGAATCTCTTATTTTTCTTATATCTGTGATCATAGGAGTGTCCATGGATTTGCAATCCATCATTCCAAACTTCTGAAGAATATTTATCGCATACTTTCCTTGTCCAAGGAATACTTCAACAAGCTTCTGCCATACTTCCAGTCCCAAGTAATAATGCATAAGACCAAAATCTTTCATATCAAAATCAGAAGCTAGTTCATTTTTGCACTGGATGATGAGAGAATCTTCACTTGTTAGGAATAGATCGTCGACATATAGTAGTAGAATCACAGGTACATTGTTCACAACTTTGTAGTAAAGATTTGGATCTACATTACCTTTGGAGAAACCAAGTCTCATTAGATAGTTGTCTATTCTGGCATACCAAGCTCTTGGAGCTTGCTTGACTCCATATAATTCTTTCTTTAGTCTGCAAACATGAGTGTCTCTGGAATGTACTTCGAATCCTTGAGGTTGTTCAATATATACTTCTTCTTCGATTGCTCCATTGAGGAAAGTTGTCTTTACATCCATCTGATGTAAACTCCATCCCATGCAAGCGGCAAGAGACATGATAGCTCTAATCAAAGTGTATCTGGTAACCGGAGCAAATGTTTCTTCATAGTCTTATTTCTCCTTTTGGGAGAACCCTCTAGCTATGAACCTTGCTTTATATTTATCCACGCTTCTGTATGTTGCATGTTTGATCTTATATACCCATTTTAAGGTTACTATTGATTTCTCTTTAAGTCTAGGCACAATTTCCCATGCATCATTTTTCATGATGGATTGGTGTTCTTCTGTCATAGCTTCTTTCCATTGTTTTTTTTGAACTGCCTCTTCAAATGTGTTAGGTTCTTCATCTATAATCTTTGTCATACATGCTGCATAGCTAGAGAATCTTTTGGGCTTCTTACTTTTTCTGAAGGTCCCATCTGGGGCCTTGAGTCTTTCTGCTTCTTGTAAGGTGGCTTCAAGCCAAGCTGGTTGTTTCTTGGTCTTCGTTACAGTTTCTGAATCAATGGTCTCACATGGTTTCATTAGATGATCAAGTTGTTCCTTTTCGTCATTTGGATTTTCTAGAAGACATGTGCTTTCTTTAATAGGTTTTTCATACTCTTTTTCTTCTATAGCTTTTTCTATGGATTTCTTGAAAGCTATATTTTCATTGAAGGTCACGTCTCCGCTGACTTCAATCTTATGTTGTTCTGGGATATAGATTCTATAGGCTTTGGATGATTCACTATATCCCACGAATATGCCCTTCTTTCTTGAGGGTTCTAATTTATTCCTTTTGTCCTTGGGAATGTGAGAGTAAACAAGACATCCAAAGATTCTTAGGTTTTTCACATTAGGTTTCTTACCTGAGAAGGCTTCTTCTGGAGTCATATCCTTCAATATGTGGTGAGGACTTTTGTTCTGAATATATATTGTTGTCATGGTTGCTTCTCCCCATAAGAACATAGATAAACCTTGATCGTTTAGTAGTGCCTTCACAGTCTCTTCAATAGATTTGTTCTTCCTTTTTCTTGCACCATTTTGTTGAGGATTATGAGGAACAGTCAGATCCCTCCTAATCCCCGTAGATTTGCAAAATGCAACGAATTCCTTTGATGTGTATTCTCCTCCATTATTTGTTCTCAAGGTCTTATTTTCTTGTTTGTGAGGTTCTCTATTTTTTGTTTGAATTATTGAAACTTGTTGAATACTTCGTCCTTTGTTTTCAGAAGATATAACCAATTCTTTCTTGAGTAATCATCTATGAAGATTACGTAGTAAGGAGAACCTCCTAGATATTTGACTGGCATTGGACCGCAAACATCTTAGTGTATTAGATCTAGAATCTCCTTAGATCTATTGTTGCTCCTTGGGAATGGTTTCTTGATATTCTTTTCAAGAGCACGTCTTTTGCAAATTCCTTTATGTGTAGACTGCAATCCTGGTATTCCTTCAACCATCTTTGTGAGAAAAGGTAATGCTTGATAGTTAATATGAGCGTACCTTATGTGCCAAAGTTCATTGGGATTGACTTCATCATGTACAAGAGCTTCTTCATTTTGTTCTAGTAGTCTATTAGGTTTCATTCACGGGTTCCAATAACCCTAGCATTCTCTATGCTGGAGTCTTTATGCCAAGATAATACTTTTCCATCTACGAAAGTTATTATGTCTCATTTGTCTTCTAGGAAAGATATGGATACAAGATTCTTTTCTAAACCAGGTACATATAAGGCATTGCTCAAATGAACATTGTTACATGTTTTCAACTTGATGGAGGCTTGTCCAAATCCCTCGACTGGGTAAGTGCTTTTGTCTCCAAGATCTACCTTGTACGATGTCTTCTTCTCATTTAGATTTGAGAGTCTGGATTGATCTCTCGTCATATGCCTAGTGTTAGATTATTGAGAGGGGGGGTGAATCAGTAATAACGTAATTATAATCATTTTTCTTCAAATGTTATATCAATGTAGAATTATTATCCAATAATGAGCAGTAATAAATAAACAATCACATACATACATAGTACACAGTACACCAGTGTTTTACGTGGAAACCCAAATCGGGAGAAAACCACGAAATGTTTTTTCTTATGTCTTGAAGAATTACATTCATTAGAACCACCAACTTCCTTTGTTTTCCAGCTGCAACTGGAAGGAGGCTCCAACCCTCTAGTTTTTTAGGCTACAACCTGAGGGAATCTCCAACTCCCCAAATCTCTGGCTACAACCAGAAGGAGGCTACAACCTCCAATGTTCTCCGGCTACAACCAGAAGGTGGCTACAACCACCTGTCATTGCCCTGTCCTGCCACCCTGAAGTAGAAGTAGAATGATGGAACCACTGTCACATTATCACTGTGAGATATACCATTGTAAACCTGTACCAATAAATCTGAACCATACATCAACCATGCATCAACTTGTACCTCAACCTGTAATCAACCTGTACCACAAACAAGTGCATCAACCATGCACCAACCTGTAATCAACCTGTACCATAAACAAGTGCATCAACCATGCACCAACCTGTACCATAAACAAGTGCATCCAACCATGTACCAATTATGTTCCAATCATGTTTCAACTACTCATCAACTATGAATCATTAATATGTACCAACATCATCAACTATACACCTCATGTATGTGCGCCAACTCATCAACTACTTGTCTCAACCATGTACTCAACATGTACCTCAACCAAAAGCCCTCATCAATTTCATCATCCAAATCTGATTTGTAGCTC
>ML784341.1:241703-274254 GCA_009831015.1 Picea engelmannii | reverse complement strand
GAATCCTTCTTCTTCTTGAGGCCTGTCTATCTGTTGTTGATTCTGAAATCTGAATCTTCTCGGTGGAGGAGTGTCCCTGTAATCTTCCTTGTATATCTTTTTATCCCATTTGATTGTTTCTGCATAACTTTTTGGATTTGTTTATTGCTCTGTTGTTTTGGAGCTTGATCCATTTTCTGTTTGATTGTATCCAAGTCCGGATTTGTCAAGATAAGATTTTTTACTGCTAATAATGTCATCCAGAACTTTTGAGCTATTCTGCATATTTTTCTTTTGAATATCATTTCTTAGTGTGACAATCTTTGCTTCCAGGTTTCTAATGATCTCGCCATTTCCTTCTAGTTGTTCTTTAAGTGCTTCTTCAATTCTTTTATCTTCTTCTATTTGAACCTTCAATTTTGTAATCATTTGTTCTAGTTCTTGAGTTTTTTTTTTCTTATCTAGTTCTGCTTGTAGTTTCTTGTTTTTCTTCTTTTCTCTTTTGATAACTTCTATGACACTCATTAATTCTTCTCGGAAATCAACTTCTGCCTCTTCAATTTCTTCTTCATATGTTTCTTCATATTCTTCTTCGGAGTCTTCTTTATCAGAGTCTTCTACTTTCATGAATAGAACTCTCCCTGTTTCACTGTCACTAACTTCATCTTCATCTGATGATGAGATGTCTTCTTTGGTGCAAAAGTTTTTCTTGAAAACTTTCTTTGTAGCTCTTTTACCTTTATATGTTTGTCTGCCTTTTGAGTAACCTTCATCATTTCTCTTTTTCTTATGAGGACATTTGTTAGCAAAATGACCAATACCATCATAATTAAAACAAATTAAAGGAAGCTTACCTCTGTACCTACCGTTGGTTCCCTTGTTCAGTCTTTTGGCGAAGTTGGTTACTTCTTCATCTTCCGAGACGTCGTTGCTGCTGCTATATTCTTCTTGTTCTTTTTTCTTTTGCTTTGATCTTTTGTATGCTTTGAAGGCTGTTTCTTTTACATCTGGATTTTCCTGTTCAGTTCTCATCTCATATGCTGTGAAGATTTCATGCAGTTTATCCATGCTTATTGAGTTTAGGTCCAATCTTTCTTCTAGTGTTGATATCTTAGGGTTGAATTTCATAGGAAAATATCTTAGTACCTTTTGAACAATTACAGATTCTTCAATTTCTTCTCCCAATCCTGTGATTACATTCATTGTTTTATCCACTCGTAAGAAGTAGGCTGCAATATTTTCATCTTCCTTCATTTTTAGTTGTTCGAACTGACCTTTGTAAGTTTGAAGCTTTGTTGTTTTGACTTTTGAATCTCCTTCATAAATATGTCGAAGCTTGTCCCAAATCTCTTTAACAGATTTATAATGTGCGACTTTGATGAATACCGTATCACTGAGACCATTCAAAAGTGCATTTATGGCTTTGAAATTATTCTCACCGAGTTTCATTGCTTTGTCATTTGTTGGTGGAACTGTTGGTGTTGTATATCCATCTACAATTGATTGTCAAACTTGAAATCCCTGTGCATATATATATGTCTTCATCCTTATGCTCCAAAAAGCACACGTCTGTCCATCAAACTGTGGTATTCCATTTTTATACGAGTTGATACTTTCCATGATCTACCTTTCATTGGTTAAACTGATTTCTGAAGGAACCTGCTCTGATTCCAATTGTTGGATTACTAAGAGGGGGAGTGAATCAGTGATAACGTAATTATAATAATTTTTCTTCAAATGTTATATCAATGTAGAATTATTATCCAATAATGAGCAGTAATAAATAAACAATCACACACATACACAGTACACCAATGTTTTACGTGGAAACCCAAATTGGGAGAAAACCACAGAATGTTTTTTCTTATATGTCTTGAATAATTACATTCATTAGAAGTACCAATTTCCTTTGTTTTCTAGCTGCAAATGGAAGGAGGCTCCAACCCCCTAGTTTCTCAGGCTACAACCTGAGGGAAACTCCAACTCCCCAAATATCTCGCTACAACCCCCAATGTTCTCTGGCTACAACTGGAAGGTGGCTACAACCACCTGTCCTTGCCTCGTCCTGCCACCCTGAAGTAGAAGTAGAATGATGGAACCACTGTCACACTATTACTGTGAGATATATTGTTGTAAACCTGTACCAATAAATCTGAACCATGCATCAACCATTCATCAACCTATACCTCAATCTGTAATCAACATGTATCACAAACAAGTGCATCAACCATGCACCAACCTGTAATCAACCTGTACCATAAACAAGTGCATCAACCATGCACCAACCTGTAATCAACCTGTACCATAAACAAGTGCATCCAACCATGTACCAAATATGTTCCAATCATGTTTCAACTACTCATCAACTATGAATCATCAATATGTACTAACACCATCAACTATACACCTCATGTATGTGCGCCAACTCATCAACTACTTGTCTCAACCATGTACTCAACATGTACCTCAACCAAAAGCGCTCATCAATTTCATCATCCAAATCTGATTTGTAGCTCTGTAATATACCTAGTGTATATGATCACATTTCTGCAAACCTTCCTTAACTTTAACAGCAAGAGACTAGCATTTTCATCAAACTTTTCTTTAGTCTCACATGCCTAGTTTTGGATTAGTCAACAACTCTAACTTGAAGTAATAATAACTTTGAACCTGTAATGCATAAATATCTGAAATTGATACACAATGTTATTCAATGTGTTTTATTCAATTCCTCCAAGTGACACTACTTGGAACCTCTCAGAAAAGGAGTTATAGCAAAAATGGCATACCTTGCTGAATTCTGGCTTATTCTAGAGAGTGACATTGTAGAGCGTGCCCCACACAAAATATTTGCTGAAATGATCTAAAACTGTTACATAACATACTACAGACCGTACCCTAACCAACACATTTGGTCTCACTGAAGTTGGATCTTTTATGAAGAAGTTATGACGTTTTTACCCGAAACACCTGATTTTGACTAGTTTCAGGACTGGCCACAAACCCTATTTTCCACAGAGTGTAACTCCAAAAATACAACGACCCACAAGCTGAATTTTTAACCACAGATACTTGGATATGTTTTCTCACTTTCATAGAAATTTCAGGATCTGAATTATTATAGAAAAAAAGTTACAGTGAAAATGGTGAGATGACCTGAAAATAACATACCTTAGAAAGTACCATCAAAATAATTTATCCTTCCTTGCATTTCGGCTTTCTTTTCTTCACTTTCCTCAGAATTTCGGCTTAGATATCATTTGTATACCTCAGACACCTATAGATATTCAATATTCTCAAGTGTGATTCAAATGAGAGAGCCTTGTCTCTTATTTATACTCTCCAAGTAGCTTCTTTAAAAACATCTTCTAGGTCACTTGGCCCCACTTTCCTTATTTTAGGGTTGGGTCCACTTATAATTTCTCCATTAAAATTATTATTGAAATAATTTATTTTGTATTCACTTTGAATTATAATACACTCATCACTTCACTTTATTGATTACCTTTTAAAATCTCTTAAACCACTTTGATTATTTTGACCTTTTGGGGCTTTTAGATGACATAGGAGGGTCCTCCAACTTCGTAAGGCCATAACTCTCAAATCGTGAGGAGTTATGTGACGTTCTACATACCACCAGAAATGACATCACATGTACTATCCATATAGAATAATATTATCTGAAAATATATCATAACTCATATTGTTACCCATCAAACAAACTTGGGTCCATTACCTAAACCTGGGGTCTCCAACTTCTCATGGCCATAACTCTCTAACCGTGAGAAATTATGTGACGTTCCACATACCACCAGAAATGACATGACAAACACTATCCATATAGGATATTTTTCTTGACAAATTCACTTTCCTTCATTTCATTATTCCACAATTAAGCATGGGTTCTCTTACTGCACAAAGCGTCTTCCCGTGAGGGATTTCACCATAAGGGGACCACTTTGGAGTTCATCCATATTTACTTCTTATCAACCATGAAAAAACAATAATGGGTCATATTTACATCAAACACTATTGGGTCCATTACCCAAACCTTTGTGCTACAGGTCTTTCTTCAAGGGTTGACATCAATGACAACCAACCTAAATCAACACCTAGAAGCTCCACTATCAATTATCCACATGTCATCTTCAATCGTTCCTATGAGTGCTGAGTAGTGTAGATGACTAGTCTTTTCACTCATGTCTTCAGTTGACTAGTGATTGGTCATGCCTTGATCCAAAACTTCAATTTTGACGTTTCTTCCCTCTGAGAGTGCTAAGAGGTGCGTTGGACTAAGGCGCACTTGAATACCTTCTTCTTGAGAAAGATGTTACATCACAAGGTGTTGGATCGGGGTTTTAGGGTTTCTCCAACTGCTCCTTCTAGTAACCCTAACGACAATGTCTTGGAAGTTGCTCCTGCTAGTAAACCCGAGCGACAGTTCTTCAACAATATTAGTATCCTAATGGCTATGCTTCCTTCCAACGGTTAGATTGAATGAAGGATGTGTGGACCCATAACCTGTTAGAATGTGCTCATTTTACCATAGACAATATCACTATTGTCACCCAACCATAGGCCAAAGCCACCCTCTGAGCACCTTGACCTTGACAGAGAGAAGAATCCTGGTAGCAATCCAATAGCCAAGCAAGGTTAATGCACCAAGCAAGAAGTAACTAAAGCTGATCAGAGAGCCTAACCCAAAAGATAGAAGCAATAAGCTTCAAAACTAGCGGAAGCACCTTCCCCAAAAATTGTGCACAAGACTGTTAGACTGCAGTGCGCACAAGTGACTCTCTGTAATTCTAAGAGCTATGTGTAAAATGAGAACTGACACCCTGTATTTATATTGGCTCTGGTAGTCTACCTGGGTCGACTTCTCATTCTGGGTACTACTTAATTCATATTAATTATCTCTCTTAGTTGACATCTCATCTAGGGTTACATTCACTTATTTTCTTGCTTCTAGAATATTCTAATCTCGTCAAAGGATCACAATGGAGATTGATACCTCCCAAAGCTACCATAATATCAACATGAGGCTATCCCTACATCATCATTAAAGTCATCTATTTTGGTAGATTTGGAAGTTAAAAAGACGGGCATATGCCTGAAGATTGTAAATGTGTATGGCTCGTATTTGGATCGAAGGCCCTATTAGGAGTCTTTGACCAACTTAGCGGATTTTACAGATTTTCACACCCTTATAGGCAGAGACTTTAATTTAACTCTCTCAATGCTTGAAGTGTGGGGTCCCCATCCCAAATAGGACCTATTGGGAGATTTTTTTAATTCATTTTTTACGAATAATAATATGGTCGATGTATAGTTGATTAAGATTGTCTTGACATGGAGAAACTTTCAGAAGGGAAGAAGAGGTTGTTTCTAATGTGATTTCAAAGTGATATCAAAAGTGATAGCCCAAATATTAAAACCAATTTTACGTGAGCTAACCTCTAAAGAGAAATTTGTTTTCCTTAAGAAACACTGGATTCAGGATGCAATGGCCTTAGCCCATGACGCGTTGCACTCTATCAAGCAATCCAAGCTTGAGGCTCTTGCCCTTAAGCTTAATTTATCTAAGGCATATGATAGACTCAACTGGGATTTTCTGCATATAATTCTTATTTAGATGGGAATGAATCTAAACTTAGTCAACTAGATAATGGGATGTATACAGTCCATATCTTTTGCGGTTTTAATAAATGGATCTCCCTCAAATTTCTTTCGGGCAACTTGGGGATGAAGAGAAGGTTATCCTTTATCACCTTTCCTCTTTTTATTCATGATAGAGGGTCTGAGTAAATTCATAGCAGATGTTGAAGCCAAAGGGGATTTGGAAGGAGTCAGGATCTCCCAGTCTGAAATCATCTCTCTTCTCCTCTTTGTGGATGATGTATTACATTTTGGTGCAGGGTCTCTTTAAGAAATTCGATCTCTTAAATGAATTCTAGATTTATACTGCAAAGCAACTTGTATGGAAATTAATTTCTCTAAATCATGTCTACTATCTAATCTTATTTCAGAAAATGTGGAATCCCATATAGATAGTTATCTTACATTTCCCCGAAAGGATCTTAATGTTGGATTTAAGTATCTCGACTTTTTCCTTAAGCCAAATTCTTACAAATTTGTCGTCCGAATATAGATTTACAATAAGGTGGAGGATCAAATTTATTTGTGGGTAAACATATTTTTATCTAGAGGAGGGCACTTAGTCATTGTGAAAATAGTACTGGAAAGTATCCCAGTATATTGGATATCCATTGTTAAAGTGCCAAAGTGCATTACAAAAATAATGAAAAAGAGCTTTCAATTTCTTTGGTCGGGAAGAAGTTTGAAGGGAGGAATACCATTGGTAAAATGGTCAAAAATTGAAATTCCAAAGAAGCTTGGTGGAGGGGGCCTTAAAAATATCTATTTATTCAGTTAGTCCTTAGCTGCAGAAGCTTATGGAGACTCACTCACAAATAATCTTTATGGGATAGGGTAATGAGATCAAAATATGTTGACAATTTATCAATGGAAGAGTGGTACATGGTCCCTAAAAAATATTCCAAAAATGGCTCAATTGTTTGGAAGGATTTAGTAGATTCCTTTCCACAAATTGGATTTTGGATAGTGTGGAAGGTGGGAAATGCGAGGAAAGTAAGGATTGGGGAGGATCCTTGGTTGGGACAGGGGATGAATTTTTCCTCTTGAAAAACCTTATCCAATCCCTTCATATTTCAAGAATATTCACCTTGGCGGATCCCAAAGTGCAATCCCCACAGGAATGGGGCAGAAGTGGATGAAAATCTATTTCTGATCTAGGCGTGAGTGGAATCAAAGCCCAGGAATGGAGAAAGTATGTTGGGAATCTTTTTTCCAATTTTACTAGGCTTTTTTATGAGGAGGACTCATTATGCTGGTCTAAAAATCCTCTCATTGGAGAATTTACTGCTAAACTAGGGTATAGTGTCTAGATAGAATCTGGCTTCACGAAAGAAAACGAATGGTGGTGGGAGAACATCTAGAAATCACATGGCCCCCAAAAATGTAAGATTGTGATATGGATAGCCCTCAACAACAAACTCTTAACATTGGATAATGGAATTAAGTGGGGATGGCCAGGACCTAACAAATGAAAATGCACACTTTGTAAAGCTAATGTTGAATCAGTCTCTCATTTGTTTGTATCTTGTCCTTATGCAATGCATGTTTGAACACTGGTTGCACCTACCTTGTCTCCAAATATGGTATGGAACAAGCCAAATTTGGTGGGTTGTGTGCTTCACTAGGATCAAGACACATCGGTTAAAGCTTATGGTTCATTCCCTTGTTTCATGGTCTATGCCATTTGGTGGGCCCAAAATACGAGTATCTTTTAGGACAAGGAAATTCCCCCAGATGTAACTGCGGGAATGGTTGAAAAATTCTCCATGGAATACAAGATGGAACCAAAACAGACGAAACTCAGAGCTCTGAATATGCCATACATTGATTTTGAAGTTACGCGGGGCTTCTTTGATAGTGAGAGTCAAGGTAATCCGCCCATATGTGGAGTAGAGGTGGTGCTATTCTTGAACCAATCACACTTTTTTCACATTCATTATGCTCCAGGAAGGGGTGCAAATATCAAAGCTGAATTTTCCACTCTATGGTCTCTTCTTCATTTCGCAATCAAGCAAGGCATCAACAAATTATAGTTTATGGGAGATTCTAAAATTGTAATTGTTTGGGATAGCAAGAAAACTATGGTGGATAATGTTGTTCTTAGCCCTCTTCTGCAAGACATTCAAAGTTCTCTTCAGGGTTTCCAATGGTTCTCTTTCAAACATGTGTACAAATATCTCAACCAGAAAGGCCTTGTCTTTGCGCCCATGTTCCTTTGATTTTTACAAATTTTGGGATGGGAAGGAAAGGGAAGCCATGGAATCTCACTTCTAATTTCTCATGATGCTAAAGGCTATTTGGATCAATACGGTTTTTTTTTGTTTTGTTTTGTTTTTTTTATTTGTCGGGGTTATTAGTTATTATTATTATTTTTTATTTGTTTCTTTTATTCCGATGAAATCAGAAATATGTAATGAGGAATTATTTCAGAAATCAAGTAGGCTTTTGAGCATTTAGATGTTTATGGATCTAAAAAATATATTTAGATGTTTATGGATCTATATAGTATGCTTTTGAGCACTTAAGTTTAGGTGAGATTATTTGGATCTCTATCAGTTCTTGCAATCGTGTATGACATTTTATTTGCAGTAGAATAATTATTTGTAGTAGTTCATATATTGATTTTGGTGGTTGTTCATTTTATTATAAAATTTGTAATTAAGGCATTGTATATCTTTTTTACAACGTCATCTCTTGCAAAGTTGGTATTGCTTCAAATTTAAGAAAAACAACAAAGAATCATGCAAATGATAAGGCTAGATTCTTGTCTATAATGCAATCTAAATAAATATTATAAATATGGATTTGAAACATGAACCCATTGGTATATTCCAAGCTTGAAATCAGAAATGTAGGAGGTTAAGCTTCTTCGACCACTTGTAATGAAATATTCAATAGAAACTCTAAACTTTGGCTAAGTGGATTCAAGTCATTTTGGCACTCTTGCAAATTTGTAGTGGTGGAAAGTATCAGAACATCACTTTTAGGGCAATAGTAAGCATTTAAATCCATATAATGGCCACATAATGTAATAGATTTCAATTCCACATAATACATATTACATTTTTATGGCACCCTTTGTGCCATTATAGGCAATCATTAGTTAATATTATTTGCATAGAAGTAATATGTATGACACTGTAACTCGGTCACCCAAAAATATAGAACATTTTTTCTTTTCTAAATGCAAATATTTATATGTTTATTAAATGTGTGGTTGTTGGATTTAAAATATACAAATACTAAGTGCTGAAATTTGACATTCACCTTTGTCCTTTAAAAACAAAATTCATGATGGTCAATTATTTTCACAACACTTCAACATTTATATAAATTTATAGAATGTTAAACTAATATTATCAAACCTAGGATGCCTTGTTTGAAACCAAATAACCATGCCTTGTTTGAAACCAAATAACCATAAAGCCCATTGTTTCCCATTGCATAAACCACAAACTGCATACATTCAATTTCCTCAAACGTTAATCACAATGTTATCATAATAAAATGGCATTGACAACTCATTGGTGAATAAAGAAATGGCATCCACAATTGCATGAATCATATTAAAAGTAATGTCACAATATACATTCCACAATTGCATGATACATAATTAAAGAGATGCCACAATTTCCATTCCTTTACACTAATAATAATTGTGATACGTTGACTTTACATAACAAGAAAATAAATTTCACAAGGCAAACAAATACACGCTTACAAATGGCAAAAATCTAAACACAACAACAAATATTTCATGCCCACTATTTCTTCTTATGCTCCCAATGCCCAATGTTTTTAGCTTTGGGTCTAACAATTAAAGAATTGGTAATGAAATAGTGTAACCTTGTAAATGAAATACAAAACCTCATCAAAGTGAATAAGAGAGTGTGACTTACTACTCATCTCCACTTACACTAGATTATGTAGATTGTTAATTGTAGTCCTCTTTGACGAGAGGTTTTTTTCATTAATTATCCTTAATCCTTGCAATGACCTTGTGATGTACTTAACACATGTTAGTTGTTCAATTTGCCTCATACACAATTCTTATTACCCTACATGAATCATGGTATATCTCATTAGCTTATTAGATAAAACCTCTGAATTTCAACACTTTGCATGCTTTAATAACTTTCTTTTTTATTGGAACAAGAGTATTATATTAATAAGGGTGTTGTAGGAAAGTTAACATCAGTTAAATGTGATTGTTTAGAGATTCAAAACAAAATTTAGGTAGTTCTCTGCTACTACAAAATGTTGCTAGCTTCTGATTTTTGAGAAAGCTTGCATCCATCAAAACTACATTTCAGAATTTCTTGCATGAGAAAATTTTAACAAATTTCTTACATAACAAAATACAAAAACACCCTAGACGGGGTGCCATCTGTCTGACGGGAAATTCGATCTAATGAGAAGGTGGCGACTAGGATGTCTCTTTGCTCATACATCTCCCATGTGTCGAGGATAATGGTAGATCTGGAGAGGATCGATTTGTCAGACGGGTTGGAAGTGGATCCCACAAACATGTTCTTCATAGGACACATAGTTAAGGTGGTTTTCAGGATGGCATAAGGATTTGGAGCTTTTTTACTCTCAACTCTCGTTTGCATGATGGCTCTCGGAAGGTTAAGTTTTTAAGAGGGTCTTCGGCCTTCACTGCTCCCAATTTTTTTTATGCGTTTGTTCTCTAGTATGTGTTAAATATAGATGAGAAATCTTATTATGTTTCTATTTGTCTTGCTTCTCCTCCCCTCCCTCCCGTTCCCATGGCTCCTCATGGAGGATGCTCCAAGAATTCCCTCGCCCATCAAACGCGCAAGGCCAATGCTGTTGTTGAGGTCGTGTATTTTTATCATCAATTTGTCATGTCGGATGATAAATCCACCATGCTAGCTCTTGAAGAAGAAGTAAGGATGGTTCAAGCTTATAAGGAGGATGAGGAAGTGGGAGAACAAGTGGATGACATCATTCTCGACCTGGGTTGCACCAAAACCAGTAATTCTAAATTCTATAGAGCACTGGAACTCTATTGGCAAACTGAGACTGGTTACATTGGGAATGCTTTAGAAGGACCAAGATTTCAGGTAGCTTAAGTAGAGGATGGAGTCACTGGAGGAGAAAAACAACTTTATCATGACGATGGTGTCTTGGTTGGTTAAACACCATGGGGGATCTTTCTCACTTCCTTCGGGTGGTCATCTGCATACTGGGTCTTCTTCGGTTGTAGGACCTATGACAAGTTCTGGCCTAGTGGCTTCTTAGGTGCCCCCTTCTGATGGCTTATTCGATCTCTAGTTTTTATAGTCAAGCTCTATCTAAGTCTTCTATAGTTCATAATATTAGACTTCTATTCTATGTTTATCTAGTTTGTTGGTTATCTAGACTTTTAATTTTCCAGTTGTTCTAGGACATTTTAGGTGTTAAGTTTAACATTAAATTTTGGTCTGGTTTCCCTCTACGGGAAAGCATATAGTCATGGTTCCTTTTGGTTTTTCTTGTTAGACTGATGATGAAGATGTATTTGTGTATAAAATATGACAATTTATAAAATTTGTTCGTTCATTTTATTATAAAATTTGTCAATTAGGGCATTGTATATGTTTTTTACAACGTCATCTCTTGCAAAGTTGGTATTGCTTCAAATTTAAGAAAAACAACAAATAATCGGGCAAATGATAAGGCTAGATTCTTGTCTATAATGCAATCTAAGTAAATATTATAAATATAGATTTAAAACATGAACCCATTGAATCAAGGCATATTCCAAGCTTGAAATTAGAGCTATAGGAGGTTGAGCTTCTTCAGCCACTTGTAATGAAATATTCAATAAAGACTCTAAACTTTGGCTAAGTGGCTTCAAGGCATTCTAGTATTCTTGCAAATTTGTAGTGGTGGAAAGTATTAGAACATCACTATTATGGAAATAGTAAGCATATAAAGCCATATAATGGCCACATAATTTAGTAGATTTCAAATCCACATAATACATATTACATTTTTATGGCATCCGTTGTGCCATTAGAGGCAATCATTAGTTAATATTATTTGCATAGAAGTAATATGCATGACATTGTAACTTGGTCACCCAAAATTATAGACCATTTTTCTTTTCTAAATGCAAATATTTATATGTTTATAAAAATGTGTGGTTGTTGGATTTAGTATATACAACTACTTAGTGCTGGAATTTGACATTCATCTTTGTCCTTTAAAAACAAAATTCATGATGGTCAATTATTTTCATTGCACTTCAACATTTATATAAATTTATAGAATGTTAAACTAATATTATCAAACCTAGGGTGCCTTGTTAAACACCAAATAACCATAAAGCCCATTGTTCCCCCATTGCATAAACCACAAACTCCCTACATTCCATTGCCTGAAATGTTAATCACAATGCTATCATAATAGAATGGCATTGAGAACTCATTGATGGATAAAGAAATGACATCCACAATTGCATGACTCATATTAAAAATAATGTCACAATATACATTCCACAATTGCATGATACATAATTAAAGATATTCCACAATTTCCATTCCTTTACACTAACCAGGGTAGTTGTGAAGCAACAAGTCCCTGCCAAAAGAATAGGAAAGAAGACAAGATAGCATCATAGCTAGATGCATATGATTATAACACTTAATTTTTGTGCATGGAGGTGCATATGTCGTTTTTCACATTTTAGCGAACTCCATGGGCATGTGAAAGAACGATGATAGTTTAAAACATGGAGTTTCAACTGCACGTAGCTCTTTTCACGACAAGGGAAATGCGCATAGCTCTTTTCACGATAAGGGAAATGCATATGTGCTTATAACTCTATGTCTAACTCAACCATCGATTCTTTTTAGATTAATCATTGATCATTTGGATTGATGATTGAGATATATTATATCTATTAAGACTTGGAAGAATCAATCTCTTGGAAGAATCAAATTGGCTGGAGGATTGAATATATTATATATATTAATACTGGGAAGAATCAAGTATAGTTTTTTTATCGACATAGATAGACTACAGAGAATAAATATCCATTTGAAGGAGATTAATTATTACTAAATTAATTATGAAGATAAATTTATATAAACCTTGACAACAATAATAACAAAACTAAACTAGTAAGTGGACTTCTAAGCAGTGGAAAACAACCAGAAATAAGGGAATTACTTTGGTTCGTTTATTGTATTCCTAGTGCGATTTGGAGGTTTCTTGTTCTGTCTTCAATAACAGATCAACATACTAGACTCCTCATTACATTACATTTCATTGACCAATTGACATGATAGGCACCTATAGTAAATTTTTAATACTTGGAAGTATTTTTATCGAAAACGAGCCATGAAGACTGCAAGTTTGTTTATGTTCTTGTTTTTCATTTTAGTAGCGGCAATAGTATTGAAGGAAGGTGCAATGGATGTTGGTAGAGTCCTGAAAAAGAGGAATATTTTAACAGCCCACCGCTCATCGTTTTGCATTCGAACTAATAATAATAATAATATCAGAGAGTAGTTTAAGTTATTCTATAAGGATTAAGTCAATACTCACAAATTTAATTGAAATTATTTTCTAAATTTATTAGAAATTTTGTCGGCAAGGTAGTTTAGGTTATTCCGATAAGGATTAAATTGCACAAAATTAATTGAAATTGTGTTCTAAATTTATTAGAAATTTTGTAGGAAGATATTATTTTATGTGATCGATGGGAATTTTCTTTTTGAAAATGATATCCGAATTGCCAAAATTTCCAAAAGAAATAAGTGATTGGGAGATTTATTTCAGTTCCCAAAAAGAAATCATTTATGGGTTGCATTGCAATGCAGGTGGAGGATGCATGGATCCTTGTGTAAACACAGTAAAAAAGGCATAGATCCCAAATTTCTCTCAATTTTAGAAGTAAAAGGCTCATCTTTCCTCTTTTCCAATGATGAGACAAGGAATCACATAGAAGTCTTGTAGTTTCACATGGTAAATAAATAAATAAATAAATAAATCCAGTGGACCCCACTGCATGTATTTAATCATCTAACAAATGCCAGACTATGAGAACGTTGTTTAGGATGCATGGCAACCAAATGGCTCATGATTTGAAACATGTGGCCCATGTTTATATTATTTCACACATTTACAAATCTTAATGTTTAGATCCCAAGTTTAATAGGTTAGCTCAGGGAACTAAAATGAAAAACCAGTACGCCCTAGCTCCAATAAAAAATAACATGTACACACTAATAGCCATCATATCCCCAACAATAACTCTTCTTCATGATTTTGATTCTTGTTGTTTCAAGAAACCGAGCGAGTTACAGATGGAGATAGACAAATTGTAATGCAATCATATAACTCGGAAGATCACCCCATGTATATTGTATTTGGTTGTAAGAACTAAATTGTACCTAAAGGATGAATTACAGACGTCCTACTTGGAGGGAGATAAGTAAAAGCGAAGCAAGCCACTTTTCCTCGGATGCCCCACAAGTCACATCCTTTTCTTTTATCTCTTGCAAGGATAATGAAAACAACACATTCAATAAATCTATTTCTCTGGTATCTCTATTGCGAAAAATTAATATCTAGATGTGCAACACATTTACACACTAAGATCACCGAAAATTTATGCATGGCCTCTTAATTCCTACAATCCTAGATGATCCCATACTATTGTTCTGTCTCCATGAGGCGTGCTTGCAAAAATAGTAATAAGCCATCAATTTTGTCAATTTGGGGACATGAGCTAACTATTGTACCATTCTCTGCTAATTAGGGTTCAATTATAGCAAACTAGGTTCATCTATGAAGTGCTTATATCGATGCCTTCTCCTTCGCTCTTAGTGTTGCTACATATTCTAAAGGTGGATAAACCAAAAACGTTACCTCTACTTCAGGCATTTCGTTTATACTGCCACAAAAAATAAACAATGAAATTAATATGAAAGGATTTTTAAATGCTCATTAACTTATAAGAAAACAAACAAAGACAAAAGGAATATGAGCACAAACCTTGTAAGGATGAATCGTCTACTATCAATTGCACATCTGAAGAGAGAGAAACATCAAGGCCATTTTTTCCAAATTAGTGCCTTAATTGTTTCCAAACAAATTTGCCAATAAGTTCCTCCAAGCATTCTAGTTAAAGCAATGACATCAGTACATTTCTAACATGCAGAATAATAATGACACGACTAGTCTACTATATATAGGTAATTAGGTTTCTGTGAGTGCTAGATATTATGTGACATTATTCATTTATTGTTGGAATACCCTAGCACACCAATGAATTCTACCACTGAGCTTTGTAATCAAATTTGTAGGAGTAGGTAGGAAAACCTACCACATCCAGGACATTTGTTTGGCTCTAGATGCCATTCTCGCCTTTGCACATTCAAAGAAAATGTGTCTCGGTACTCCCTCATTGTTAGCACGTCTACTAAGACATTGATAATGCATAGTGCATACAATGTCACAACATTGTAATGAAAAACACTTATAATATCAAGCAAGGAGAGCGATAGCAAGTGAAGGAACCGATGTAGAAAACATGTTTTATGAAAGGGAGATGGGTGACTCACCAGAGATGGAAAAATCACTGCTGACCGCCTGCAGGAAAACCAATGAAGGGGCATCTTCAACGTCTCTCTCTAGTAAGAGATCTCTACAACCATCCACCTTCTCATTTTACCATCAATCTATAATGTTGTATAAATTTAATATAGTGAGTATATAATTTGAAATTTTTTGACATTACCAGGTAATGTAAAGCCTACCTATTTCAGGATTCAAAATAAATAAATATTTTCAACAATATCCTGTTGCAATGACTGAAATTTAGTTTAGAATTTCTTGCATTCATTTTCTCATACTTGGAATAAACCAGTAATAAAAAATAACAACATAATAATGGTAACAACATAATAAGCAGAATAATGATAACAACATCATAATACATACCTCCACCTTCAGGTTGGTTATCTAGTCCCTTTTTTGTCTAATCATGTTCTTATTCTTGCCCAGACTTGATATTAACCTCCCAGCCAACTAGGAACAACCTCTTTGACTCCCTAAATCCAGGAATCCTTGTGGTTTCCTAGCCCCCGAGCCAAAAATTCCTAGCAACAACAATGCCATGTGAGAGTTCCCCAAAACAATTCTTCCAATTTCTTCCTCCTCCTCCTCCTCCATCTTTCAGAAATTCTCAAACCAAAATAAAAATGAGATCCTCTTCCAAGTCCTCCCCTCCTCTCTTATCCTCCTCTCTCAAGTCCCCCTCATTAATGCCCCCAACAACCTTATCCCCCCATTAATTCCCCAACAACCTTATCCCCCCATTAATTACTTTAACCACTTTCAATAATAAAATAATAAAAGACTCATTTACTATATTTTAATTATTAATTAAATTCAAATTTAAAAATTATGTAAAAATTAATCAATTTGGGTTGTTACAGGTAAACAACTAAAGCAACATGATTTGAGGTCAAAACATTTTCCCTGGCTTAAATGTCTTGTTATTCATTGTCTTTTTGAGAGTGAAAGTTGTATAGAATCTCGCATAATCTTTCATGTATTTTAGAGGAATTGTTTGGGACTCCAAATGTTGTGCCATCGCAGTTTCCTTATGGTTTCACAAATAGAAGGAAATCTAGAAAGAAAACAAGAAAGAATATATATGATCTAACATATTGTATCATATTGAATTATCTACAAGATCTATGAGAATTAATTCACAGAAGATGAGTGGTACCCTCCGTCACCGAGGGGAAAGAAAGAGATCTTCGAAAATCACAGAAAGAAAGGAAAGAGGTATTTGGAAATCACAGAAAGGAAAAAAAAGAGCGTCCTTGGAAATGACAACAAAGATATTTGCATGCAAATTGGGTGTAGGTGGCAGTTTAGGAGGCTATATTTGAAATATGGAAAAACCTTGGAGAAAGCATCGACCGAGAAACAAACATTTAATGTTTAAGAACTAATGTCAACCCAGAGATAGCATTAGTTTATTCCACCTTGAATAATTTGAAAACCATTAAAATTTATCCTAAGTCTGCCTCATTATGAGGCCAAATAAGACCTCAAAACAAAATCTTAGGATAAAATATGAAATTTGAGGTAGAAAAAAGTATGGATCGATGAAAACTTTCTATAAAATGCTTTGTTTCATTGATTTGTGTGAATAGATTAGAAAACCAATTACTAATAGTCCCTCAGTTCGAAGATCAGGGACTAATAATAATGGTGAGACATTGACTTTACATAATAAGAAAATAGATTTCACAAGGCAAACAAATACACACTTACAAATGGCAAAAATATAAACACAACAACAAAGATTTCATACCCAATATTTCTTCTTATGCTCCCAATGCCCAATGATTTTAGCTTTGGGTCTAACAATTAAAGCATTGGTAATGAAATAGTGTAACCATGTAAATGAAATAAAAAACCTCATCAAAGTGAATAAGTGAGTGTGACTTACTACTCATTTTCACTTACACTAGATTGTTGATTGTAGTCCTTGTCAACGATAGGATTTTTTCATTAATTACCCTCAATCCTTGCAACGACCTTGTGATGTACTTAACACATGTTGGTTGTTCAATTTTCCTCATACATAACTCTTATTACATTACATGAATCATGGTATATCTCATTATCTTATTAGATAAAACTTATGAATTTCAACACTTTGCATGCTTTAATAACTTTTTTTTTATTGGAACAAGAATATTATATTAATAAGGGGGTTGTATGAAAATTGACATCAGTTACATGTGATTGTTCGGAGCTTCAAAACAAAATTTAGGTAGTTCTCTGCTACTACAAAATGTTGCTAGCTTCTAATTTTTGAGAAATCTTGCATCCACCAAAACTACATTTCATAAGTTCTTGCATGAGAAAATTCTGACAAATTCTTACATAACAAAATACAAAAACACCCCAGATGGGGTGCCATCTGTCCAACACGAAATTCGATCTGATGAGAAGGTGGCGACTAGGGATGTCTCTTTTTTCATACATCTCCCATGTGCTGAGGATAATGGTATATCTGGAGTGGATTAGTTTGTCGAATGGGTTGGAAGTGTAGTGCACAAACATGGTGATATTCACAGGACATAGAATTAAGGCGGTTTTCATGATGGCATAAGGCTTCAAAGCTTCTGTACTCTCGAATCTCATTTGCACGATCGTTCTCGGTGTTAAGGTTTAAGATTTTATTAGGTTTATTTTATTTCATTAGATAACCATAGAATAAATAGGATCATTGAGAAATACACAATCACAAGAGACACATCATTTATCCTGGGAAACCCTCATGGGGGAGAAAACCCAACCAAAAATTCCTTAATATAGATAGCCAATATAATGCCAAGAGATAACTCAAACAAATACAGAAAGTCCTCTCCCAAGAATGTGCCTCTCTCTCTCTCTTCTTCTCCAACTGCAACTACATACTTGCGCTCTGATCATCAAGTGAGTGAGTGAGTGAAAAAATGAGGCGCTAGCCTCTCTTATTTATACAATATGGCACATGTGAACTGGAGTGTCTTTTCACTAGCTGGGCCGACTTCTCATTCTGGGTGGTTATAACCACTTTTATATATTATGGGGCCGACTTTTCATTTAGCCCATTACAATTAGGATTTGACCAATCCACAAAAGGGGATTTGGTCATTTACAATACCCGACATGATCAATCCACAAAAGGGGATTGATCTAATGAATAATACATCAATAATAATTAGAATAATCTTTGCAGTTACAATATTTCAACACTCCCCCTTAACAAGAACGGTATTCTACAATAGCATCAGGCGAGAGAGAGGGTAGCATCATCAACAACATCTTGGAACATTGACTGGCATATCTATAAATCATCAGAAGTTATTTTCATCATCAATATCATCATTCACAGCAGAGAGATGGAATGGCATCATCATCCTCATCAGCATGAGGCTAAGGTAATATCATCATCATCTTCAACGTGAGGCTAAAGTAACAACATCGTCTTCGGCATGAAAGATGAAATGACATCATCATCATCATAATCATCTTCAGCAAGGAGATGAAGTGGCATCATCATCATCATCATCTTCAGCAAGAAGCTGAAATGGCATCATCATCATCATCTTCAGCAAGAAGATGAAGTGGCATCATCATCATAAACTTTAGCAAGAACATGAAGTGGAATCATCATCATCATCTTCAGCAAGAAGCTAAAGTGGCACCATCGTCATCAACTTCAATAGGAAGCTGAAGTGGCATCATCATCATAAACTGCATCAACATGGATTAGTATAACACTAATACATCATCATCATCAATAACAACACAAGGCTGATACAACGTCAAAAGAAGCAATATCATAGCACAAAGGTTGGAGCATCATCAACAACAACAACTTCACAACACAAAGGATAGAGCATCATCAACATCAACACTAGGCTGAGAGTCTTCAGCACGAGGCTAGCATCACAGCATGAAGCTGGAAACACATTCTCACAGCACGAGGCTGGCACATCATCACAGCACGAGGCTGGCACATCATCACAGCACGAGGCTGGCACATCATCACAGCACGAGGTTGGCATGTCATGAACACGAGGCTGGCATGTCATCATCACGAGGCTGGCATCACAGCACTTAAGCTGGCACATCATCACAGCATGAGGCTGACACATCATCACAGCACGAGGTTGGCATGTCATTATCACGAGCCTAGCATCACAACAATTAAGATGTCACATCATCACAACAATTAAGCTGGAATCACAACACAAGAATTAAGTTGGCATCAACAATTAAGTTGGATTCTCAACACAACAATTAAGATGGCATCAACAATTAAGATGGAATCTCAACACATCTATTAAGTTGGAAGCACAACACTCGATTGGCATATCAACACAACAATTAAGTTGGAAGCACAACACTCAGTTGGCATCTCAACACAACAATTAATTTGGAAGCACAACACTCGGTTGGCATCTCAACACAACAATTAAGATGGAAGCGCAACACTAGGTTGTCATCTCGACACAACAATTAAGTTGGAAGCACAACACTAGGTTGGCATCTCGACACAACAATTAAGCTGGAAGCACAACACTAGGTTGGCATCTCGACACAACAATTAAGATGGAAGTACATCACTAGGTTGGCATATCAACACAACACTACTCCCCCTATCGAGGGAGGTCCTTTTGGACTATATCGAGCTTATCTCGAAAGTGCTCTAACTGTACACGAGATAGATGCTTGGTCAACACATTGACAACCTATTCATCTGTGCTAACATATTGGAGATTTATGGCTCCTCTCTGCAACATGTCATGGATGTAATGGTATCAGATCTCTATGTGTTTTGACTTGTCATGAAATACAAGATTCTTTGTAATCTTTATGCATCTCTGGTTATCACATAGGATCATGGTTTCTTCCATATCTAGGTTGAATAGACCAGTCAAAAACTTACGAAGCCATATGGCTTCACAACTGGCAGAACATGCAACAATGTATTATGCTTCCGTTGTACTGAGAGCAATGCTTGATTGCTTCTTACTCTCCCATGAGATCATGGTTGATCCCAAACTGAAACAACATCCTGAAGTGCTCTTCCTGTCAGAGACACTTCCATCCCAATTTGAATTAGTGTACCCACTCAGTGTGAAATTATGATCTCCATCATAACTGAGACCATAATATAATGTACCCTTAAGGTACCTCATCACATGTTTTGCATAAACTAGGTGAACATGTTTGGGTTCTACCAGAAATTGACTCAAAGTATTCACGAAAAAATAAATATCTGGTCTGGTGTTCGTCAGATACATAAGCAATCCAATGATCTGTCTATACAACGTGGTATTAATCAATTCTGACGAAGTGTCGACCAGAAGCTTCATCTTCGTTTCCATTGGTGTATTCATGGACTTGCACTCCAACATATCAAATCTCTTCAGGATTTCAACTGCATACTTCCCTTGGTTAATGAGTATTCTCTCTAGGCTCTGCCATACCTCAAGACCTAAGAAATAATGCATTAGGCCAAGGTCTTTCATCTCAAATTCTGAAGCGAGCTTCTTCTTATATTCGGTGATGAGTTTTTCTTCTCCAGTTAAGAATAAGTCATCCACATACAACAACAATATCACCAACTCATCATTCATAACCTTGAAGTAGAGGTTAGAATCAACTTTACTCTTGGTAAAGCCCAAGCTCGTCAGAAAATTGTCTATCCTCTACAATATCAAGCTCTAGGAGCTTTCTTCAACATGTATAGATCCTTCCTCAATTGGCAGACATGAGTCTTTCTATCTTCAATCTTCAAATCATTTTTTCTCATTACATTGTACCAACCTGGTACACTTGCTCAGTTGCAACTCAATCTGTGCAATCATGTGCTCGCTCTATGTGCTTTCTGTAAGGCACTATATGTCTCACTATCTGGGAGTATGTCCTCTACTCTCTCTTCAACTGTTCCTTATGGAATCTGGGACTCTTTACCTACAGCTGCTCTGAGGCTAAGAATGACTACTTCATTCTCACTGTGGCTGCTAAAATTTGAGAGTAACTCCTCTTATTCTATTAGAACAACAGTTTCATCTAAAAATGAGAGTGGCTCAATAATTGATACTAAAGATAGCTCTTCTTCTTTCATGGAGGTAGCTCTATCTTTCATTGTAGTCATGTCTCCATGACCCAACTAGTGTACTGCACCAACTGCCACTTAGTTTTAAATATGGGGATTGCTCCCCCTGCATCTCATACTATATATGAATCATGGTTGTTCTGGTTGTCTTCATAAATACTGGAACTATTTCTTCAATAAGTGTCTCTTCATAGTCTTCTCCATTTTGTTGGGATAATCCTCTAGACATACATCATGATCTGTACATCTGCAACATGTTTGATCTGTATAGATCAATATTGGAAGTCAATATTGACTTTTCTTCTCACGGAAGAATCCATATCCTAGTCTTTCTGACTGGATTCCTTATTTGTCACTAAAACAAGGGAATCTTCCCAGGAGATTTCATATCTCCTAGAAGTTTTTGAATCTATGATCTAGTCATCTCAGGACATATGTCTCCCAGTCATGGAAGTTGACTCTTCATATGATAATTTTTGAGATCAAGGTTACTCTCGATTTCTTCTGAGTCTATAAGGACTTCATCATCTCTTGCAGGGTATACTTGGTGTTGAATACCAAGTCTATATGTGAAAGACAAAGTCAGGCTTCAAACGAGTTATGCTTCCATTCTAATGTTCGGTCATCTTTGGAGCCTTCTGCTCCTTTCAATTAATCTTCATATGAGATACTTTGAATCTCAAGAGATAGCTTCTTCTTCATATTCTTTGGTACATGAGTGTATATGGTCATGTACATAGTCTGCTTCATGTCTCATATAATATGTTTCCTTCAACAACCTTCACTATAGCTTCCTCAGAGTTATCACATGTGACCTGAAATAAGGTCAACAAGCAAGAATAATACTCTTTTGATAGTAGTAGATAAAACAATAGCATGAATAATCATCACAATAGCTCCTTCAAAGCTATCACTTGTGACTTGTATGAAGTAAGGATCAAAAGTAAGAAATACAATACGAAATGAGGTCAACACTCTTATAGTGTTGTGATCAACCATTCCTCCATGGCAACCTAGAACTAACACAAGAGGTTTATCCTAGAGGAGATGTTAGTTGTATCAGGCTAATGATTACATTAAGCATTTATCTCAATATTCTCACATGATACCAAGTATAGTACTTTTCAAAGACTGTTATCTTAACTATAATGTTTACTTGTAAAGGGGTAGTTATCAACTTGTCATGTGCAACTTTGAATCTTATCAACTTAATTAATCAAACATGGAACCTGGAGCCTTGTCCTCAAGAATTAGTGTTCTTTCTTCAACTTGTCTTCTGTACTAAGACAATATGATATCTTGATAGAAGGTTGGGTTAGAGGGTAAACTCTATGATCTCAACTTTTAATCCATCTAATACCTTGACTCGGATTTTGACCAAAGGTTAGAATGATCATCATAGCTACAACACGCAACACTGATCAAAATAATGTCATAACAAATAGATGCATATCAAAATAATCACACCTGGGTTGCATTATTCCTCTGAATGTGTTGGATCTTGAGATCCTTCTGGATATATGGAAAGAGATCCCTTCTCTTGCAAATACCCTTTAACTCTTAACAATTTAAACATATGTGAGTACATACCTCTTATAGCATTTGCAGGTAGTGGCACCATCTGGTAGCACCAACAATGATTACCAACTCTTAAAAACTTCAAGGGTGACTGCAACTAGTACTACAGTTGATACTTCAACTAGTATTGCAACTGAAATTGATATTGCAATTGGTTATGAGACTGCAACTGCAACTGCAACTTAGGGTTTTATGAGGAAACCCTAATTTTTCAAACTTCAAATTTTGAAATTCTGATCTAGGGGATAGATGCATTGAGCTGAGGCGAGTAAGCTGGTGCAGTCAGATTTTTGAAAATCCAATTTTTACCCCTTCAAACTTGACCAGCGGATTTCTGGACTGGTGCTTCTGGTTTTCTGGTACTTCTGGTTTTCTAGTACCGATGAAAACTAGGGTTTCACTTTCCGGGAGATCTATCCATTGAAAAGGTGCGCTGAAGGTGCCAAAGAAATCCTTGGGTTAGGGCACACTTTTCTAAATGGTTTTGAGGTTGAAACTCTTCTTCAATAAAAATCCCTAATTTGCATGTACGATAACAATGACGTTTTTCTATTTCTCTTGTGAAAGATGCTCTCTTCAGCTTAGCTCTGATTCCATGTTAAGGTTTAAGCTATTATTAGGTTTCTTTTATTTCATTAGATAACCATAGCATAAATAGGATCACTGAGAAATACAAAATCACAAGAGACACATCATTTATCCTAGGAAACCCTCCTGGGGGAGAAAACCTAGAAAAAACTTCCTTAATATAGATAGCCAATACAATGCCAAGAGATAACTCAAATAAATACAGAAAGTCCTCTCCCAAGAATGCGTCTCTCTCTCTCTCTCTCTTCTTCTCCAACTACAACTCTAGACTTGCGCTCTGATCATCAAGTGAGTGAGTGAGTGAAAAAATGAGGTGCTAGCCTCTCTTACTTATACAATCTAGCACGTGTGAGATGGGGTGTCTTTTCACTGGCTGGGCCGACTTCTCATTCAGGGTGGTTATAACCACTTTTATATATTCTGGGGCCGACTTTTCATTTATCCCATTACAATTAGGGTTTGACCAATCCACAAAAGGGGATTTGGTCATTTACAATACTCGACATGATCAATCCACAAAAGGGGATTGATCTAATGAATAATACATCAATAATAATTAGAATACTCTTTGCAGTTACAATATTTCAACACTCAGAAGATTAAGTTTGTAGGAGGGGTCTTTGGCCTTCACTACTCCCAATTTTTGTTGTACATTTGATCTTTAGTATGTGTTAATATGAACGAGAACTCTGATTATGTTTCTATTTGGCTTGCTTCTCCAACCCTCACACGCATTCCCATGGCTCCTCGTGGAGGAAGCTCTAGGCATTCCCCCTCTTGTCAAATGCGCAAGGCCAAAGCTGTTGTTGAGGCCGCACATTTTTATCATAAATTTGTCTTATCGGATGATAAATACACCATGCTAGCTCTTGAAGAAGAAGTAAAGATGGTTCAAGCTTATAAAGAGGATGAGGAAGTGGGAGAACAGGTGGGTGGAATCATCCCCGACCTGTGCTGCACTAGAAATAATAATTCTAAATTCTACAGAACCCTAGAACTCTATTGGCACACCGAGACCATGGTTGCATTGGGAATGCTTCTGAAGGACCAAGATTTTAGGTATCTTAAGTAGAGGATCGATTCACTCAAGAAGAAAAACAATTTTCTCATGATGATGGTGTCTTGGCTGGTTAAACACCATGGGGGATATTTCCTGCTTCCTTCGGGTGCTCATCTACATATTGGGTCTTCTTCAGTTGCGGGACCTATGACCAGTTCTGGCCTAGTGGCTTCTTGGTTGCCCCCTTCTAATGACTGATTCGATCTGTATTTTTTATAGTCCGAATCTTTCTGAGTATTCTATAGTTTAGAATATTAGACTTATCTTCTATGTTTATCTAGTTTGTTGGTTGTTAGACTTTTATTTTTTGAGTTTTTCTAAGACGTTTTAGGTGTTAATTTTAACATTAAATTTTGGCATGGTTTCCCTCTATGGGCAAGCATATAGTCATGATTCCTTTTGGTTTTGCTTGTTATACTAAATATATTTTGGAGCATGGAGTATAACAAGAAGATCTGCATATATTGTTAATATATGAATAGAAAACCTTACTTACAAAAAAAAAAAATACAAAAGCAATACATGTCTATATTGGATTACATGCCTAACTTCTTATCACCACTAACTATGCTACTAAAGGAGGTTTTTTCATCTTTACTAATGTTGTCCAAGATTCCGTTGCATTCGATAAATTTAGTGTTGCTCCCTCCAATCTTAGATTTCCTTGGCCTGGAGGTTTCGGTTGTTCTAGAATCTCTTCTTCTTCTATTTGGTCTTCTTAGCTCGCCTTATCCAATGAATAAGTGAGATTTCTAATTCTCGATCTAGATCTTGGGGAATAACATATTCCTCTTTCACAGTATCTTGTGGTACCACATATTGTTGGCATTAGAATGGATATGAAATGATGATTGTTCGATATTTTTTGGAGGTGAAGGTGGCCATGAAGGTGATATCGTTGATATAAAGAATTATGAGTTGTAGGTAAAAGCAGAGACGGACCTATAGGAGCCCTTTATCAAAGGATCTCGGAGAGTTCATTAAAAATATTGTCTGACCAAAATCTTCGGACCTTATGTAAAAGCAACACCTTCCAATCACTTTATTGTTTAAGGTTGCAATTCCAATAGACAAACCTGTGGCATATTGAAGGTTGTTAGTGGAAAAACACGAGCAAACCTCATAATTGTAAACATAGCCATCCAATTCATTTCTTTTGAGAGGACAAATATGTATACAATATAATTCACTTTAGCAACTTCATCCTTCAATTGGATAATATTACCATCCTCCCATGTGTTTAGGCTTTCTATCACTTGCTTCTCCACTTCTTGTACCAAATTAGGCTTAGGATTTTCTATGCCCATGAGACTCAAACCTAATTTTCCCAATTTTAGTTGTATGGAGTCGTGAATTTCATTGATAGTATTCTCTCCTAGAATGCTCAATAATGCACTTAGATAACTCCATCTATGGTATCTTGAATGTCCCCAACCAAATTCTGGACTTCTTCTTGGGCTCACGAATCCCCGGCACCCATTTCCCCCAACACTCAATTCTTACACTTTTATAAACAAGGTGTCGCTTCCCTTTAAGTATAGACTTCAACCGCTTATCTCCATTACAGATGGTGGACCCCTCTTTGCAAAAATCCTCTACATTATTACTTTCCCCTGCACAACGCTTAGGGGACATATTCTACATTAATCCCATCACAATTTTTAATTGGGAGGTACCAATAGAAGTGAATGCAGGAGAAGGACATATATAGCTTCCACTCAAGTGATTAGTAGTACACAAACACAAATTTTTTCAATCACGAGGACCACCATTTGCTCAATTACTTCCTAAATTTCTCATTCAAACGTCAGGAGTTCGAACTGTGACCATTGCAAGCATAGGACATTGGACCTCGACCTAGTCAATTTGATTTGATTTTGTTTGAAATTTATAGAAATTTGTTTACAAAGAATGAAGTTGTTGAGTACATTTTTTGGGGTTGAATTTGTAATTTAGTAAAGCCACTTACTATGTTTTGAATATGTTGTTGGTTTCATATCAATTAACCAATAATGCTCATAAACGTTGATTATAATATGAATCGTGGATTCAACAGTTATCAGCGGTATATGATGACTCGCGGAATCAACAGTTATCAGTGGTATGATGAGACACAACAAACACCTAGTTTGGTGACCTTCTACTACAACTTCCAAATGGTAAATCTAGTTCGTGCAATAGTGTAATTAATTGTAATTATCGATGAGTCTTTTGCATTTATTTTACTAAGTGCATGAAATATTCATTGTCATGTCCTAAATATTTCAACGAGCTCTTGAATACGCAGTGGATTTTAAATTAATGCATAATAGTTACACTCACATTTTTGGGAGTTTACATGTATAATGAAGTTTTATGATATATAAAAATAGTAGGGAAATTATTATCGTAATAAAACCCCTTAGAAATATCATTATATTGTTTCTATTTTAAAAATGTTTATAATTATATTTATAATAAAACTCCTTGAAAACATCATTATATTATCTCTATTTTTTAAATATTTATAATTATATTTATAATAAAAAACCAAGTCAAATGTAAAGACATGGAATGATCGCTTCACGTGTGACCTATAAAATAAAAAGTATTTTTTGAAAACAATTTAAATAACTAACCAATCATATCTATAATCTTATATTCACAAATAAAAAATTTAGTCTTTTGTCCATTATTAGTCCCTGTCGAAGGCGTAGAGGGAGTATAGCGATCGATAAATCATTGACTTCATATTAGTTTGTCGTTTGACCACAAATATTTGCATAATATCTATTGTTGGAACTAAAGAACTAAAAACATTGATTTTTATATAATAAAAAAAACCATATATGTTGTGATCTGATTGGATATCAGATTGTAGGTCTTATTGTCGGCTTTGCTATTCCCAATGTTTGATATGTTAGCATATCCAAAGTTTTTTTATCATATACGGTATTTCTGAGTTGTTTTGTTTTTCTTGAAATGTTTGGATATCCAAAGTTTTGAAGATAGATAGTCAGTTTTTTATAAGTTGACTTCATATTAGTTTGTTCTTTGAATAAATATTTTTTTTAGTTTATTTTACATAGGCTCTATTGTTCGAACTATTGTTACTAATATTTTTTTATTATTGTTATAAAATAATAAAATAAATGTTTTTTTGCACGTAAGAGATCTTCCACACTTCATTCTTTCTTAAATGTTTACAGAGCAGTTCTGACAGACTTAAATGCATACTTAAATGTTTTCTTAACATGCCTGTTACAATACATTTTCTTGCGTGATTTTTATATGCAATGTTCTCTGTAGTCAATGTCGACAACATTTTTCTTTAGCAGAATTGTTGGTTCACTGGTTCATGCTTGCATCTTGCATGTTCGTTGATTTCTTATTTTTCTATTGGTGTTGTTCTTGTTTGCATTTTGGTCTTGTTGCAATTTTCATGCTTGGGGTTCTGCAACCGCGATTGGAACTACCCTTCTATCATTCCCCATTAATGGGCGGGTTTGGGTGTCGTGTTTAGCTTTGCTTGCTATTTGCAGTTTGCAGGTGGGAAATTTGACTACTGGGGATGCCTGAGTCGAAATCATCTTGAAGAACATGTTTGTATGTGAGGAGAAAATACATTTTCCTTTTGCGATGAGTCATTGTGGCTGTGATGGAGGTAGGTTATGTGTCGAACATTGGCCTTCTGTCGTTCTCCATTGACGAGCGGGTTTGGGTGTAGTGATTAGCTTCACTTTCTATTTGCAGTTCGCAGATGGTAAATTTGATTATTGGGGATTCCTGGGTCAAAATCCTCTTGCAGAACATCTTTGTATGTGAGAAGAAAATACAATTCCTTTTTCCTGTGCATCGTTGTGGCTCTGATGGAGGTAGGTTTTGGGTCGAACATTAGCGATCAGGAACGAGACAAAGACAACATTACAGTCCTTCTTCTATGGTCATAGTAATCGCATACAAAGATGGGTTGCAAAAGGAATTATATGGCTCCTAGGATTGAAAAATACCAACCGAGAAAACCACACTTTTCTTAGTTGCTTGCACAGAGGCGGGCCTTTGGATGGTCCTGCCAGCTTTGAATTTTACCTGGCAGGTCTCACAACCTGGAATATTTTGTTAACATATGTGTTACAATACATTTTTATTCGATTTTTTTGATATAATCTTGTGTGAAGTGAATTTCCTGGTCGGCTGGTTGGTGCTTGCTTCTTCGTTCGTTGGATGTTGCTTTTTGTTGTTTGATTCAACTTTGCAGTGTTCAGGTCCTGCGGCTGCAGTTGGACCTTTTGATGCTTTTTAACTGGGTTGTTATTTGCTGGTTTCTCTTGTTTTATTAAACTTTGAAATGTTGGGGTGTTGCATCTGCAATTGTATCTGTTGTTACATGGTTTCACAGTTGGCTCCCCAGAAAATACTATTAAGATGGATGTAAATTACATCTCTTATGGCCTGAACCAGAGTTTGTCGGGTTCCAACTATATTTCATAGCTGGCAATGTTTTTCCCATTGTTAATGTCTTTCTATGGATTCATAGTTATGAGAGTAGGTGTTGTTGTGTGAGAGATAAAGTTCTTCTCTTCCTTTCTTTTTCCTCTTGTAAGCTTTCCCATTTTTTCCTTCTGTTCTTCCCATTTATTATGCATTTCTGGTTCTATGGTTTGCCATGTTTCTATGGTCGCGGGTTCCCGGGGTGACCAGTTGACAAATCATCATCTTCATATATATATTCACATCAAAAGTCTGGAAAACCAGCGTTCGTTTGCATATTTATCCAATTTCTTCTAGACTTGCCCGATTTTCCCTTTTGTTCTTACCCTCTGTTATGCGTTTTTTGGTTCTATACTTTTTCATGTTTCTGTGCTCGTGGGTTCCCAATATGGTGAAATGGAAAATCATCATCTCCATCTATATCTTCACATCGCAAATCTGATTGACCGTCATTTGTTTGCATACTTGGCCAATTTTATGAACGCGGTTCGCGGATAGGTGTTATCGAACTCTGGTAACCCGTGTTCGGGGTATGCATATTGCACCCAAAACTTTCGTTCTCTACAATTTGGCCTTGGAATCCTCAAACTCACAACGTTGCCTCTACCTACAATGACTCCTTCTATCCGACCTGCCTTTCCATACTTAGTTGAGTCTTCAAATTTCCGTGGGTTCACGCATTCCCGGGTTCATAAAAGTTTAAAATAATTTTTCCTATCCTCTCCATCCCCGCCACCTTTCGTCCTTCCCAATGCACATTAATTATGCTTTTAAAAGTGACAACCGAATAGACAGGTTCAAAAATATTGGCTTTAATAAGCGAAAAGCTCGAGGACATCTCCCATTAAAATGCATAAACACATGAATATTATGGGATCCTATAATTTATTTTGAGTGCATTTTGAAATTGCCAAAAATATTGGCTATTTTAGATTTTTAAAGGTATCAACATAGCAACAGTGCAATCTTGTACTACCATGCTGCCATCCATGAACGTCTCATCCACAAAGGTATTGATGTCATGTCGCCCTTCAATATTGTGTGTATGTTACAAGTTGTAATATTTGAGAATCTTCTTGGATATGGGAATGTTAATATGTGTTATTAGTGACTATTCAATGTACATACTCGAAAAGATTAGCATTAATAAGTGAAAATATCGAGGGCATCTTCCATTAAGACGAATTAAACCAAAATCTATGGAAGATTATACTATCATCCTCCAACGTTGATGTTAAATAGTTATTCCCATTTCTGTCTATAATCAAAGAGTTGGGCTTTAAGGTGCCTTCATTGTAATGTTCCTAGTTAAGGACATGAAAGACAACTTAGAGATGCCATTGAAGCCCAATTGAAATACGAGAGAATGGTTTTATGTGACATCAGTTTTGATCGAAAAAAAACTCTGTTATCCAACAGAAACTCAGACAGGAAAAAAAAAACAAGTTTCTTATGATTAGTGTTCTCCCTGTGTTTGATGTTTTGGTTGGTTGAAAAGCCTGCTTGGAGATTTTTTTATTAATATTCTTTGTTTTCTTGCTGGGAGTTGGAAGGTGTTTTTAGGTCGCCTGCAAAATGTTTCTTCATTGAAGTATATAGTTTCTTCCAACAACACAGATTTGGCAAGTGTATCAAATTCTGCAGAGCACACAATAATTTGTCTTCCGTCAGAGGAGTCACACGTACTGTTGCTTGCAAAATGGTATGTAATATTTGGAGATGACATCAACTATTACTTCATTCACGAATATACTTAGAAGGAAATTATATATTTGGATCGTCGCGAGTATGGGAAACTATATGGGTGGTTAAAACAACATCCTAAAATTACACAAGTTTTTATTTCAAAGTTTGTTGAGCTACTTCTGGGTGTGGAAACGGACTTCACAAAAAGCCATATTCTTTGTCAAAGTTTGTTTGTTTTCCTCTGGATGTAGTTATAGACTCCACATACAATCAAATTTCTATCACTACTGCACATTTTGTTTTTTTACTATTCATGTGCATATGATTGCATCTTGGGCAATGTTAACCCCAAGCGTGCAAATTGCAACAAGGGACTGGACACTAAAACAATGAATTTTCTTTCGCATGTCCATGTATCTCATTTAAGCTATTCTGTTACATGACTTCTTACACTTGACATTAGTATCAGTAGTGATCGAAAGTGGATTGTATGTCGAATATGTTACTACATCCAGAGTTCACTCAACACTCTTTGACATAGAAACTACATGTCTGTCAATTATATTACATCTTTGGAATAAAACGTTCTGTAATTTTAGAATGTTGATTCAAACACGCATACAGTTTCTCATGTTCGTGGGTATCCAATTTTATACTTTCCTTCTAAGTGTATTCGAGCATGGAGTAATATTTGGCATCACTTCCAAACATTCCAAACCATTTTTTCTGGGTTTCCATGTCTGCCACCCCTACGACGAGCGATATATTATGATGTGATTTGCGACATTTGATACACTTGCCAGATTTGTGTTGATGGAAGAATCTATGTACTTCAACAGAGATACATTTTGCAGCTACCTTGGACGTCCCTTCCAATTTACAGTAATAAAACAAAGAAGTTCAACATAAAAATCTTCAGGTAGGATTTTCAACCAAACAAATGATCGAATGCAGGGAGAATAGCAATCAAAAACATATTGGAATTTCTTTTTTGTCTCGGATTTTGTTGCCTAACAAGATTTGTTGCCCCTAAAGCTGATGTCATATAAAACCACTCCCTCATCTTTGAATTGGGCATGAATTTCATTTCTAAGTTGTCTTTGATGTCAATGATCAGGAACATTACAAAGCACCTTAAACCCAAAGATTTCAACAATAGAGGGAAATTAATACTTAGCAAAGTATGGAATGTTCAATAACCAGCCAATGCAGGTAGGCCATATCTACAAGAGACAAGCTATTTAAAATGCTGGGATAGATCTAGTTGGAAGCAGCAATGAATTCCATGACCTGGAATTGATATTCAACTCGTTATTTTTTACGAATCAAGCATTTCGTCATCAAGTTGAAATCTATAAAAGATTGTCCACAAGCTCCATTATTATACTTTTTTTTTTTCGGTCAGCGGCACACCAAATCGCAGTCATTGTAACAAATAATCTCAGCTATATTTTGTAACCCAGCTTATTTGAATATACAATATTCGTGGATTTTTTTATGGTGTTTTCCAATCTCTAGTATTGTTTTTGTTTTTTTTTTATGTTGTACCTTTTTTTTTGTGTGTCGTTAAACATGGACGACAAACTTTTGTTTCCGTTGCCCAGCACTTCGATTTAAATAAATGTTACTCTGTTCGTTCCTTACATTTTACATGGAAGAATAATTTGTCATGGGCCATACTTATGTGGCACTTGCCCTATACCTAGAGAAATAAATGGAAGGACCCGTTCTACTTTCATTCTTCGGGGTCCCGTAAATAGAATGAATTAATGACTATTACAAGGCAACTCAAGTGTTGATGTCATGTTCATGTTCAATAATTTCCATATATCACAACTTATTCTATTTGATAATATCCGTGCATATACAAAATTGTTGCG
>ML784341.1:207221-224795 GCA_009831015.1 Picea engelmannii | reverse complement strand
ATTATTGTTGATACTCTATACTGAGGGCAGACATTCTTTCAGATCTCACAGATGTGAGTGAAAGACTGGCCCAGATGATTCAGTTTTATCATAACCTTGTTTCTATGCAGATGAAGACTACTGTGGTGGCAGACATTCTTTCATATCTCACAGATGTGAGTGAAAGATTGGCCCAGATGATATAGTTTTTATCATAACATTGTTTCTATGCAGGTTTCTATTTGTTATGAAGGACAATTTGTGATTGTGTTTCACAAAGTTTGAGTAGTTGTGTACTACTGGAATAGACACATGTGTGTTCTATAAATTGATATTGTACCAGTTGTCATAGGAGATTATCCAGTCGGATAATAATGACAGGTGCTCGTGGTGCTACCAGTTGAATGGTTTGTTGTGCTCAAGACCATACCTCCCTAGCTAGGAGGGAGTGTTAATATTATGGTAGCTTCGGGAGGTATGAACCTCTATTATGACCTATGACGAGACTAGAATCCTCCAAAAGGAAGCAAAGAATTGAAGGAAACCCTAGACAAGTTGTCGGCTGAACAAATATATTTATATTGAATTTATTGATGCCCAGAAGGAAAAGTCGGCCCCATTTAGACTGGCCAGGTCAGCCCCAGTTAGACTGGCCAGTCCACTATAAATACAGGGCGCCAGTTTCATTATTTTTCATCTCAGCAGTTGCAGTGAGAGCTAAGTCTGTGCAGGCAGTTGCAGGCAGCAACAGTTTTGTGCGTAGGTTTTCTGGGAGAGATGGAAAGTGGTGCGCTAGCTTCTGGGTGGGATCATCTATTCAGTTTAGTTTCTATTATTTTTCTTGGTGCATTTAGCCTCTCTTGGCTATTGATTGCAGCCAGAATTCTCTTCTCGGTCAAGGTCAAGGTTCTCGAAGGGTGGCTTAAGGCCTGTGGTTGGGTGATGAGGGTATCGTCAATGGTTAAACGAGCACAATCCTCTATATTCTAACACCCTCTTCGTACAAAAATTGATATTTCTCACAAATTTCCCCTGACGAAGAAAAGAAAAAACATTGTAGGGTAGGGGGATGAACCTGAAATTGAAAGTGAGCAGATGCATGTTGAAGTTGAAATTCAGCACATACACAAAATTTCCCTTTCCGTAGACGCCATGCACCATAGTTCCACAATGGAAATAACTGAGACCGACATTTTTGACAAAGATGAATCCTTCGTATTCCAAAGCGTTGTTTTTGATAGCCAATCTAAAAATATGGTCATTGAAAAGAGAGATGTAAAAAATGAGAAAGGCAAATCTCATACAGACATTAATTTTAGGAAAATGCGTCCATCCAAAATCTCCCTATTTCACCGCGTAACCGGTGATTCTCTTGATGATTCCGTTGGAGGAATTGAAGCAGAGAATGCTAGAATGAACGACCGCGTCAAGAAATTTGAGGAGGCTTTCATTGCTACCCCCGATTTTGCCAATCCTTTAGCAAAAATCGTGCCTTCTACCCCTGCAGCCAAGTTAAAATGATCTTGCATCTTCCTTGCATTGTGTAGAACCATTGTAGAGAATAACATCAAGAAAATAATGAAGCTAGTTACTGAAGCCTGGGAAACATCACAAAATATAGGTTCCTTTTGAAAGAGGGAAAATTATTTTCACCAACATTTGCTGACGAATTTAAAAGATGATCAACATTTCTATGAACAGATACTGACCCCTTTTTCCAACCATGCCATCAACAACTCAGATCTGAAAAGAAGACAAGATAGTCTCCCCTCCCTAAAGCGCACCAAAAAAATAAAAGGATGCTGGCAAAAGAAAATTAAGAACTTGCATCTCATTGTCGAATCATGTGAACAAGCCATATCAAAAAAAGAAGAATTATTCAGTATCTTGGCCCAAATAGACTTAGCTAGAAGTACCAACGAGGTTCAAGACCCAAACTTAATCCTCAAATCCTTGTCAATGACCAAAGAAGCCTTTGATGAACAACTTGATATTTTAAAGGGGTTGTCTTTTGAAAATTTTTATGGCATAGTTGAATATCGTGTAGATGAGGCTAAGAACTGACTACTGCACTATTCAACACACAATGAAGAAATTGAATAGGATCTGCATAGTATTTATATGGATCTTAGGAAATTAGAAAATGAGCTTCTCGACACAGAAATCCAGGATGAAATCAATGTGGCCCCCATGAGAAGCTACATTGAAGAATGGGTCCAACAGAGAATGGACAACCTCATCGATGAAGGGCAACAACCAGTTGGTACGATTCTAGCAACTGCCGACGACACCAACAAAAACACATCTTCTTCATAGTAAGTCTATACTGATGTCATCTTGTTTTCTTTATCAATCCATTTATTATACCTATTTAAATAGAAATCTCTAACCAAAGACTAATAACTTCCAATTTCTTCTTTTAAGGCCTTCCTCTCTACCCTCGCGCACTTCGCACTTCTTCTTTCTATAGTCCTAATTCTTGTAATTATTTCTTTTATGGTCCGTGGGAGCCCCAATCCAAATCTATATGACAAACACATTTAAATTTCCAGAAATATGGAACAAATTCCATAAATATGTAACAAACATTATTAATTTTTGATAGATTTCAAAGAAAACTAATTCGGAAATGCTAAATTATTTTTCCTTCAACTATGTTGGATGTCAGGAAATTGTGTTTATTATATTAGAATGTTATTGTGTGTGTTTCCTGGTCCTTTTTTCCAGGAACATTTGTTGCAAGACATTAGTAATATTTGATAAATTTCGAAGAAAACAAATTCGAAAATGATAAATTAATTTGCATTCAACTATGTTGGATGTCAAGAAATTGTGTTTATTATATTTGAATGTTTAATGTCTGTGCTTCCTAGTCCCTTTTTCCAGGAACCTTTATTGCAAGTCATTTAGACAGAAATTTTCTAAATCCCATGTTTGAACTATAAACACCCCATGAAAAAACTGCCTCGTTCGCATATTAACCTTAGGGGATCATCTACAAGCCAAATGTCTTCTCACTGGCTAGTGACACGCTGCCACAAAGTCATCCTCTGCATGGATACCACATGTATTTCAACCTGCTTCCCATGTGTTTGTACTCGATCCCGCCGTAACAGTGCATTTATTCCCATTCCAACCTAACAGGGACTACGCTGCCATGCAACACTTATTTAGATTAAACTTCCACTTTTATTTTAATTTATTTGATTTCTTACCTATAAATATATAGAGTCCCACATGCATGCCTTTTTAAAAGTTTTTTTTATTTTTTAGAATTAAATATAATGATAATAGAATAAAGATGTGTCATTAACAATTTTGAGTTTTTCGAACATTTTATTGCTGGCATCAAATGAAGTGATTGAATTTTGATTTTACTTATGAAATATGTGGGTGCTCGATAATGCATGGAGGGAGTGACTTGGGTGCGTTAGACTATGGAATGAGAATTGAGCCACACAAATTTAGATGCAGATCCATTGATTGAAGATCTAGAGAGCCATTGAATCTTATGATAAAGAGAGTTGAGCGAGTGACCCAAAAAATATTATTTCATGGGGATGTAGTTTAAATGTTCTATCTTTTAATTTTTTTTGGACATATTTTATGATCAATTTTGTCTGAAATCTAACCAGAAATTGCTGAAATTGCGAATTTGAGTTGTTGGGACTGTACAATCCGAGTAATTGAGGGGTTTTTCAAGGCAATGAATCCATTTATGCACTAAAAAAAAGCGATTTATGCAGCCGAAAATTGAAATTTCACCAAGAATTGTATAGACAACTTTCAGTGATGGTTGTTGAAAAAAAGCCTAAACGTAGAATTTTTAGACTACGCTTTTCATAAGAACGCCTCATACGAGTATTAATTTCCATGAAAATTTCAAATTCATCAAACGACAGGGACATCACCACCCCAACGAAACTTGTGTATACTATGGATTAGTGCTCATATCTATGTTTCTTATTTCAAAGTTTGCACAGTAAACCTTTCAATTTCAAAGTACATGACTTAAAAATTTATTGGGTAGGTAAATTTAACTGAGAATATCATCTTCATATCCAAATCATAAACCTTTAGTGGCACTAACATACAGGGTGCACAAAAATATTCACACAAAAAATGTAAACACAGAAACAACTAACGATTTGAAGCAAAACTCAAAACAAGAAGAAAAAACAAAGAAAGTCGAGTCATACCTCATGTTTTCTCTTGTGCTCCCAATGATTTGAGGGGGTGCCTTGTCCCACAAATAGGGGGGTCTCATATGTTAGTGTCCTATAATTTTCTCAAGGGTCAAAGTCTAAATCAAGTGTTTGACGTATATTAGGATGTTGAAGAAAATGGTGTTTGAAAGGGTAATGAAGTGATCCTAGGGATTCTTATCATCATCTCAAATGTAAAAATATCAATCAGCTACATTTAGCCATCAATCAAAGCCGAACGATAGAAAAAAATGTCAAAAGGAAACTCACTCCGCAAATTTGCTACACAAGTTCGTTGCGCAAGTTCTGGAAATGACTGTTTTTGCAGTCAACCTCAAACTTATTTTATGAATACATGGAAATGAATCTTTCAAACTGGAAAGAGGATTTTGTCTAGGACGATCCAAATCACAAAAAACTCTCTCAGTTTCTTCACAGGTTTCATGGTTTGGAAGATTCAAATGGATCTTTATAACTTATTTTTTAGATTTAAACATTTAATGATTTCTTTTTTTAGTCAATATCTTTGGGCTCGGATATTGAGACTCTAAAGAGGAATTTTTGAAAACTTAAAGAGGTTTTTGTCAAGAACAAGCCCATTCACAAAAACCTCTCTCAGTTTCTTCACATGTGTCATGGTTTGGAATATTTGAATGGATCTTTACAACCTATTTTCCATAAAATTGATTCCTATTTCCTAACAGGCAGTTCTAAACGTGTTGCTATAATTTTGTAACCAGATCCAACTTTGGGAAGGAGTTGAGCTCGAAATCCTCAACTTGGGGAAGATAATTTTCTATATATATTTGTAATTTTTATTGACTAAGGGGGTTGGCAGAATCATAGAGGAGATTTCTTTTGAGCATTTTGTAATCTTTCTAAATTATAATGGAATATCAGTCAGAAGTCCAGAGTTACTCTTACCATGGATTCTTGTGATAGTGTTTTTGAAGTGTGTCCCTTTCTATTTGTATGTAAATGTTATATTATTTTTAATTTAAATGTGTGTTCTTCAATGTTTGATTGGAAAGTACATGATCAAAATTCATCCATGTTTGATGCTCTAATTCATGGCAATTAAATATTCCATAAATTTCCTCTAAAGTTGCATTAAGAATTCGTCCTCAGTTAGATGCTATTAGTGTAATGGGATGTTGAATTCCTTTTTCTACCACCATGCTACTACAATATTATTGACTGATAAAACATCATCTACCTTGCCTCTATTTCCTTGATAACTCTACTACCAGTCACTGATAGTTCCCTTTGCAGTAAATTTGACTCCATGCCCAATGGATTTGTTTTCACCTCTGCCATCAACCACATCTTAAAACCTTATTTCCATTTCAGATCTGACCACTGAGCCTAATACAAAGTGAGAGAGCCCTCTCTGGTTTGGAAAGTCCAGATTCCAAGCCCAAAGTGGTATGTGGTTACCTCTGTGGTTTCTCTCCCGCAACCAAGGGAAATTACGAAGTGATAACATTTTGATGTCATTGTCGGGGAGCAACAATGAAATTTTCCCTAGGATAAACGAAAAAGTTCAGATCTGAGTACTGATGGTGAACAATAGTCAAAAACAAAAATGTTGTACATCATTCACCCGACGACTCCATTTTCAAGAATCTAGAGTTCAAAATTTTCATGGTGACTCCACTTTCCAAATACTCAGTAGCCTAAAGAATTTCTTGGCGACTCTACTACTTCAATATGGATCATAGATCTGCAAGTTATGCTCCAATGAATCTCTCTCAAATTACTAATTTTCCAAATTGAATGCCTTGCATAGATTGGCAAACATATCGTCCTAGATTCATAGATGGAAAAGGAGATGATGTTGCTCTTCACTTGGTTAAATTTCATATGCATGTGTGTAAGATAAAGGTTCAATTTCATGAATACTTCTTGATGAAGATGGTCATGGTCACCTTGGAGGGAAAGGAAAAACAATGGTATGAAAATTTACCATTTGCAAGTCTTTATTCATTACAATATTTTCATACAATATTTTTTGAAAATTATAAAACATTCTATCCATCATTGTTATTGGTTCAAGATTGTTGTCATCATTTTGAAAATTTTATTCAAAACTTGGAGAATGCTTATGAAGATGAGTTCATGGATGAGGAAATTTTAGAGACCATCTATGAAAATCCTTTTCAACATCAGGAACAAATATTAGAGCATAATCGTTACAAAGATAAAGTTGATTTTCAACAAGCATTATCTTCCCCTTTGACTGAAGGTGAAACTGATCAGAATTTTAATAATGAAAGCCATGTTATATCTCTTGAATTTGATGAAAATTTGCATCATTATTGCCAGTATTCATGTGATCGAGAGTATGCGGATAACCATTCATATGTTTCTTCGGATTATGCATTTTATGAATCTTTGTTTCAAGAAAAGGTTGGTCAAAATCATATTTCTGAAATTGCATCTATAGAAACTTTAGACAATAAGCCATCATATGACATAGAATTTCAGGAAATGAATGCATCAGACTATCACATTTGTATCACAGTGTCACAATGGAAAGAGAATAATGTGCATGAAGTTGTTTGTCTCAGTGATTCCTGAAAATTAAGATGACACTCTTGTTGATATCCATGAAGGGTCATTTGTAGACATTTTTGCAATTGATGATGTGGTTGACTCAATTAAATATTTTCAATAACACACTATTATTTTCCCTGATGAGAATGATAAGCATGATGAACATATTGTTTTCTTTCATTATGAAAATGATATTGCGTTGGATGACATAGAACAATTAGCAATTGTAAACGAAGGGAATGCTTTCCTTTTTGTTGACCTTCAAGACATGGTAGTGTATCATGCTTTTGAAGATTATTTTGCAGTTTTGTTGGAATCATTAAGGAAAGTGAATTTTTCATAGTTCATAAAATATGAAGGTGGATTTAGATTTCATATTGAGTTGCCATCTTTTAATATTTTCTTTCGTTTTGGATAGAATCAAAGCAAAGGCCTGTCAAGTAGCCATTTGTTTGATTGGTTACATTGGAAATATGAGATCACTTGAATTTAGCAGTTGCCTCAGTTGATTAGAGTAGGACTATTGTGCTAATAATATTGTTGGGCAAGCATTTGTTTCAATTTGGATTCTAGCAGTATGGTTTTAAATGTGTGCATAGTTTCAGTGTACAGTTTTTGTTTTGGGTTTGATTTCAGTTGGAGGAAACAAACCAGTTTGCAGGTTGGGAACAACCCAATGGATGAAGGCACTTGGTCAACGATTTATTTGCTACCTCATAGGGAGGAAAACATTCTCATTGGAGCCAATGTTAGTGTCCTATAATTTGCTCAATGGTCAAAGTCTGAATCGAGTATTTGACATATATTAGGATGTTGAAGAAAATAGTGTTTGAAAGGGTAATGAAGTGGTCATGGGGATTCTTATCATCATCTCAAGTGTCAAAATATCAACCAATGACCTTCATCCATCAATCAAAGCCAAACAATAGAAGAAAATGTCAAAAGGAAACTCACTCCACAAGTTCGTTGTGCAAGTTCTGGAAATGACTGTTTTTGCAGTCAACTTCAAATTCAGTTTATGACCACATGGAAAGGAATATTTGAAAACTTAAAAAGGATTTTTTCAATCACAATCCCATTCACAGAAACCTATCTCAGTTTCTTCACAAGTGTCATGGTTTGGAATATTCGAATTGATCTTTACAACCTATTTTTCATATTTAAACATTTAATGATTTCCTGTTTTAGTCATTATCTTTGGGCACATATCATGAGACTCTAGAGAGGCATTTTTGAAAACTAGAAGAGGATTTTGTCAATAACAAGCCCATTCACAAAAATGTCTCTCAGTTTCTTCACAAGTGTCATGGTTTGGAATATTCTAATGGATCTTTACAACCTATTTTCTAGAAAATCGATTCATGTTTCCTAGCAGACAGTTCTAAATGTGTTGCTATAATTTTGTAACCATATCCAATTTTGGGAAGGAGTTGAGCTCGACCTCCTCATTTTGGGGAAGATAATTTTCTATATATATTTGTAATTTTGATTGACTAAGGGGGTTGGCATAAGCATAGAGGAGATTTCTTTTGAGCATTTTGTAACCATTCTAAATTATAATGGAATATCAGTCAGAAGTCCAGAGTTACTCTTACCGAAGATTCTTGTGATGGTGGTTTTGAAGTGTGTCCCTTTCTATGTGTATGCAACTCTTATCTTATTTTTCATTTAAATGTGTGTTTTTCAATGTTTTATTGGAAAGTACATGGTCACAATTCATCCATGTTTGATGCTCTGATTCATAGCAATTAAACATTCCATAAATTTCCTCTAAAGTTGCATTAAGAATTTGTCCTCAGTTAGATGCTCTTAGTTTAATGGAATATTGAATTCCTTTTTCTACCACAATGCTACTAAAATCATATTGACTGATAAAACATCATCTACCTTGCATGTGTTTCCTTGATAGCTCTACTACCAGTCACTGATAGTTCCTTTTGCAATAAATTTGACTCCATGCCCAATGGATTCGTTTTCACCTCTACCATCAACCACATCTTAAAACCTTATTTCCACTTCAGATCTGGTCATTGAGCCTAATACATAGTGAGAGATCCCTCTCTAGTTTCGAAAGGCCAGATTCCAAGCCCAAAGTGGTCTGTGGTTACCTCTGTGGTTTCCCTCCCGCAGCCAAGGGAGATTAGAGAGTGATAACATCATACACCAATTTGGTGTTTGGCTTGGCCATGACCCCAAAATTAAATTATTATTACTATTATTATAAATAGAGGATTCTAAATAAAAACTTGTGAATTTAAACACCTCGTATTGTCCTATGCAAATCATGGTATATCTCACTCACCATCTAAATAAAAACTTGTGAATTTCAATACCTCGTGTGCCTCAATTTTTTTTTTTTTAACAATAACATATATTTATATTTATATACAAATTTGACTATGAATTTACCCATCAAACCAAAGCACATTTTTTAAGCATACTAAAAGTATAAGGTTTAACTTTTTAAGCATACTAAAAGTGGAAGGTTTAACTTTTAAGCATATTAAAAGTAGAAGGTTGAACTTGATTAGTGTGTGATGTTAGAATGTATGCCTTGTGTGTCACAAGTTGAATCAACCTTTTGCATGATTTCATTTGTATCACATGTTGCATCAAAATTTTGGATAAGCTCCTTTGTATCACATATTGCATCAATATTTTGGATAAGCTCCTTAGTATAACATGTTGCATCAAAATTTTCTATTAGATATTATGTGTGACAACTTGCATCAACCTTTTGGAAAAGATAATTTTCACTGTATTGTATCAACCATGTCATCAATTAGGTTTTTCTTTTGAATTAAATTCCACTCGAGTGTTTTAATTTGATTTTGTAATTCATGGTTGTACTCTTGCAATTCCTTGATTTCATGAGAGGACTTTCCTTCTTTACCCATTTGTTATTTTTCTCACGCTCGTTTGCGCTTTCTTGCTCACACTTATTTCTATTATATCATACTTGTTTGATTGTTGTTACACTTAGGGTGTCGGGAACTATCAAGAATGCACCCTAAAGTGTGATTACAATGACTTGACTTTGATGATACACTTGACCTCATTCAAATTTTAGGTAGGTAATGATGATCATTTTCACACTTGATTTTTAAAAGGGTTTGGTACTCTACACTTTGTACAATTCAATGATTTATTCTTCAATTTTTACAATGCAATGAGCAATTTAATGATTTAAAAGATTAGAGGAACAAATACCAATTTTCTCTCTCATTACATGCTTTTAATTCCTAATTGCACTATTACCCTTAATGAGCATATAATCATTTGAATTTGTGTACTTGTATTTGTTTACCAAAGTAACCATGTGTCAAACACTAGCCATAGAATATCTACCATCAAACATCCAGAAATAAACACAAGTACACAAAGTGTACCTATGATCCGCTTATTCAATTTCATGTGGATCTAGGACACAATCACTAGAAGAAAAAATCCTCTGATTGAATATGTGATACATCTAACTCTTAACACTTAAAGATCTATTCTCCTTGTATTCAAATCAAGGTACATTAAAAACATTGAAGGGCCTTTAATTATTTGCCTTTTGAAAAATAATTTTCCAAGTCTTCAAAGATACTTTCACAAGGGTTTCAAGAAAATCTCATTTTGACTCAATTAAAAGAAGTTCTATGTGTCAGCTTGATAGATACACCAAACCAATTACAACCACTACTCACCCAATATTATATTATTCCCAAATATCATCAGCTTTCAATTTAAAAACATGAATATTTTACTCTTATGAAAAAAGCTTTTTACTTCCAACAAAAACATGTTACCTCCTTTTCTTTTGATGTGCGCATGTGAAGTCTTTGGACAATATTCCACAATGCATGGATTGTTGTGTTGTCTATTTATGGGATGTGATTTCATGTTGGTATCAAAACATCAAGTCGATTTGCAAAATCACATGGTTGATTCAAATGAAATTAGACCATTGGCCAACCATACACAAGGATACCATGTACCATGTACTATGATATGAACTCAAACTTCTTTGTTACCAATCTGATATACGTTATTCTTTTCAATCTACTCACCAATAAGTAGATCAGACTTATTTTCTGAGGAAATAGATGGATCACAAAATACTGAAGTAGATCGTTGATGTGTCATTGATTAGCTTGTAATGGAGATTACTGGTTGTTGGTGCATATGTTTTAACAAATGTGACATAGAGATCATTGGAATTATGGAAAATCCCTTAGTGATATCATTCATGCTGACCAAATTCCTTGTGATTTCAAGCACCTATCAAGACTTGAACCCTTGCTTCTCCAAAACAACAATGTTGTCAGCGAGTTCCTTCCACGAATATTGAAATCTGATCACTATTGCGGAATTTGATCGCTAGAACCAATGGGCCATGATCTTCCTTTGACTATACAATTATTCATTCATTTCTCTAAGCATTAGTGGTTGAGATAGGGCATTTTCTAGCCTGATATGAACCTTTGTAAGCCGATCCTTTAATATTGGAGGTTTCAAGGCATGAAGGCTCATATCTACCATATATTAGCATTAGTTCAGGGAATCATAGTAGTACAAATGTATGGGTATAAGCTCAAATTTGTGTTCCACTGGTGCAACTTACTTTGACTATTTCCACCTATTGTTTCATAGGAATGAAAGCTTCTATTCTTGATCAAATGATGTAACCATCAGGATTTCGAGCACCATCAACACCTAGTTTTAAAATCTGACTATTTTCTTGCAACATGATTTGATGTTGATTGTTTTCAAATTCCCCATCAAATATATGAGTAAAGTGAAAAACTTCAGTAACTATTACCAGCTCTAAACATGACTGGAGCTCACACTATGCTAACTAAACATCACCAAAATCCAACTAACACACTTTGGAATTTTTCCAAATGCCTCATATATTTTTCTACATTGATATGGTTCTATCATGATGCTCACTATACAACAACTTATTATGATATTAGGGGTATCATTTATGGACAAATTGATCCAATTCAATGGAAGTATTTCTTTTCTTCAATACACAGATATGGTCTTTGCAATACAAAGATTTGAGATGGCCTTTACTTGTTATCTCCACAGTGGTTGCAGGATGTTTGTCTAACACAACTTAATACAACATATTTATTTGGGTAATATAGTGTAATGAATGGAAGATTAAACAATGGATATGTCTCCTCAGTGGTTAGGTTGCTAGATTAGTGATCACAAACCCCATACAATCCATGCATCAGATGCATATCCAAATGACAAAATAACAAATCTTGCATGACAAATTCATAGAATCAATTTTATGGATTCACTATTTTTTATTTCTTCTTCACATGAAGAAGATCTTGAACTTTGACAGAAATCTAAAAACTCTATTATTCAATTCTCTCCTTTACTGGGAGATCTTGAAAGAACAATTTTCCAAAATACATAAGAAAACAATGGTTAAATAAATCAACAAGAAATCAAAATTAATAACTATGACCTTGTTTATAGCATGGCTTCTTCGCTTGATTGTGGAATCCTTTTTCTTGAGACAAATTTTCTCATGGTGAACCATTGAGAGATATCCACTCACACCTGACCTTCCATGGATTACTACCATGACGGAACTACCATGCCCCTTAAGACTCAAGAAGCTCTAATACCATGTTAGCAAATAGAGCACAAGCAAGACAAGGCAAGAATTGACATAAAATGATTTATGCCATTTCATTGCACATTGTATTGATATCATGATATGAATTTATAGTACATAGATTGAACCACTTATAGATCTAGATCTGATTGAAAACTCATCAATGGATCATGACAACACCTCATCAATAGATAAGTATTACAACTCATAAGTAGGTGGTCTCAAACTTTGTGATGGTCTAGGAAGTCACAATCTAAAGTTTGCAGGGATATAGTTTTATAAAATGACTTAATAAAAAATAATAAAATGAAATATTTCATAAACAAAATATTGAATTAAATTAGCCCAGTGTCCACATCGTCAACATTGGTGATAGCTAGTTTGTCTTGGGAGCCTTCCATGGATTGATAGTCGAAGGCACTTGTGCCAAGCACCTTAGGAGATAGATTTACAAAGTCAACTAGATGGGAAAAAAGGTCTTATACATCACAATAACAAGAAGGGTGTTCCTAGCTCCTTTTTCCCAATTTTTGGGAGCTTGAGTATGTTTTGCAAAGTCCAAATAAAGGCATTCTTGTTTCTTAACAATGCCATTAAGTTTATAGTCATCTTTCTCCCTCCATTCCTTTTTCTGGTCATTTTCCTTGGTAAGTTTGAATTGCATTGCTCCAAGGGCCATTGAGAAACCTTCAACACTTGATGTGAATCCCTTGAATAGATCATGTGAAAAGTACAAATGGATGGATAGATTAATTCCTTCTAGGCCATTATAATGGAAGGTACCTTTTGTCAATTTCCACATGCACTATATGTGACCAATTTTTAGATCTGAAAATTACAACTACCTAGTGAGCTAATAGTAACACGCTAGTTGTTATCATTGAATAATTTCACATTGAAAATTATGACTGAAATTTTATGCAGCGGAAACACTAAAGATCAAAGATGAGTCATCAACACAACTGAGACACAATTTTTTGTTTTGTAATATTTATTAAATTCAGAAATTTCAGGACTAAACCAACCCTCCTGGTCAATAGAATTTGACCAAAATAGGGACAAACTTGTCCAAAAAAATTATGAGGACAACATTGTCCTTCCAACAGAAAAAAACTAGCAAAATCAACTTAGCAAAATTACCCAGAAATCACTTGTTCCTGACAAATCTGTTGCTGCCACATGTACCCTTGTTGATGTCAGTCGTATGGTTGTTGACGTCATCAGTATGGACCTATTGTTGCCTGAAATCTCCACACGTGTAGACTGTCCTGTCACTCTCACACATACGTACTTGTTGTATGCAGATTGTGTACGACATGTCTGTACAATTTTTTTCTCACACATGCAAGTTGTATGACCTGCTCACACGTACAGCCTGTACTCTTCCTTCCACCCGTGTGGATTGTCCTTTTCAACCTGCTATCCCTCCTTCTTCCTCACACACTCGACCTCACACGTTTTCTTTCCTTGGCTAGAAAATATGCCTTCCTTGGCTTGAGATAGAAACATAAAATCACCTCCAAACCCTAGGCCATATTTGTCACAATTGTAGAATTTCCCTTGCTGAAATTTCCAAGCTCCTAGCACAAGTGCACTCTCACTTATGCTAAATCCATCTTGCACAAAGATCAAATGTCATAGTGGCATCTCTCCTTTATATACAAGTCCAATGAGTGAGTTCAGGATCCCTTCCTAAAATCAATAATTAATTAGAATATTTTGATCCTCTTTGTGGGTCTGGTACTCCCACACAAGCCCACAAAGCCCATCACCTTTCCCATGAGGCCATAGCCTCATCCCTGGGCTGATTTACCTAAAACGAAAGGCTAATCTGGTGCCAAAATAAATTCCCACATGCCTGGCACCTTGGCCTCTTGTGGGAATACATACCGAAGCTACAAAAAATCAACACTACCTCTTAGCGAGGGAGGTATCCCATCCACCATCATCTGGGTTCACCTTTGTCTCCCAAACTGGAAGTAACTTCATCTCTTGTACTAGATTTGACACTGTTGCACTCCAATCCTCCTAACTGGATACTCCCTCTGTCACTGAAGAAAATCCCATTGTCCAATATGCCTCATTGGATGCTCCCTCTGTGACCGAGGAAAATCCCATACCCCAGTCCTCCTGATTGGATTCATCCTCTGTCACTATAGAAAAACCTATTGAAATAAATGGATCCTTTCTGGAGGTCTCACATCCCCTAGAAGTATCCTACCTTTGAACCTCCTATCTACCCTCCTCAACCCATGACACTTGTTTGTGAGTCTTGGAAGATGTCTCTCTCCCACCTGAAACTGAGTGGGAACTCCCTCTGAATGAGAAACTCTCCCTCTAAGCCAACTGAATCTCTTTGATATTGGGCTCACTCTGAGTCTGTATGCTCCCTCTGAAACCCGACTCCCTCTTAGTTTGTACAATCTCCAGAGCCATCTTATCCTGTTGACTTCCTCTGAAGTCTAATCTCTTATGAATATTCCTAGGAGGTTGTTCCTCCCTACTGGATCCTGAGGGTTCACTCCCTATGATATATGGCTTCCTTTGAGTTGATACTATGAATGGGGCCACCTGCTCCTCCTCATTTGTCTCTCTTCTTCTGTTGGGCATAATATGCATAAGATGGCCCTTCACCCTATAAAGGTTTCCCTCCCTAACTCCAAGAACCATTGTTGATCTGAAGCTAGATCGTCTGGGAACAAATAACACCTGTTCATCTTGAAACAATAAATGGTACCCCTTCTTCTCAATCTCCGAGACTAAGAAAACACTCCTCCTAAGATCTAGCACCCATAACACATTTGACAGTCTCGGTACTTCACCTAACTCCAATCCAAACGACATTGTACTAGATCCTTGTACTGCATGCTTGGTTCCCATACCAAAATCCACACACAATTCTAAGACGGCCTATGTGAAGCTATCAAATAACTCACATGCACCTGTCATGTGGCAAGATGCTCCTCTATCCACCAACCATGTTTCCTTGTATGAAACTTTTCCTGAAATGGCAAATACCAACAAGATCTCCCTCTGGAACCTATATGTAACCTCATCAACCTCTGTTGTTGATGCTTGCTACCTTCTTCCTTTTCCCCTCCAGTGTTGACACTGTGAAGTACAGTGCCAAAAATCATGACACTCAAAACATATGATCTTGCTAAGATCCTTCTTTCGTCTTGGATCTGGAGATGTTTATCTCTCAGGAGAAGTCCTTCTCCCTGACATGCCTCTATGGTCTGGAAAACCCCTTCTTCCCTTCCTAGTGCAAGAAGCAAGGGCCTTTTTTTCATCACTGCTACTCTTGACCATACCATACATATCCTCCCTAGACACCAACCAAGTCTCCTCTTGGATACAATTATTCCATATGCTATCAAGAGTTGGAGACTACTCTTGTGCACATATCCCCTGCATGAATGGTTCCCAAGACCTGGGAATACCTCTCAAAGCCACATTAACCAACTCAACATCCTGCCCTATCTCACCAATATTTGCGAGATGATATCGGATCTGAGTAATCTTCATAAGATAATTGACAACTTTGTCTTCACTAGTCATCCTGACAATCTGAAGTTGGTGCTTCAAGTGTAGCATCTTTCATGTATTCTTGTTTTGGTAAAGACCCACCAAAGAATCATACATATACTTGGAAGTTTTCTTCTCAGCAGTGTGAGGAATCAAATGATCCTTCTTGGACTTAGGAAGTACGTTCTTGGCCTTCACTTCCTTTTTCTTGTGAGCTTCCAACTCGTATTGATCTGTAGGGGATACAACCACACTTTCAAAATACTCCTTGAGGTCATTCTCTACCAATAGAAGGAGAACCCTTTCTTTCCAAGCCTAAAATTTGGTCTCTCCTTCCAACCTCTCCTCAAGCTTCAATGTGTTTACCATGGTGACCTGCCCGAAAAAATAACAAGAACAAGAACAATACTCCTCAGGTGTTGTACCCAAAAATGTGTCTCAATATGATCCCCTTCTCTTCAGATCCCAAGCTTTGATACCATGTTAATTTTCACATGCACTCTATGTGACCAATTTTTAGATCTGAAAATTACTACCCGGTGAGGTAACAGTAACACCCTAGTTGTTATCACTCAACAATTTTTCACTGAAAATTATGACCGAAATTATATGCAGCGAAAACACCAAATATCAAAGATGAATCATCAACACAACCATACACAATTTTCTGTTATGTAATATTTATTAAATTAAGAAATTTCAAGGCTAAACTAGCCCTCTTGGTCAACTTACTTTGACCAAAATGGGGACAACCTTTTCCAACAAAATAACAACAAAATTATGAGGGTAGCCTTGTCCTTTCAACAGAAAAAAATCAACAAAATTACCCGAAAATCACCTCTGCTTGACAAATTTGTTGCTGCCACCTGTACCCTTGCTGACGTTATCCATATGACTGCTGACGTCAGTAGTACAAACCTGTTGCTACCTGAAATATCCACACATGCAGATTGTCTTATCACTCTCACACATGCATACCTGTTGTACCCTTTTTTTCTCTCACATGCAGACTGTGAACAACATGTTTGTACAATTTTTTGCTCACACGTGCGAGTTATACAAACTGCTCACACATGTGGCTTGTCATTTTTGGCTTGCTATCACTCCTTCTCCCTCACACATGTGCCTTCCTTAGCTGGAAAATATTCCTTCCTTGGCTTGAGACAAAAACATAAAATCACCTCCAAACCCTAAGCCATATTTGTCACAATTGCAAAATTTCCAAGCTCCTGGAACAAGTGCACTCTCACTTATGCTAACTCCATCTTGCAAAATGATCAAATGTCACAATGACATCTCTCCTTTATATACAAGTCCAAGGATTGAGTTTAGGAGACCTTCCTAAACTCAACAATTAATTAGAATATTTTAATCCTCTGCATGGGTGTGGCATCCCCACACAAGCCCACAAATCCCATCACCTTTCCCATGAGGCCCTAGCCTCATCTCGGGGTTGATTTCACTAAAATGGAAGGCTAATCTGGTGCCAAAGGAAACTCCCACATGCCTGGCACCTTGGCCTCTTGTGGGAATACCTAACGAAACTACAAAAAATCAACACCTTTACATTAGCCATAATTAATAGATTCAATTGATAAGAAATGCATACCCGCAAACAAGAGCTAGAGAAATAATTCACAAGAAAAGACTATATTTGATCCAAGAGATAAATAAATA
>ML784341.1:184136-197166 GCA_009831015.1 Picea engelmannii | reverse complement strand
AGGAAAAACAATGGTATGAAAATTTACCATTTGCAAGTCTTTATTCATTACAATATTTTCATACAATATTTTTTGAAAATTATAAAACATTCTATCCATCATTGTTATTGGTTCAAGATTGTTGTCATCATTTTGAAAATTTTATTCAAAACTTGGAGAATGCTTATGAAGATGAGTTCATGGATGAGGAAATTTTAGAGACCATCTATGAAAATCCTTTTCAACATCAGGAACAAATATTAGAGCATAATCGTTACAAAGATAAAGTTGATTTTCAACAAGCATTATCTTCCCCTTTGACTGAAGGTGAAACTGATCAGAATTTTAATAATGAAAGCCATGTTATATCTCTTGAATTTGATGAAAATTTGCATCATTATTGCCAGTATTCATGTGATCGAGAGTATGCGGATAACCATTCATATGTTTCTTCGGATTATGCATTTTATGAATCTTTGTTTCAAGAAAAGGTTGGTCAAAATCATATTTCTGAAATTGCATCTATAGAAACTTTAGACAATAAGCCATCATATGACATAGAATTTCAGGAAATGAATGCATCAGACTATCACATTTGTATCACAGTGTCACAATGGAAAGAGAATAATGTGCATGAAGTTGTTTGTCTCAGTGATTCCTGAAAATTAAGATGACACTCTTGTTGATATCCATGAAGGGTCATTTGTAGACATTTTTGCAATTGATGATGTGGTTGACTCAATTAAATATTTTCAATAACACACTATTATTTTCCCTGATGAGAATGATAAGCATGATGAACATATTGTTTTCTTTCATTATGAAAATGATATTGCGTTGGATGACATAGAACAATTAGCAATTGTAAACGAAGGGAATGCTTTCCTTTTTGTTGACCTTCAAGACATGGTAGTGTATCATGCTTTTGAAGATTATTTTGCAGTTTTGTTGGAATCATTAAGGAAAGTGAATTTTTCATAGTTCATAAAATATGAAGGTGGATTTAGATTTCATATTGAGTTGCCATCTTTTAATATTTTCTTTCGTTTTGGATAGAATCAAAGCAAAGGCCTGTCAAGTAGCCATTTGTTTGATTGGTTACATTGGAAATATGAGATCACTTGAATTTAGCAGTTGCCTCAGTTGATTAGAGTAGGACTATTGTGCTAATAATATTGTTGGGCAAGCATTTGTTTCAATTTGGATTCTAGCAGTATGGTTTTAAATGTGTGCATAGTTTCAGTGTACAGTTTTTGTTTTGGGTTTGATTTCAGTTGGAGGAAACAAACCAGTTTGCAGGTTGGGAACAACCCAATGGATGAAGGCACTTGGTCAACGATTTATTTGCTACCTCATAGGGAGGAAAACATTCTCATTGGAGCCAATGTTAGTGTCCTATAATTTGCTCAATGGTCAAAGTCTGAATCGAGTATTTGACATATATTAGGATGTTGAAGAAAATAGTGTTTGAAAGGGTAATGAAGTGGTCATGGGGATTCTTATCATCATCTCAAGTGTCAAAATATCAACCAATGACCTTCATCCATCAATCAAAGCCAAACAATAGAAGAAAATGTCAAAAGGAAACTCACTCCACAAGTTCGTTGTGCAAGTTCTGGAAATGACTGTTTTTGCAGTCAACTTCAAATTCAGTTTATGACCACATGGAAAGGAATATTTGAAAACTTAAAAAGGATTTTTTCAATCACAATCCCATTCACAGAAACCTATCTCAGTTTCTTCACAAGTGTCATGGTTTGGAATATTCGAATTGATCTTTACAACCTATTTTTCATATTTAAACATTTAATGATTTCCTGTTTTAGTCATTATCTTTGGGCACATATCATGAGACTCTAGAGAGGCATTTTTGAAAACTAGAAGAGGATTTTGTCAATAACAAGCCCATTCACAAAAATGTCTCTCAGTTTCTTCACAAGTGTCATGGTTTGGAATATTCTAATGGATCTTTACAACCTATTTTCTAGAAAATCGATTCATGTTTCCTAGCAGACAGTTCTAAATGTGTTGCTATAATTTTGTAACCATATCCAATTTTGGGAAGGAGTTGAGCTCGACCTCCTCATTTTGGGGAAGATAATTTTCTATATATATTTGTAATTTTGATTGACTAAGGGGGTTGGCATAAGCATAGAGGAGATTTCTTTTGAGCATTTTGTAACCATTCTAAATTATAATGGAATATCAGTCAGAAGTCCAGAGTTACTCTTACCGAAGATTCTTGTGATGGTGGTTTTGAAGTGTGTCCCTTTCTATGTGTATGCAACTCTTATCTTATTTTTCATTTAAATGTGTGTTTTTCAATGTTTTATTGGAAAGTACATGGTCACAATTCATCCATGTTTGATGCTCTGATTCATAGCAATTAAACATTCCATAAATTTCCTCTAAAGTTGCATTAAGAATTTGTCCTCAGTTAGATGCTCTTAGTTTAATGGAATATTGAATTCCTTTTTCTACCACAATGCTACTAAAATCATATTGACTGATAAAACATCATCTACCTTGCATGTGTTTCCTTGATAGCTCTACTACCAGTCACTGATAGTTCCTTTTGCAATAAATTTGACTCCATGCCCAATGGATTCGTTTTCACCTCTACCATCAACCACATCTTAAAACCTTATTTCCACTTCAGATCTGGTCATTGAGCCTAATACATAGTGAGAGATCCCTCTCTAGTTTCGAAAGGCCAGATTCCAAGCCCAAAGTGGTCTGTGGTTACCTCTGTGGTTTCCCTCCCGCAGCCAAGGGAGATTAGAGAGTGATAACATCATACACCAATTTGGTGTTTGGCTTGGCCATGACCCCAAAATTAAATTATTATTACTATTATTATAAATAGAGGATTCTAAATAAAAACTTGTGAATTTAAACACCTCGTATTGTCCTATGCAAATCATGGTATATCTCACTCACCATCTAAATAAAAACTTGTGAATTTCAATACCTCGTGTGCCTCAATTTTTTTTTTTTTAACAATAACATATATTTATATTTATATACAAATTTGACTATGAATTTACCCATCAAACCAAAGCACATTTTTTAAGCATACTAAAAGTATAAGGTTTAACTTTTTAAGCATACTAAAAGTGGAAGGTTTAACTTTTAAGCATATTAAAAGTAGAAGGTTGAACTTGATTAGTGTGTGATGTTAGAATGTATGCCTTGTGTGTCACAAGTTGAATCAACCTTTTGCATGATTTCATTTGTATCACATGTTGCATCAAAATTTTGGATAAGCTCCTTTGTATCACATATTGCATCAATATTTTGGATAAGCTCCTTAGTATAACATGTTGCATCAAAATTTTCTATTAGATATTATGTGTGACAACTTGCATCAACCTTTTGGAAAAGATAATTTTCACTGTATTGTATCAACCATGTCATCAATTAGGTTTTTCTTTTGAATTAAATTCCACTCGAGTGTTTTAATTTGATTTTGTAATTCATGGTTGTACTCTTGCAATTCCTTGATTTCATGAGAGGACTTTCCTTCTTTACCCATTTGTTATTTTTCTCACGCTCGTTTGCGCTTTCTTGCTCACACTTATTTCTATTATATCATACTTGTTTGATTGTTGTTACACTTAGGGTGTCGGGAACTATCAAGAATGCACCCTAAAGTGTGATTACAATGACTTGACTTTGATGATACACTTGACCTCATTCAAATTTTAGGTAGGTAATGATGATCATTTTCACACTTGATTTTTAAAAGGGTTTGGTACTCTACACTTTGTACAATTCAATGATTTATTCTTCAATTTTTACAATGCAATGAGCAATTTAATGATTTAAAAGATTAGAGGAACAAATACCAATTTTCTCTCTCATTACATGCTTTTAATTCCTAATTGCACTATTACCCTTAATGAGCATATAATCATTTGAATTTGTGTACTTGTATTTGTTTACCAAAGTAACCATGTGTCAAACACTAGCCATAGAATATCTACCATCAAACATCCAGAAATAAACACAAGTACACAAAGTGTACCTATGATCCGCTTATTCAATTTCATGTGGATCTAGGACACAATCACTAGAAGAAAAAATCCTCTGATTGAATATGTGATACATCTAACTCTTAACACTTAAAGATCTATTCTCCTTGTATTCAAATCAAGGTACATTAAAAACATTGAAGGGCCTTTAATTATTTGCCTTTTGAAAAATAATTTTCCAAGTCTTCAAAGATACTTTCACAAGGGTTTCAAGAAAATCTCATTTTGACTCAATTAAAAGAAGTTCTATGTGTCAGCTTGATAGATACACCAAACCAATTACAACCACTACTCACCCAATATTATATTATTCCCAAATATCATCAGCTTTCAATTTAAAAACATGAATATTTTACTCTTATGAAAAAAGCTTTTTACTTCCAACAAAAACATGTTACCTCCTTTTCTTTTGATGTGCGCATGTGAAGTCTTTGGACAATATTCCACAATGCATGGATTGTTGTGTTGTCTATTTATGGGATGTGATTTCATGTTGGTATCAAAACATCAAGTCGATTTGCAAAATCACATGGTTGATTCAAATGAAATTAGACCATTGGCCAACCATACACAAGGATACCATGTACCATGTACTATGATATGAACTCAAACTTCTTTGTTACCAATCTGATATACGTTATTCTTTTCAATCTACTCACCAATAAGTAGATCAGACTTATTTTCTGAGGAAATAGATGGATCACAAAATACTGAAGTAGATCGTTGATGTGTCATTGATTAGCTTGTAATGGAGATTACTGGTTGTTGGTGCATATGTTTTAACAAATGTGACATAGAGATCATTGGAATTATGGAAAATCCCTTAGTGATATCATTCATGCTGACCAAATTCCTTGTGATTTCAAGCACCTATCAAGACTTGAACCCTTGCTTCTCCAAAACAACAATGTTGTCAGCGAGTTCCTTCCACGAATATTGAAATCTGATCACTATTGCGGAATTTGATCGCTAGAACCAATGGGCCATGATCTTCCTTTGACTATACAATTATTCATTCATTTCTCTAAGCATTAGTGGTTGAGATAGGGCATTTTCTAGCCTGATATGAACCTTTGTAAGCCGATCCTTTAATATTGGAGGTTTCAAGGCATGAAGGCTCATATCTACCATATATTAGCATTAGTTCAGGGAATCATAGTAGTACAAATGTATGGGTATAAGCTCAAATTTGTGTTCCACTGGTGCAACTTACTTTGACTATTTCCACCTATTGTTTCATAGGAATGAAAGCTTCTATTCTTGATCAAATGATGTAACCATCAGGATTTCGAGCACCATCAACACCTAGTTTTAAAATCTGACTATTTTCTTGCAACATGATTTGATGTTGATTGTTTTCAAATTCCCCATCAAATATATGAGTAAAGTGAAAAACTTCAGTAACTATTACCAGCTCTAAACATGACTGGAGCTCACACTATGCTAACTAAACATCACCAAAATCCAACTAACACACTTTGGAATTTTTCCAAATGCCTCATATATTTTTCTACATTGATATGGTTCTATCATGATGCTCACTATACAACAACTTATTATGATATTAGGGGTATCATTTATGGACAAATTGATCCAATTCAATGGAAGTATTTCTTTTCTTCAATACACAGATATGGTCTTTGCAATACAAAGATTTGAGATGGCCTTTACTTGTTATCTCCACAGTGGTTGCAGGATGTTTGTCTAACACAACTTAATACAACATATTTATTTGGGTAATATAGTGTAATGAATGGAAGATTAAACAATGGATATGTCTCCTCAGTGGTTAGGTTGCTAGATTAGTGATCACAAACCCCATACAATCCATGCATCAGATGCATATCCAAATGACAAAATAACAAATCTTGCATGACAAATTCATAGAATCAATTTTATGGATTCACTATTTTTTATTTCTTCTTCACATGAAGAAGATCTTGAACTTTGACAGAAATCTAAAAACTCTATTATTCAATTCTCTCCTTTACTGGGAGATCTTGAAAGAACAATTTTCCAAAATACATAAGAAAACAATGGTTAAATAAATCAACAAGAAATCAAAATTAATAACTATGACCTTGTTTATAGCATGGCTTCTTCGCTTGATTGTGGAATCCTTTTTCTTGAGACAAATTTTCTCATGGTGAACCATTGAGAGATATCCACTCACACCTGACCTTCCATGGATTACTACCATGACGGAACTACCATGCCCCTTAAGACTCAAGAAGCTCTAATACCATGTTAGCAAATAGAGCACAAGCAAGACAAGGCAAGAATTGACATAAAATGATTTATGCCATTTCATTGCACATTGTATTGATATCATGATATGAATTTATAGTACATAGATTGAACCACTTATAGATCTAGATCTGATTGAAAACTCATCAATGGATCATGACAACACCTCATCAATAGATAAGTATTACAACTCATAAGTAGGTGGTCTCAAACTTTGTGATGGTCTAGGAAGTCACAATCTAAAGTTTGCAGGGATATAGTTTTATAAAATGACTTAATAAAAAATAATAAAATGAAATATTTCATAAACAAAATATTGAATTAAATTAGCCCAGTGTCCACATCGTCAACATTGGTGATAGCTAGTTTGTCTTGGGAGCCTTCCATGGATTGATAGTCGAAGGCACTTGTGCCAAGCACCTTAGGAGATAGATTTACAAAGTCAACTAGATGGGAAAAAAGGTCTTATACATCACAATAACAAGAAGGGTGTTCCTAGCTCCTTTTTCCCAATTTTTGGGAGCTTGAGTATGTTTTGCAAAGTCCAAATAAAGGCATTCTTGTTTCTTAACAATGCCATTAAGTTTATAGTCATCTTTCTCCCTCCATTCCTTTTTCTGGTCATTTTCCTTGGTAAGTTTGAATTGCATTGCTCCAAGGGCCATTGAGAAACCTTCAACACTTGATGTGAATCCCTTGAATAGATCATGTGAAAAGTACAAATGGATGGATAGATTAATTCCTTCTAGGCCATTATAATGGAAGGTACCTTTTGTCAATTTCCACATGCACTATATGTGACCAATTTTTAGATCTGAAAATTACAACTACCTAGTGAGCTAATAGTAACACGCTAGTTGTTATCATTGAATAATTTCACATTGAAAATTATGACTGAAATTTTATGCAGCGGAAACACTAAAGATCAAAGATGAGTCATCAACACAACTGAGACACAATTTTTTGTTTTGTAATATTTATTAAATTCAGAAATTTCAGGACTAAACCAACCCTCCTGGTCAATAGAATTTGACCAAAATAGGGACAAACTTGTCCAAAAAAATTATGAGGACAACATTGTCCTTCCAACAGAAAAAAACTAGCAAAATCAACTTAGCAAAATTACCCAGAAATCACTTGTTCCTGACAAATCTGTTGCTGCCACATGTACCCTTGTTGATGTCAGTCGTATGGTTGTTGACGTCATCAGTATGGACCTATTGTTGCCTGAAATCTCCACACGTGTAGACTGTCCTGTCACTCTCACACATACGTACTTGTTGTATGCAGATTGTGTACGACATGTCTGTACAATTTTTTTCTCACACATGCAAGTTGTATGACCTGCTCACACGTACAGCCTGTACTCTTCCTTCCACCCGTGTGGATTGTCCTTTTCAACCTGCTATCCCTCCTTCTTCCTCACACACTCGACCTCACACGTTTTCTTTCCTTGGCTAGAAAATATGCCTTCCTTGGCTTGAGATAGAAACATAAAATCACCTCCAAACCCTAGGCCATATTTGTCACAATTGTAGAATTTCCCTTGCTGAAATTTCCAAGCTCCTAGCACAAGTGCACTCTCACTTATGCTAAATCCATCTTGCACAAAGATCAAATGTCATAGTGGCATCTCTCCTTTATATACAAGTCCAATGAGTGAGTTCAGGATCCCTTCCTAAAATCAATAATTAATTAGAATATTTTGATCCTCTTTGTGGGTCTGGTACTCCCACACAAGCCCACAAAGCCCATCACCTTTCCCATGAGGCCATAGCCTCATCCCTGGGCTGATTTACCTAAAACGAAAGGCTAATCTGGTGCCAAAATAAATTCCCACATGCCTGGCACCTTGGCCTCTTGTGGGAATACATACCGAAGCTACAAAAAATCAACACTACCTCTTAGCGAGGGAGGTATCCCATCCACCATCATCTGGGTTCACCTTTGTCTCCCAAACTGGAAGTAACTTCATCTCTTGTACTAGATTTGACACTGTTGCACTCCAATCCTCCTAACTGGATACTCCCTCTGTCACTGAAGAAAATCCCATTGTCCAATATGCCTCATTGGATGCTCCCTCTGTGACCGAGGAAAATCCCATACCCCAGTCCTCCTGATTGGATTCATCCTCTGTCACTATAGAAAAACCTATTGAAATAAATGGATCCTTTCTGGAGGTCTCACATCCCCTAGAAGTATCCTACCTTTGAACCTCCTATCTACCCTCCTCAACCCATGACACTTGTTTGTGAGTCTTGGAAGATGTCTCTCTCCCACCTGAAACTGAGTGGGAACTCCCTCTGAATGAGAAACTCTCCCTCTAAGCCAACTGAATCTCTTTGATATTGGGCTCACTCTGAGTCTGTATGCTCCCTCTGAAACCCGACTCCCTCTTAGTTTGTACAATCTCCAGAGCCATCTTATCCTGTTGACTTCCTCTGAAGTCTAATCTCTTATGAATATTCCTAGGAGGTTGTTCCTCCCTACTGGATCCTGAGGGTTCACTCCCTATGATATATGGCTTCCTTTGAGTTGATACTATGAATGGGGCCACCTGCTCCTCCTCATTTGTCTCTCTTCTTCTGTTGGGCATAATATGCATAAGATGGCCCTTCACCCTATAAAGGTTTCCCTCCCTAACTCCAAGAACCATTGTTGATCTGAAGCTAGATCGTCTGGGAACAAATAACACCTGTTCATCTTGAAACAATAAATGGTACCCCTTCTTCTCAATCTCCGAGACTAAGAAAACACTCCTCCTAAGATCTAGCACCCATAACACATTTGACAGTCTCGGTACTTCACCTAACTCCAATCCAAACGACATTGTACTAGATCCTTGTACTGCATGCTTGGTTCCCATACCAAAATCCACACACAATTCTAAGACGGCCTATGTGAAGCTATCAAATAACTCACATGCACCTGTCATGTGGCAAGATGCTCCTCTATCCACCAACCATGTTTCCTTGTATGAAACTTTTCCTGAAATGGCAAATACCAACAAGATCTCCCTCTGGAACCTATATGTAACCTCATCAACCTCTGTTGTTGATGCTTGCTACCTTCTTCCTTTTCCCCTCCAGTGTTGACACTGTGAAGTACAGTGCCAAAAATCATGACACTCAAAACATATGATCTTGCTAAGATCCTTCTTTCGTCTTGGATCTGGAGATGTTTATCTCTCAGGAGAAGTCCTTCTCCCTGACATGCCTCTATGGTCTGGAAAACCCCTTCTTCCCTTCCTAGTGCAAGAAGCAAGGGCCTTTTTTTCATCACTGCTACTCTTGACCATACCATACATATCCTCCCTAGACACCAACCAAGTCTCCTCTTGGATACAATTATTCCATATGCTATCAAGAGTTGGAGACTACTCTTGTGCACATATCCCCTGCATGAATGGTTCCCAAGACCTGGGAATACCTCTCAAAGCCACATTAACCAACTCAACATCCTGCCCTATCTCACCAATATTTGCGAGATGATATCGGATCTGAGTAATCTTCATAAGATAATTGACAACTTTGTCTTCACTAGTCATCCTGACAATCTGAAGTTGGTGCTTCAAGTGTAGCATCTTTCATGTATTCTTGTTTTGGTAAAGACCCACCAAAGAATCATACATATACTTGGAAGTTTTCTTCTCAGCAGTGTGAGGAATCAAATGATCCTTCTTGGACTTAGGAAGTACGTTCTTGGCCTTCACTTCCTTTTTCTTGTGAGCTTCCAACTCGTATTGATCTGTAGGGGATACAACCACACTTTCAAAATACTCCTTGAGGTCATTCTCTACCAATAGAAGGAGAACCCTTTCTTTCCAAGCCTAAAATTTGGTCTCTCCTTCCAACCTCTCCTCAAGCTTCAATGTGTTTACCATGGTGACCTGCCCGAAAAAATAACAAGAACAAGAACAATACTCCTCAGGTGTTGTACCCAAAAATGTGTCTCAATATGATCCCCTTCTCTTCAGATCCCAAGCTTTGATACCATGTTAATTTTCACATGCACTCTATGTGACCAATTTTTAGATCTGAAAATTACTACCCGGTGAGGTAACAGTAACACCCTAGTTGTTATCACTCAACAATTTTTCACTGAAAATTATGACCGAAATTATATGCAGCGAAAACACCAAATATCAAAGATGAATCATCAACACAACCATACACAATTTTCTGTTATGTAATATTTATTAAATTAAGAAATTTCAAGGCTAAACTAGCCCTCTTGGTCAACTTACTTTGACCAAAATGGGGACAACCTTTTCCAACAAAATAACAACAAAATTATGAGGGTAGCCTTGTCCTTTCAACAGAAAAAAATCAACAAAATTACCCGAAAATCACCTCTGCTTGACAAATTTGTTGCTGCCACCTGTACCCTTGCTGACGTTATCCATATGACTGCTGACGTCAGTAGTACAAACCTGTTGCTACCTGAAATATCCACACATGCAGATTGTCTTATCACTCTCACACATGCATACCTGTTGTACCCTTTTTTTCTCTCACATGCAGACTGTGAACAACATGTTTGTACAATTTTTTGCTCACACGTGCGAGTTATACAAACTGCTCACACATGTGGCTTGTCATTTTTGGCTTGCTATCACTCCTTCTCCCTCACACATGTGCCTTCCTTAGCTGGAAAATATTCCTTCCTTGGCTTGAGACAAAAACATAAAATCACCTCCAAACCCTAAGCCATATTTGTCACAATTGCAAAATTTCCAAGCTCCTGGAACAAGTGCACTCTCACTTATGCTAACTCCATCTTGCAAAATGATCAAATGTCACAATGACATCTCTCCTTTATATACAAGTCCAAGGATTGAGTTTAGGAGACCTTCCTAAACTCAACAATTAATTAGAATATTTTAATCCTCTGCATGGGTGTGGCATCCCCACACAAGCCCACAAATCCCATCACCTTTCCCATGAGGCCCTAGCCTCATCTCGGGGTTGATTTCACTAAAATGGAAGGCTAATCTGGTGCCAAAGGAAACTCCCACATGCCTGGCACCTTGGCCTCTTGTGGGAATACCTAACGAAACTACAAAAAATCAACACCTTTACATTAGCCATAATTAATAGATTCAATTGATAAGAAATGCATACCCGCAAACAAGAGCTAGAGAAATAATTCACAAGAAAAGACTATATTTGATCCAAGAGATAAATAAATAACAAGATGAAGCTGAAGCTAATCCAAAAGAATAAACAGGACTTGGAGAAGACTAGAACAATTTCCTTAGTTTATTAATGAATCCAGGAGGCCTTTTTATAGGCTTACAAAGTCTCCAAGTAAAAAACCCTAATCTAGGTCTGTATGCCACTCAAGGTTACAAAATAATGTAAAATGAATATGCACAAGCTCCAGGGTAGAAATAGATGCCTTGTTATCTAACTCACGCATTTAAATAATAAAATTGTGTAGGTGCCCTTACAAGGTTGGCCCCCCTAGGGGATATCACCCATCAAACATTGGGTTTCCTAGTTGAGTTGGCTAGCTGGCTCTGGCCTTAGGGGAACAACACCCTTTAATGTTTATGCCATTATTATAGTTCTTTTCAATTCAATAGATAAGAGCAACATAAGAACAAGATCACTGAGAAATACACATTCAGAAGAGACACAACATTTATCCTGGGAAACCCTCTAGGGGAAGAAAACCCAACAACAACTTCCTTATCATAAATTGCCAATACAATGTCAAGAGATAACTCAAACCAATACAGATAGTCCTCTCCAAAAGATGTGCTACTCTTCTCCCTCTCTCCAACTGGTGAGTTGCATCTTGCCTCTTAAGAATGAGCAAGTGAGTTGTGTGATAAAGTGAGGTGCATAGAAATCCGCTATCATTTCCTCTCTGTACCATGTCACAGATGAAATGATAGCGGATTTCTATGTGCTTCAACCTGTCATGGAATACAAGATTCTCTGTCATCTTTATGCAGCTCTGGTTGTCACATATAATCACGGTTGCTCTCATCTCTAAGTCAAATAGGCCAGTCAACAACTTTTGAAGCCATATAGCTTCGCAGCTAGCAGAAAATGCGGCAATTTACTCTGCTTCCACTGTGCTGAGAGAAATATTGGATTGCTTCCTACTCTACCATGAGATCATGGTTGATCCCAAATTGAAACAACATCCAGAAGTGCTTTTTCTGTCAGCAACTCTTCCTGCCCAATCTGCATCAGTATATCCACTCAAAGTGAAGTCATGATCTCCATCATAGCTGAGACCATAATCCATTGTACCTTTAAGGTACCTCATCACATGTTTTGCAGCCATTAGGTGAACACGTCTGGGCTCTACCAGAAACTGACTCAAGGTGTTCACTGCAAAACAAATGTCTGGTCTGGTGTTCATCAGGTACATCAACAATCCAATAATTTGTTTGTACAGTGTGGAATCTATCAAGTCTGACAAAGTATTGACCAACAACTTCAGCTTCGTTTCCATGGGTGTATTCATGGACTTACATTCTAGCATGTCAAATCTCTTTAAGATTTCGATTATGTACTTCCCTTGGTTAAGGAAGATCCTTTCTGGACTCTGCCATACCTCAAGACCTAAGAAGTAATGTATTAGGCCAAGGTCTTTCATTTCAAATTCTGTGGCAAGTCTCTTTTTACATTCAACGATGAGCTTTTCTTCTCCAGTTAAGAATAAGTCATCCACATACAATAGTAATATTACTGGTTCATTATCCATAATTTTGAAGTAGAGATTTGAGTCTGCTTTACTCTTGGTAAAGCCTA
>ML784341.1:101960-143079 GCA_009831015.1 Picea engelmannii | reverse complement strand
TCGCGAATCCGCGAGTTCCGATTTCCCGATTCGCGAAGGGGAGATCGCCGAAGGAGGATACTGTGGGTAACTCCCGAGGGGAGTTGGAAGAGAAATTGACTCTTCGGGCCGTGTGTAAGAAGGTCCTGGTGGGAGCGGTCGTGCCGTTGAGGGCAGGTTGGCGTCAGATATTCTCTTGTGTTTGTTCTTTTATCTTGGCATTGTATTGGATATCTATATTAAGGAAGTTTTTGTTGGGTTTTCTCCTCCATGAGGGTTTCTCAGGATAAATGTTGTGTACCTTGTGATTGTGTTTCTTTCAATGATCCTTCTTATGCTATTATTGTCTAGTAAAGTTGAAAAGAACTTAATAGCAGCTCTAAAATTAACATGGTTTCATAGCTTCACTTAATAGAGTGCCTTTCACTGGGTAACCAAAAATGTCACTGTTGTCGTACAAGAAAATTAAGGCTTTTTGTTGGAAGAGATTTTCATCCTAAAAAATATCCAAGGAAGTGCGCCCTAGCCTAGTGAACTCATTCGCAGCTTGAGAACACATTTTTTAGTGGCCAGAGCCTCCGAAAAGTGAAACCCTAGTTTTCACTAGTACCAGGAAATCAGAACCAATAGCAGAAGTACCAGACCATATTTATGTAGGCCCAAATTCAAGGGGTAAAAATTGGATTTTTTGAAAACGGACTGCACTAGCCTACTCACCTTAAGCCAAGTGCACCTCCTGGTAAGTTCAGATTTAATTTTTGAGCACTTTCAATTTTTGGTCATTTTCCCAGCTCCAGGTCAAGATCTCTGCAAACACCAAGCTTGTTGACAAGTTAGAAGGTGTGGATAACTTTCGTGCCTGGAAGTATAGGATTGCACTCATTCTTGAAGAGAATGATCTTGCAAGATTCATCAAGGAAAATGTACCAGAACCCGCAGATGCTACAACTAAAGCAAAGTACCAGAAGGATATGGTTAGGGCCAAAACAATCATTGTAGACTATTAAATACCACTTGATCCCTCAAGTGTCTTCTAAGAATACTCCAAAAGAAATGTCCGATGCCCTAACTAGAATGTATGAAGGAAGGAATATCAAATGGAAGATGAATTTGAGAACCCAACTCAAGAATACAAAGATGCATAAAGGAGGAATCGTTCATGACTATCTCTCTAGCGTTTCTCAATTCAAGGAACAACTAGAAGCAATTGGACACAACCTAGATGAAGATGAACTCTTAATGATCTCACAAGACCTTGGGATTCCTTCATCCAAACTATATGTGTAAGAAAGGAGAAACTCCAATTTGATAGTCTTTGGGAAGAATGTGTTCAAGAAGAAGCAAGGGTAGCTAACCGAGAAGCAGTTCTTTTAAGGGATGAAGATCAAGCCCTAGTTGCTCATGCTAAAGGAGGAAAGAGAAAGTATCACTTCAAGAAGGAGACCCGCCTACATAAGGAATCTCACTCCCCAAAGAGATTCACCCATTTCCATAAAGAATCTCACCCTCCAAGGAGATTCTAAAAGTTTCAGAAAGGTCAAAGAAGAGAAAAATATTTCTCCTCCTATCAATGTTATCATTGTGACAAGATGGGACATATTGCTAAAAATTGTTAAGCTAGAAGAGAAGAATACAAGAAGAGAAATAACAAAAGACACCATGCCTATGCAATTGAAGATGATGAGCCACCCACAAAGATGAATAAAGAAAATATTGAAGACTATGTTTTATTCTCTGCCCTCTTAGGATCTATGTCACTTGGAGAGGACACTTGACTCATAGATAGTGGTTCTTCTAAGCACATGAAAGGTCATAAATAAATTCTCTCTAGCATTACAGAAAATAACTTTCCCCATAAAGTTATACTTGGAGATGATTACCAGTACCCTATCAAAGGAGTGGGAGAATCCGCCTACAAACTTGATTCAAGGACCATGATGAAGATGAAGGATGTACTATATGTACCAGGTTTGAAAAATAACTTACTTTCTATCTCAAATTTAGATAAGAAAGGTTTTAGGGTTGCATTCATAGATGGTGAAGTTCTTATGTGGCCTAAAGGAAAAACCATAGAAGGTGCAATTGTCATTGGAACAAAAGAATGTGGCCTATGTAAGTTAAAAGGTCACTCATATGTAGCCCCGTCTCACTCCACCAAGAGTCCATGTGAACTTTGGCATAGAAGACTAGCTCACATAAACTACAAAGCCTTACCATATGTAAGCAAGGTAGTTACAGGTCTACCATAATTCAAGGAAAGAACATAAAGAATCCTTTCCTGAAGAGCGACAGTAAAGCATAAGGAATCTTGGAGCCCATCCACTCAGACATACGTGGCCCAATGCAATCAACCTCTCTTAGTGGGTATGTATACTATGTGTCATTTATTGATGATTATTCTTGCACGACTTGGGTTTACTTCTTGAAATCAAAAGATGAAGTGTGTGGAAAATTCAAGGAATTCAAAACCTTGATAGAGAATCTCTCTGAAAGAAAAATCAAGATACTCAGGTCAGATAATGGAGGAGAATACACCTCAAAATAATTTGTAAGATTTTGCAGAGATGTCAGGATTATGAGGGAGCTCACCACTCCCTACAATCCTCAACAAAATGGTGTAGCAAAAAGAAAGAATAGAACTATAATGGAAGCAGTGAATACTATGATCCACGATCAAGATCTTCCAATGCACTTATGGACTGAAGCAGCAAGAACAACAGTGTATGCTCAAAATAGATTATCCCATAGTGCACTTGGATTCAAAACCCCCGAGGAAATGTTCTCTAGAAAAAATCCAGAAGTGTGCCATCTCAAGATATTTGGTTGTCTAGTGTTTGTACACATTCCAAAATAAAGGAGAATTAAGTTGGACCCTTCAGGAAAGAAGGGAATATTTGTTGGATATTGTGAGGTCTCTAAGGCCTTCAAAATTTACATACCAAGTTACCATCATATTGAGATCAACAAAGATGTAACCTTTGATGAATATGCATCACTTAAGAAATCAAGAAGATGCCATCTTGAATAAGTATATGAAGAAGAGCCTGTAGCTCCCAAAGTTGTAGAACTAATGAGGAAAGTTACAAATACCCTTGATGATGAGATTCCAGAAGATCATGATATGACATAATCTCAAGAACCTCCCCAAATGACGATCTCTCACAAGAGAAACCCAACTTGGGCAAGGGAACTTATTCAATATGGAGAGAAGTATGGTGCCCCAGAAGAAACCATGAGACAAATCAAGAAACCTAAGCCATTCTCCATTGATATGGCTTTGATGTGTGATCTCATAGAAAATGAGCCTATTTTCTTTGAAGAATCCATTCAGAAGAAAGAATGGGAAGATGCCATGACAGAAGAATACCAATCCATTATAAAGAATGGTGTATTGGAAATAGTTCCCAGTAAAGCAAGGTTTGTAGCTCATGTCTTTATCAAAAGGAAGACATTGATTATCAAGAGACGTTTTCTCCTGTAGCTAAATACACTTCTATTGAAAACAACCTTCTTAAATGGTGTTATTGAAGAAGAAGTGTATATAGAACAACTCAAGGGTTTGAAGTTGAAGATAGAAAGACTCATGTCTATAGGTTGAAGAAGGATCTATACATATTGAAGTAATCTCCTCGAGCTTGGTATGGAAGAATTGACAGTTTCCTGATGAGTTTGGGCTTTTCCAAGAGTAAAGTTGATTCTAACCTTTACTTCAAGGTTATGAATGATGAGCCAACTATATTGTTGTTGTATGTGGATGACTTATTCTTAACTGGAGAAGAAAAGTTCATCAATGATTCTAAGAAGAAGCTCGCTGCAGAATTTGAGATGAAAGACCTCGACATGATGCACTATTTCTTAGGTCTTGAGGTTTGGCAAAGTCCAGAGAATATCTTCCTTAACTAAGGTAAGTATGCAGTTGAAATACTGAAGAGGTTTGATATGTTGGAATGCAAAGCCATGAACACACCCATGAAAACAAAGTTGAAGCTCCTGGTTGATAATTCGTTAGAATTGGTTGATTCTATGTTGTACAAAGAGATCATTGGATTGTTGATGTATTTGGCGAATACCAGGTCAGATATATGTTTTGCTGTGAACACCTTGAGTCAGTATCTGGTAGAGCCTAGACGTGTTCACCTTGTTGTAAAACATGTGATGAGATACCTTAAGGGTATGTTGTGTTAGAAATAATAGGTGTGCTCATTTAACCATAGACAATATAGCAATATTGTCACCTAACCATAGGTCGAAGCCACCCCCGAACACCTTAACCTTGACAGAGAATAATTCTGGAAGAAAACCCTAGGCCTAATATCCAATCAAGGTAGCGTATCACTCTCCAGAGTTAGCATACCAAGAAGAAAGTCCAAACCATAAATAAGAGAGTCCAAGACTGAAACCGAAAATACAAGTTGCAGTAGTTGCAACTACAGCTACTCTCCAGACTTGCGCGCAACTAAATTTCTGCAGTTACGAGTTGTGTGTGTCCAAGTGAGCTCTTGAATCATGTATTTATATTGTTCCTCCTTAGTTGTCTGGGTCGACTTCTCATTCTGGAGGCTAAAAACTCAATATTGAATATTTCATTTCGCTGACTTGTCTTCCAGGGTTATGTCCAATGCTTTAGGGTTTCTTCTTGCTTCCTGGAATATTCTATTCTTGTTAGGGTTACACGTGGAGGTTAATACCTCCCGTAGCTACCATAATATCAACACTCCCTCCTAGCTAGGGAGGTATTGAAGGCAATGGTCTTGAGCACAAAAATATCATTCAATCGTAGCATCATTATAGCCATACAAGCTATCTCGTGATTAGATCACGAGCACCATCATCACTATCAATATCATCTGATAGCATCAACTACATCATCTCTCGAAGCCATACTCCATCTGAGTAATCAGGCATGATGCTAAATAAGTCACTCACTCCACAGAGTGATACAAGAACCATTCTTCTAATATGGTCATATGCCCTAGAAGAATAAGTATTCCAACAGATGTTGGAAGCCACGCCATGGGATACAAAGACTATTCTTCTAATCTAGACATACGTCCTAGAAGAATAAATGTCTTGGACAATTTTCCATCTGGAGAATGTATGTTCATCAACACACTGACTATCCATTTAGTTGATAATCATTTTCAACACTACTGATAGTCTACATGGCAATCAAAACAATGTTATTCAATAGAACATAATTGTGTCTATCCATAGTTGTACACAACTACTATCTAGTGGTACACAAACACACCAAGTAGCACATGACTACTTAATTAGCGACACATAGTCACAACCAGTGGAACACATCCACCACAGTAGCATACATCTATTGTCCAAAGACATACAGTCTCCATAGCAATCATATCATCCGATATCAACTTGCATAAAAAAAATATCATGATATAAATTGAGTCATATGGGTCATTCTTCCACTCACATCTGTGAGATCTGGAAGAGCATCTTCCCTCAGAATGTAAAACATCATCCATGGGCTACCTGGACTATTCTTATTAGGCATAGAAGAATAATTGTCCCTGATTTCTGAGCATGGAACATTCACCTAACTGGGCCATTCCTCCGGCACTAGTCATAGTGCAACCTGGAGAGAATGAGTCTGCCCTAGGGAATACATGTCCCTGATTGTTGAACCTCGACCATTCACCTAACTGGGCCATTCCTCCAGCACTAATCATAGTGCAACCTGGATATAATGAGTCTTCCCTAGGGAATGACTATCCGGAACATTCCCTAATGGAAATGATTGTCCTGAACCAACCTCCAAAACAGACCATTCTTCGAAACTGCTCACAACTATGAACTTCGAAAGAATGACTGCCTGATGAGGCAGACCATTCTACTTGACCACCACTCAGAGTGACTGCCAAGAAGAACGATTGTCCTAGACCATTCCCCCACAGTGGCCACAAGGGGAATCACTCTCTATGGTACATCGACAATCTATCGAACCATTTTCATTACGAAAATGACTATCCGATCTGGACCATTTTTCGAACTGGAAAATGCTTGTCCGTCAGAAATCTCAAACCACTTTTCGAACTGGAAAATGCTTGTCCGTCAGAAATCTCAAACCACTTTTCGAACTGGAAAGGAACTGCTCATCTTGGACGATTTTTTGAACTGAAAAATGACTTTCCATAAATCAATAACACAACAATTCTCCCTCCCAACTTGGAAGTAATCTCTTCCTTTTGTCAATAAGGAAGTCGTCTCCACGAGCCCCAGCTTGTTTCTTAAGTATGCAAACTTTTTCATCTTGGATAGAGGGTTTACCAAAATATTTGTTATCTTCTCATATGTGGAGATATATTGGAGAACCACTTCTCTTTTCTGGACTTCATCACGGAGAATGTAATGCTTTATCTCAATGTACTTTAATCTGTCATGGAACACTGGTTTTCTATGAAGGCTTCATATAGCTCTGATCATTACAATATATCATGGTCGAATTCAACACTTATGTTTCCTGCTATCTCATGACACCGTGGAAAGTCTCAAACTGAAACATATCCAAGTAACACTTCTTTTGTTATCATGAGAGTTTTCCCCGGACTTCTGAGTAACTATTTTGATACACTATCTCTGTCATAGAAAGTGTTCACCATGCTTCTGTTGTATATGAGATACTTTGCATCAAGTTGCTTGAATCCATACAAGGTCTTCTTATATTTGTATGCATGGGTCTCTTTCTGGTATAATCTTCTTTCTCACTTGCTTTATTGGGAAGAACAATATTTTACATGTAAATTCCAATCCATGGATACTACAAGAGGTATATCTGGAACAAGTTGTTGTCATAGTCTCCTCCCTCCTTCTGGAAGAACCTATGAATCTTGCAATGCTTCCATTCATAAGTTTTTTTCACATTGTTCTTAATCATAACTTCCATTTATTCTGCTTGATTTATTCTTAGTGAGTTCAAACCAAGCTGGTCGTCTTTGTGATTCTTGGTATAATAACTGGTTGTTATGGATTTTTCTTTCTTTCTTGGAATCTTCATGTTCTTCCTCATGTTTCTCTTTAACATTTGGGTCCATGGAGTCTTCTATAGATTCCATGACCTGAAGATTCCAACTTCTTCCTTTCATCATAGGATCATGGATGTAGATGGACAACCAAGGATACTTTAAGGCTTCTTTTCAAAGAAGACTTCTTCTAAAGTCAAACTGAACACATGCTTCTGCTACTTTCAATGGGAACATGGATATATACTTCATAATCCTCAATGGAACATATTATTTAGGATTAGCTCCCTCCTAATCCTTGCTTCATGCATGAATGCATGCTTTTCTTTTGGAATTCTGTAATCATCTCCCTCAATCTAAGATAGTCCACACTTTTGCCTGCATTCTTATTTCTTTCTGCAAGGTGTCATGAGTCTTTTTCTAATTTCCTTTGTTTTGACTTCTTCTGGGTCTCTTCAGGTTTGATTCTGATTTCGAGTTATCTAGCAGTGGTTACTTATATAATAGCTTTCACAGGAATTGTTACCAAAAATTGTCAACATACTTCATCTTTTCATGTGTATTGCTTGACTTGTAGTCATCATAATAACAATTCTTATCATTTTATTCTTCCATAGGTATTGTTTCCCTTGAACATATTTTTTTCTAACAAATAGATATACATGATATGTACATGAACTATGTAAACATGATATATACAAGAGCTTTGAATAATATTGTTACCTTGAGTTAGAATAAGAAGTATGTTTTATCTTGCTTGACTTTCTTTGAGGGTTCCCTTTCTTCGACAATTGTTGCTTCATCTATTTCCTTCCTTTTCTTTAATCCAGGACAGTGGTTCCTATAGTGACCATATTTTCGACAGTTGAAGCATTGTATCTTTGGCATATCCTTTTCTTAATTTAGTTTCTTCCTTGAGCCAAACTTCTTCTTATTCCTTAAATTCTTGAACTTTGTTGTGAAAGCTTGATCATCGTATTTATTTTGGGATTTCTCTTTTGCGTTAATCCTTAATTCTTCTTGTGCACAACAAGTCCAAAGTTCTTCAAATGTGGGATACTCCTTTTTCGTGTTCATGCTTGCAGAAAATGCATCCCATGTCTTGGGAAGTCCATTGAGTACTATATTTACTAGTTCCTTCTCTGAATAGCTTGTAGTTGATATCTTAACTGAGAGATTCTCACAAGGTATGATGTTATGTTGTCATTATCATTCATTTTCATGTCACGGAGCTCATTCTTCAGACTCATTACTTGTCCAATGTTTTTGACCGAGAAGAGGTTAGTTAGGGCATCATACATCTTCTTAGATGAGTCAAGATGAGAGATGTAGGGTATCAAGCGGTATTTTACAGAGTACACTATGATACTCATGGCATTGATGTCATTGTCTCTGAACTTCTCCATAACTGCAACGTTTTGAGGTTGCTTCTCTTTTCCTTCTTGAAACTGTGGTTCCACGATCTTTCGTTTCACGATATCCAACACTTTATTCTTAGCAAGGATGAAATCAATCATTGTCTTCCATGCTCTGAAGTTAGAATCACCTTCTAACTTGTTTTCTTACTTCATAGAGTAGGTCATGACTTCTTTGACTTGGTCAACCTTTGACTTTGACCAAAAACTCAAACTTGATGTCTTAGCATGTTGAGAGTACTAGGAGGTGCGTTAGGCTAGGGCACACTAGGATATCCATAAATTAGGTCAATTTCTTCACTTAAGGTGCCTCAATAAGAGGGTTAGGGTTTCGTTGTTGTAGCTAAAACTTTGACTGCAACTGCAACTGTAATTGAACAAATCCTTCCAATTTATCTTCCAGTGGTTAGACTGTGCGAAGATAGTGTGGGCCCATAACCTATTATAAATAATAGGTGTGCTCGTTTAACCATAGACAATATAACAATATTGTCACCCAACCATAGGTCGAAGCCACCCCCGAGCACCTTAACCTTGACAGAGAATAATTCCAGAAGAAAACCCTAGTCCTAATAGCCAATCAAGGTAGAACAGCCAATCAAGGTAGTGTATCACTCTCCAGAGTTAGCATACCAAGCAGAAAGTCCAAACCATAACCAAGAGAGATTCCAATACTGAAACTGAAAATACAAGTTGCAGTAGCTATAGCTACAACTACTCTCCAGACTTGCGCACAACTAAATTTCTGTAGTTGCGAGCTGTGTGTGTCCAAATGAGCTCTATAATATTGTATTTATATTGTTCCTCCTTAGCTATTTGGGCCGACTTCTCATTCTGGAGGCTAAAAACGCAATATTAAATATTTCCTTTAGCCGACTTGTCTTCTAGGGTTATGTCCAATGCTTTAGGGTTTCTTCTTGCTTCCCAGAATATTATATTCTTGTCAAGGTTACACGTGGAGGTTAATACCTCCCGCAACTACCATAATATCAACACATTGGACTTTGGTCTCTGTTATAATGGAGATCATGACTTCAGACTGGTTGATTACACTAATTTAGATTGGGCTGGAAGTGTTTCTGACAAAAAGAGCACTTCAGGATGTTGTTTCAATCTGGGGTTAGCCATGACCTCATGGCAGAGTAGGAAGCAATCCAATATTTCTCTCAGCATGACAGAAGCATAATACATTATTGCATGTTCCGCCAATTATGAATACATATGGCTTCATAAGTTGTTGACATGTCTATTTGATCTGGAGATGGAAGCAATTGTGATTCTATGTTATAACCAGAGTTGCATAAAAATGACGGAGAACCATGTGTTCCATGATAAGTTGAAGCACATAGAAATTTGGTATCACTACATTCGTGATATGGTGTAGAGGGGAGCTATAAAGATCCAATATATTGGCACAAATGAGAAGGTTGCAGATGTGTTGAACAAGCCTCTGTCTCGTGTAAAGTTTGAATACTTTCGAGACATTCTTGGTATAGTTCGAAAGGACCTCCCTCGAAAGGGGGAGTGATTTTGATGATACTATGGTATCCTAACCAACAATAGGTAGCTCAGTTAGGATTTTATATCCTAGGGGACTGATCATCCCTGGACAGATCCCGAAGGTCCGGTAAAGACTGCTTGTTAGAGTACATGTGCATGTATATGCTAGTTGTGGTCAGTAGTGGTAGCTCCATTAATATCTTTATAATCCTAGGGAATCTTATGATTCCTGGGCAGATCTCGAAGGTCCGGTAAGGATGGTCTGTCAGAGTACCAAGTGGTAGCTCCGTTAGGATTTTATATCCTAGGGAATCTTATGATTCGTGGGAAGATCCCTAGGGACTGTCAAAGTACTACAAAATTTTGTTGTTACACCTACCTCATTGTTTTTCTATATGATGATGATGATGTTATCTCAACCTCGTGTTGATGATGTTGTTGTTCCAGCCCTATGTTGTTGATGATGTTTTTGTTCCAGCCTCGTGCTGTGATTATATTGTTGCTTCGGCCTCGTGTTGTGATTATGTTGTTGCTCTGGCCTCATGATGTGATGATGTTGTTGCTCCAGCCTCGTGTTGTTGATGATGATGTTGTTGATGTTGTTGTTATAGATTTTATGCTAACTGATGTTGATTTTTCAGATTCCAGTGCCATGCTGTGAATAATGATGATGATGTTATTCCAGCTCCATGCTATGAATGATGATGATGATGATACTCCAACTCCATGCTGTGAACGATGATGTTATTGATGATGAGAAAAACTTCCGATGATTTATAGATATGCCAGTCAATGTTCCATATGTTGTTGATGTTGCTGCCCTCTCTCTCCTGATGATGTTGTAGAATACCCTTCTTGTTAAGGGGGAGTGTTGAAATATTGTAACTACGAAGAATATTCTACTTATTATTGAGTTATTATCTTATAGATCAATCCCCTTTTGTATATTGATCATGTTGGGACTTATGTATGACCAAATCCCCTTTTGTGGATTGGTAAAACCCTAATTAAATGATGTTAATTGAGAAGTCAGCCCCCAGGGCTAATTAAAGTGGTTTTAGCCACTAAGTGAAGAATTCGGCCCTGCTTGATGAAAGGACACAACCCTAACACTCCTCAGCTGGTATAAATAAGAGAGGCTAGCACCTCATTCACTCACTTACTGAAGTCACTCATCTAGTGCGCAAGTTTGAAGGAAATTGCAGTTGCCAGAAGAAGGAGAGAGAGGCACATTGCTTAGTCTTGGATATTCTCTTGTGTTTGGGCTTTTATCTTGGCATTGTATTGGTTATCTATATTAAGGAATTTGTTGTTGGGTTTTCTCCCCCATGAGGGTTTCCCAGGATAAATGTTGTGTACCTTGTAATTGTGTTTCTTTCAGTGATCCTGCTTATGCTATTATTGTATAGTAAAATTGAAAAGAATTTAATAACAACTCTAAAATTCACAGTTTCTAAGAGACTGGATTGTTTCCTTGTATTAAAGCCTTTAATAGAGAGTCCTTTACCCCTAAAATCATGGGTATCCACAGGTGGTTTATCAGACCATTTGCCAATTGTTCTTAAAATAGAGATAGAAGATTTGAAGTTGTTAACTCCCCTCAAGTTTAACCATGCATGGCTCCTAGAGGGAGATTATAAAAATATGATTGAATAAGTATGTTAACCTCTATTCCTAGATCCTTCCTCATACTTCATGCAACAATTTTCTGATAATATTGCTAATGTTAAGGCTTTGAAAAATATATGTTATGCCTCTTATAAGGAGAAGTCACAAGCTCTGTTAAAAGAAATGGAGAATAAAATTAAAAGGTCATTTGAAGAAAACTCTTCAGGTTTTTTCTCCTGGGAAGACATTGCTAGCTTGAGATCCCTTGAGCTAGTGTGTCAGGACCTTTTGGGTAAATAAGAAACAACATGGTGTCTCAAGAGTCGGGCTATATGGATCTAGGAAGGGGACAATAATACAAAGTTTTTTCAACAATTTGCAAATCACCGCAAGAATATTAACACCATTTGGGAAGTCAAAAATCAAGAGGGGGATAGAATAAGAACTTTCAAAGACAAGGCAAAGGTGGAGATTCATCATTTTAGTGCTCTTTTTAAAGAACCCCATTGATGTCCACTTGTCCACTTCAAGAAATCCTCCATATTCTTAGTAATATCCCTCGATCTATTTTTGAAGAAATGAATTAATCCTTGTCAACATAAGTATTTGAGGGAGAAATCTTAAGCGCTCTATCTTCGATGAAGAAAGGGAAGAGTTTGGGCCCGGATGGACTTTCGGTGGATTTTTATTTTGGATTTTATAAACTCATCAAAGTGGATATGTTGAAAGTTGTTTGGTAATCTCAACTTTTGAGGAAGGTGCTTGGAGCTTCAAACTCTACCTTCATAGTGCTTATTCCAAAGAAGCAAAATTCCATGTCTTTCGACAATTACTGCTCGATATCATGTTGTAATGCGATTTACAAAGTGATATAAAAAGTGATATCCCAAAGATTAAAATCAATTTTAAGTGAGCTAATCTCTAAAGAAAAATTTGGTTTCCTTAAGAAACACCAGATTCATGATGCGATGGCCTTAGTCCATGAAGCGTTGCACTTTACCAAGCAATCCAAGCTTGAGGCTCTTTCCCTTAAGCTTGATTTATCTAAGGCATATGATAGATTCAACTGGGATTTTCTGCATCTAATTCTTATTTAGATCGTAATGAATCTAAACTTAGTCAACTGGATAATGGGATGTATACAGTTGGTATCTTTTGCAGTGTTAATAAATGGCTCTCCCTCAAATTTCTTTCGAGCAACTTGGGGATTACTCAGAAAAGGTTGTTCTTTATCGCCTTTCCTCATTTTTTGGTGGTAGAGGACCTACGTAAGCTCATAGCAGATGCTAAAGCTAATAGGGATTTGGAAGGAGTCAAGATCTCCCAATATGAAATCATCTCCCATCTCCTCTTTGTGGATGATGTATTACTTTTTGGTGTAGGGTCTCTTTAAGAAATTTGATCTCTTAAACAAATTCTAGATTTATACTACAAAGAAACTTGTATGGAAATTAATTTCTCTAAATCTTGTCTACTATCTTTTTGGAATCCCATATAGATAGCTATCTTCCATTTCCCGAAAGGATATTGATGTTGGCTTCAAGTATCTCGACTTTTTCCTAAAGACAAATTCTTACAAGTTTTCCCACTGGTTATGGATTTACAATAAGGTGGAGGCTCGAATTTCCTTACGGGTATAAATATTATTATCTAAAGGAGTGAAATTAGTCCTTCTGAACTCAACATTGGAAATTATCCTAGTATATTGGACATCCATTGCTAAAGTGCCAAAGGGAATTCTTACAAAAACAAGGAAAAAGAGTTTTCAATTTCTGTTGTCAAGAAGAAGTTCGAAGGGAGGAATACCATTGGTAAAATTGTCAAAAATTGAAATGCCAAAGAAGCTCGATGGATGGGGTCTTGAAAATATCTATTTATTCAACCAGTCCTTACCTACCAAAAGCTTATGGAGATTCAAACACAACTCATCTTTATGGGGTAGGGTAATGAGATCGAAATATCTTGATGGTTTATCAATGGAAGAGTGGTACAGGGTCCCTCGAAAATCTTCCAAAAATGGCTAAATTGAATGGAAGGGTTTGGTATATGCCTCTCCAAAAATTGGATTTTGGACAATGTGGAAGGTGGGAAATGGGAGGAAAGTAAGGATTGGGTAGGATCCTTGGTTGGGGACAGGGTATAATTTTCTTCTCTCGAAAAACCTTATCCAATCCCTTCATAATTCGAGAATATTCACCTTGGCGGATGACAAAGCGTAATCCCCACGGGAATGGGGAAAAAATGGTTGGAAATTTGTTTTTGATCTAGGCCTAAGTGGAATCAAAGCCCATGAATGGAGAAAGTATGTCAGGAATCTTTGTTCCAATTTTATTAGGTTTTTTTATGAGGAGAAGGACTCACTATGTTGGTCTAAAAATCCTATCACTAGAGAATTCACTGCTAAACTAGGGTATAGTGTCCAGATAGAATCTGGGTTCATGGAAGAAAATGAATGGTGGTGGGAGCATATCTAGAAATTATAAGGCCCCCAAAAATGTAAGATTGTGATATGGCTAGCCCTCAACAACAAACTCTTAACACGAGATAATGGAATTAAGTGGGGATGGCCAGGACCTAACAAATGCATACTCTGTAAAGCTAATGTTGAATCAATATCTCATGTGTTTGTATCTTGTCCTTATGAAGCACAGGTTTGGAAACTGGTTGCACCTTCCTTATCTCCAAATATGGTATGGAACAATCCAAACTTGGTGGACTGTTTGCTAAGCTGGAAGCAAACCACATCGGTTAAAGCTTATGGTTCATTCCATTGTTTCATGGTCTATGCCATTTGGTGGGCCCAAAATACTAATATCTTTCAGTACAAAGAAATTCCCTTAGATGTATCTGTAGGATTGGTTAACAAAATCTCCATGGAATACAATATAGAACCAAAACGAACAAAACTCAGAGCTTCGATTATGCCACAGGTGGATTTTGAAGTTCCATGGGGCTTCTTTGACGGTGTGAGTCAAGGGAATCCTCCCATCTAGGGAGTAGAGGTAGTGATATTATTGAACCAATCACACTTTTTTCACATTCATTATGCTCCAGGAAGGGGCACATATATCAAAGTTGAATTTTCTACTCTACGCTCTCTTCTTCATTTCGCAATCAAGCAAGGCATCAACAAATTATAGTTTATGGGAGATTCTAAAATCGTAATTGATTGGGCCAACAAGAAAACTATTGTGGATAATGTTTTTCTTAGCCCTCTTCTATAGAACATTCAAAGTTCCTTTCAGGCTTTGCAATGGGTCTCATTCAAACATGTGTACAAAGAGCTCAACCATAAAGTAGGTGAATTATCAAAACAAGCCCTTTCTTTGTGCCCAGGTTCCTTTGGTTTTTACAAATTTTGGGATGGGTAGGAAAGGGAAGCCATGGAATCTCACTTCTAATTTCTCATGATACCAAAGGCTCTTGTGATCAATCCAGTTTCTTTATTTTTTGTTGATGAAATCATAAATATGTAATGAGGAAGTATTGGAGCAATCATGACCCTTCAACAAATATTGTAAGCAAAATATGTATAGTTTGGATCAATTCAATTTCTTTCTTTTTGTTGATGAAATCTGAAATATGTAATGAGGAAGTAATGGAGCAGTTATGGCCCTTTGGGAAGTCTTGTAATTAAAATATGTATAGGTTTTGAAATGGTCCTACAATATTTTAGAATTGCAAGGGAGGTTGCAGGCAATCCAGTATAATTTTTCATCAGTTCATTTGGAAAAAAATATGTATAATCGAATATGATTATAAGATTTTTTTCTTTGGAAAAAAAAACTAATGCTAAGGAGAAAAAAGATATTTAGATTTTTATGGATCTATATAGTAGGCTTTTGTGTACTTAAGTTTATGTGAGATTATTTGGATCTCTATTAGTTCTTGCAATCTCGTATGCCATTTTATTTGTAGTAGAATAATTATCTGTAGTAGTACATATATTTATTTTGGTGGTAGTTCATTTTATTATAAAAATTGTCAATTAGGGCATTGTATATCTTTTTTACAACGTCATCTCTTGCAAAGTTGGCATTGCTTCAAATTTAAGAAAAACAATAAAGAATCGTGCAAGTGATAAGTCTAGATTCTTGTCTATAATGCAATCTAACTCAATATTATAAATATGGATTTGAAACACGAACCCATTCAATCAAGTCATATTCCAAGCTTGAAATCAGAGATGTAGGAGGTTGAGCTTCTTCAACCACTTGTAATGAAATATTCAATAGAGACTCTAAACTCTGGCTAAGTGGATTCAAGGCAATCTGGCGCTCTTGCAAATTTGTAGTGGTGCAAAGTATTAGAACATCACTTTTAGGGAAATAGTAAGCATTTAAAGCCATATAATGACCACCTAATGTAGTATATTTCAAATCCACATAATTCATATTACATTTTGTCATAGTCTAAACGTTCTGCAAAATGATTCTTTTTCGACGATTTTTTCCGAGAACATTTTCCCGAAATCCAACAAGAAATTGTTAGATCTACATATTTGAGTGATTATTTTTGTATGATCTGAGTGCCCCAAGGGTTTTTCAGCATGTTGAATCCATTTCTGCATTCAAAAATGGATTTTAAACAACAAAAAATAGTGATTTCGTGCAAATTTATGTCGTTGAATTCCAGTGAAAGAAACCATTTTGTAGAACAATTAGACAACGCCTTACATTTTTATGGCATCATTTGTGCCATTAGAGGCAATCATTAGTTAATATTATTTGCATAGAAGTAATATGTATGAAATTGTAACTTGGTCAAGCAAAATTATAGAATATTTTTCTTTTCTCAATGCAAATATTTATATATTTATACAAATGTGTGGTTGTTGGATTTGGAATATACAACTACTGAGCACTGGAATTTGAAATTCACCTTTGTCCTTCAAAGAAAAAATTCATGATGGTCAATTATTTTCACTGCACTTCAACACTTAGATAAATTTATATAATGTTAAACTAATATTATCAAACCTAGGGTGCCTTGTTTGACACCAAATAATCATAAAGCCCATTGTTCCCATTGTGTAAACCACAAAATCCCTACATTCCATTGCTTGAAACATTAATCACAATGATATCATCATAAACTGGTATTAATGATGGATAGAGAAATGACATCCACAATTGCATGCCACATATTAAAAGTAATGTCACAATTTACATTCCACAATTGCATCATACATAATTAAAGATATGTCACAATTTATATTCCTTTACACTAATAATGGTGAGACGTTGACTTTACATAATAAGAAAAGAAATTTCACAAGGCAAACAAATACACATTTACAAATGGAAAAAATCTAGACACAACAACAAAGATTTCATACCCACTCTTTCTTATTATGCTCCCAATGCCCAATGATTTTAGCTTTGGGTCTAACAATTAGAGCATTGGTAATGAACTAGTGTAACCTTGTAAATGAAATAGAAAACCTCATCAAAGTGAATATGAGAGTGTGACTTACTACACATCTCCACTTACACTAGATTGTTGATTGCAGTCCTCTCTAACGAGAGGATTTTCTCATTAATTATCCTTAATCCTTGCATTGATCTTCTGATGTACTTAACACATGTTGGTTGTTCAATTTGCCTCATACACAAATATTATTGCCCTACATGATCATGGTAAAGCTCATTACCTTATTAAATCTTATTACCCTACATGAATCATGGTATATCTCATTAACTTATTAGATAAAAACTTATGAATTTCAACACCTTGCATGCTTAAATAACTTTATTTTTTTATCAGAACAAGAATATTATATTAATAAGGGGGTTGTAGGAAAGTTAACAACAATCACATGTCATTTTTCGGAGCTTCAAAAACAAAAAGTAGCTAGTTCTCTTCTACTACAAAATGTTGCTAGCTCCTGATTTTTGGAAAGCTTGCATCCACCAAAACTACATTTCAGAATTTCTTGCATGAGAAAATTCTAACAAATTGCTTACATAACAACATACAGAAACAATACATGTCTAGATTGGATTATATGCCTGCCTTCTTATCACCACTAATTGTGCTATTGAAGGAGGTTTTTTCATCTTTACTAATGTTATCCAAGCTTCCATTGATTTTGATCAATTCATTATTGCTCCCTCCAATCCTAGATTTCCTTGGCCTGAAGGTTCTGGTTGTTCTAGAATCTCCTCTTCTTCCTTTTGGTCTACTTAGCTCGCCTTTCCCAAGGGATAAGTCAGATTTCTACTTCCTGATCTAGATATGGGGGAATGAAAAATTCCTCTTTCACGTATCTTGTGGTACCACATCTTGTTGACACTAGAATGGGTCTGAAATGATGATTGTTCGATATTTTCTAGAGTTGAAGGTGGCCATGAAGGTGATACCATTGATACACAGAATTTTGAAATGTAGGCAAAGGCAGAGGCAGACCTGTAGGAGCCCTTTATCAAATGATCTCAGCGATTTCATTAAAAAAATAATCTGACCAAAACCCTTGGACCTTATGTGAAAGAAACACCTTCCAATTGCTTTATTGTTTAAGGTTGCATTTCCATTGAATAAACCCATGACATATTGAAGGTTATTAGTGGAAAAACATGAGCAAACCTCATAATTGTTAGCATAGCCTTCCAACTCATTTATGTTTTTTTTTTTTTTTACGAGAACGGTTAGATTGTATTAAGCGGCTTTCTGGCAAGCCAGAATCAGAGAGTTACAAATCTGAAGAAGGTTGGTGACCTCTAAGAGTGTTGCCAAACTTTTTGTGAATGTATTGGGAGTCCATTCCCATTTGCTTCTTGAGCGAATGCGAGAAAATGACAAAAAATGCATACATGAATAAATTCTCACAAACTGTGAGCACAGTAGAAGACAGAAGCAGAGCATTAAACCGAGGGGGATGAAATTTTCCCCTTAAAAAAGGGATCCAACATTTTCTGAGAACCTAAAGAGATGTTGGAGGTTGCCTCCTTTTCTCTGCGCGCTTTGTTGGTCTTTCGCCCTCGAGTGAGGGGGTGAGACGGAACTGAAATGTCTTCAGTTTCAGAAGTTTCCATAGTGCCACTAGAGGGGACTAAAACAACCCGACCTGCAGGGGCTGATGGCTCCGGATCTGAGGCCCGAGTTTCTCTCACTGCTACTGGGGGGGTGGAATCCGGAAGGCTTTCGTCTGCCGGAGGATTTCCTTTGACTGTTGTTGTTTCGGGATCGAGGGCTTCATCTTCCTGCAGCGCATCAAAGATATTTTTGTTTTCTAGAGTTGCCTCTGCTGAATGAGTGGCCTTCAGAGCCTGGGGTAGTGGATCCTTTCGCCTTGGTTGTCTTCGTTGGTTAGATATTGGCTGAAAGTCATCTTCTTTGACTAGTCCCGGCTCCTCAGAGGCTTTTGGGCAGCTTTTTGCGAAATGACCGTAAGCATGGCACCACAGGCACTTAAAAGGAATATTATCATAGTCCAGCTCTTGGATATGGCTCCATTCCCCCAGGGAGAGATTAATGGCTTCCGGAAGGCCTTTCTCGAGGTTAACCTCTACACAAATTTGAGCGCAGGTAAACTGATCCCCTTTCGGCTCCACACTGTCCAGGAAACGCCCAAGCTTATTTCCAATGTCCTCCAGAGATCTTTTCCCCCAGAGATGCAAGGGAAGATGAGGCAGCCTAACCCAAACAGGGGTTGCGGTGATCTCGGCTCCGGGATTGAAGTCAGGGGTCCAAGGGGCTAAGAAMAACCCTCTCGCCCCCATGAAATAGGGCCCAGATATGAATACTAGATCCCGATCCCCTGTCCTCAAGAAACTGAAGACAAAAAAGCCCCTGCCTACTGCGCACAAAGAGACTTTTCCTTGTATCAGTGACTTCCAACGATCATCCATCCATGCCTCCACCATTTTGGGACTGGGCCATAACCCCGTGAACTTTTCGATGAGGACATTTTCTGCTAGAAGGAGGGAAAGAGCGCACGACTCCTCTGGAGATAGCTCCAGCGCAGGGATCTCCTCCATCTTCTTAACAAACTTAGACGGGAGAGAAGGCTTGGATTTAGGTCCTGCTGAGTGGACTAGCACTTTGAATGCTTCCAAAGGATCTTCTTCCATCTCGGCAATCGGATTCGGGGCCATCGTAGCTGGGCGCCGACCACCTGCAAACAATAGGACGGAGCAAAACGCAAAGGCACTACCGCTGCCGTAGGCGAGAGGGACGCAAATGCCGATCCACTGCCCTGAATGCAGAAGGCAGCTGCTACAGATGGAGATTCGCGCCCCTGCAGTCGAAAACCCAAGGCGGAGGCGGCTAGGGTTTAGGCCCCAGCCGCGTGGGTTCCATCTCGCTTCATTCCGTCGGCCTGTTCAGCGACCATGCTATCTGTTTTGACTTCCAAATCATTTATGTTGAGAGGACAAATATGTAGATAATATAATTCACCTTGGCAACTTCGTCCTTCAATTGGATAATATTTCCCTCCTCCCACGTGTCCATGCTTTCTATCACTTGCTTCTCCACTTCTTGTAGCAAATTGGGATTAATATTTTCTATGTGTATGAGACTAAAACCTAATTTTCCCAATTTTAGGTGCATGGGACCGTGGATTTAAGCAATATTATTCCCTCCTAGAATGCTTAAAAATTCTTCTCGATAACACCATCTATGGTATCTGGAATGTCTACCAGCCAAATTTTGAACTTCTTAATGGGATTGTGAATCTCTGCGCCCATTTCTCCCAGGACCACATTCTCATGCTTCTATAAACAAGGTTTTATTTCCTTTATGTCTACCCTTGGACCACTTATCTCCATTATAGATGGTGGAATCCTCTTTGCCAAAATCATATGCATTATTACTTTCCCCTGCATAACGCTTAGGGAACATATTCTACATTAATCCCATCCCATATTCCAATTGGTAGGTACCAATAGAAGTGGACGCAGGAAAAGGATATATACAACTTCCACTCAAGTGATCAGTAGTACATGAACGTAATGTTTTGCAATCACGAGGACCACCACTTAAGCAACTATTGCCTATCACTCATTCAAACGCTAGGAGGTCGAACAAGGACCATTGCAAGCATATGACATTGGACCTCCACCCAGTCAATTTGATTTGGTTTTGTTTGTAATTTATAGAAATTTGTTTATGAATAATGGAGTTGTTGAGTACGTTTTTTTTGTTGATTTTTTATGTCTTAAGAGATTAATTAGATTAATATTCTTTTACTTATAAACTATTAGCACAATAACTACATATAAAGAATCACTGAAAGAATAACATTCACAACATACATAAGATTTACCCTGGGAAAACCCTCTAGGGGAAAAACCCAACAAACTTCCTCAATATAAATTAACCAACCAAGAACAATACCTCTCTCTAAGAGAGAACTAACAAAGGAGAACATCCTCCTCTAACCCTTGACTAGGGAAGATTAGCACACCACTTAACCAAGAGATATCCAATAGACAAACCAAGAAACTCCACGACGTCACCTCCCTGTTGCAGTAGCATCTCCCTCTGAGACTTGCGCACTTCCTCTTCTTAGTTGCAGAGCTAGTGTGTGTGTTGTACAAATGAGGTGTTCAACTCCTTTATAAATAGTAGTCTAGCCAGCCTAAAATTAGGTCTGGGCCAACCTGTTACTTTACCCTTTTATTTTATGTTTTACATGTCAAGGCACAAATTTTACAAAGGCACAATAGGGCCGAATTTTACAAAGGCACAATAGGGACTAATTAAAAAATATAATATAATAATATTCTTTAGAATTTTTACATGAACAATTACAATAAGAGAATATCTTCTGAAGCTACATATTCTTCAACACTCCCTCTTAGCTAGGATTGTATTCTTCAGGGACAATCTGCTTCTACATGTTTGTACACTTCGACCAATGTCTTGTTCAATTTAACGAATCTATATATCATAAGAAGTTTTGCACTTTCACCAGCCTTTCATACTGGAGTAACATACCAGCCTGTGTTGGAGTTGGGGTAACATACCAGCATACGTTGGAGTTACCAACCTGCGTTGGGATAGCATACCAGCCTGCGTTGGAGTTACCAACCTGCGTTGGGGTAGCATACCATCTTGCGTTGGGGTAGCATACCATCATGTGTTGGGGTTACCAACTTGCGTTAGGGTAGCCTACCATCCTGCATTGGGGTAGCATACCAACCCGTGTTGGGGTTACCAACCTGCATTGGGGTAGCATACTAGCCTGCATTGGGGTAGCTTATGAGCATGGACTTATTTCCCTCCATTCATTTGAAATTCAAAATAACAGTCCCCGAGCAAATTTCCTGAAGATTAATAAAACCAAATCATAATTGTTTGATGAACAAGAGGATGTCCTTGATGCACATAATATGGCTGTCATATTTGAAGATGTTCAAGGATGTATGAATGCTTGTATGAATGTTTTTGTAAACAAACCTATCGCTGCCATTTCATTTGAAATTATTCTAAGAACTGAAAAAGTAGAGCAAGAACAACAAACACTTATGAAGGAGGCTTGTATTTTTGTTTTTGTTCATCAAGAATAAATGTTTTCTCATGTGTTTCATGACCCCATGGCATGCTATATGGAGTGTTTTAACAATTAGAATTTACAACTTATGATGAGTTGTAAGCTTAGAAATAAATATGATGGTCAATCAATGTCAGTGTTAAATATGGATTGCTTGCCACCAGGGGTTTTATTTCAGTCAACACTATCTTGTGATTCAAAAGATTGTTATTTCCAACAGTCTCAGTAGATTTTTCAACCTCTTGGTGGAAATCAATCGGTTAAATCACATGAAAAAAAGAATGTAGTGGAAGGGGTGAAACATGATTGTTGTTTTGTGTATGTTTTAGAGGATCCATTTTCAGTTTTTTTGGAGGCATTAAACAGTCTCAATGTTTTTAAATTTTTGAGATTTGAGTTCATAGGTAAATTCTTGAATGAATTATCAATTAACATGCTTTGGAGCAAGCATGTGCAAAGAAAACAGACAATAGATAAAATGCTTACATGGTTTCATTTGCATTATGATTTCACTTGATTGGAAGCTCATTTCAACAGTTAGGGTAGATAGGTGTGAATAAGATTGATGATCAAGCATTTTTTAGTTTGGATTTTCAGTAATGTGAACATTTAGATTTTAGCGGTGTATCCGGCGTTCAGTCTCTAGGTGAGAGAAGTGTGCAGACTTTGGTTTTCAGCGGACACTGGTGACAGGTCAGATCAAGGTACACACCTGTTTTGGGAGTATCCCAATGGATAAGGAACATGGTCTACAATTTCTTTGCTACCTCATTGGGAGGATAGCATCCCCAGTTGGAGACCATGTTATCACCATTTAAATTTTTGGTGTGAAATTGATATTTCAGGGTTTAGTGAGGTGCTAAACCAATTTGGAAGTCAGATAAATTTGGGGAAGTGATAGAAAATGGCAAAAGAGATCAAATTTGGAGGAGGTATTAAGAAAATCGGGCTCGAAAGGATGTAGATTGCCATTCATCGAGATCAACTGTTGGGAGAGATTTTGGAGTTTGAAACAACGCGGAGGTTAAAATATTTAAGTTTTCTCGAAATTTTAACCGTGGTTTCCTCGCAAAGATACGTGGCATCCTCAGGTGCATTTCGGGGCGAAAAGCGGGTAGACTCAAAACCACCCCATCACACCCATGAAATCATGTGTTAAATGTCATTAATTGGGTCTAATTTGAGGGCTGCACATGACAATGAAGTTTGACGATGAGTCAAATCATCCTGAAAACCGTGCTTGTGTACCATTTGTTCGCGCAGTGCCAAGTAAGCGTTGCCAAATAACCAATTTGATACTCATCATTGAAAATTGATAGCCGAATGTGAGAGGTCTTTTTCCCCGTAAGGATTTTCGCCAATAGCCAATGATTATAATTGATTGTGACCATTACTCAAAACCCAGGTGATATTACTCTATTTTGGGAAATTAACGACTTATTCCAGAACGAGATATCCTCAAATCGAATCCCTCGTCTAGCTCATGTGCAGTTTGAGGGAAATAAGCCCATGTTTCCTCACAAACCAGAGGGATCCGAGTAGAAAGATTCAACGGTTTTCATCAAATCAGGAAGTTCGAAGAATATGACAGAATTATCAAATAAAAAAAGAGGAAGACATGCTTCACAAATCCTAACAACAAAATCTCATGCAAAATATGTCGATGAGCCAAGATTAGGCAAAGAGATCAGGTTGATTCCTATTATGAGGGATTTGATTATTAATGGATATGCGGATGGATCCAACACACAAGTTGGTGTAAGAAAAAGGAAAAAACAACGAAAGGAGGAGGCAAAAGATGGAATAGTCAAAAGCATTGAAGAAAATCAGCTTAGTTAGCTTGACACGTTAAAGGAAGAGATTGAAAATTTAAAATAGAATAACAAGCTAAATCGAGTATATTTCAGGGAATCTTTTGATACTGTAGATAGGTGGCATTTAGGGTAAAGATCCCAAATATTTCGGTTTCTATTTGTAATCGTTCCCTAGAAAGTAGGAGTTCAGTTTTGATGATTTACTCTCTATATAACCGATGTCTATTTTTGGAATCTTTGAAAGAATGACCTGTTTTTCTTGGCCTCATATGTAATTTACTTATATATATTGTTACAAAGATAAAACAATGGTTCGACTGACTGGAGAGGGGTTTGTCTTTGTAGCAGGAAAACTTTGTGATTTCTTATGAATTTTAATATAAGCAGAGAAGGTTTTCTTAGATAGCCGAGGTTCATCATGGTGTTGATGTTCAATATGTTTTCTTGTATTTCATATTCATGAATGTGTTTTTCTACTAGTGATAATCTTTAAGTAAAAGAAGAAATTCATATTGTTGGTACTCCTTCTCATATTGATTATACTTGTTATGTGTTTATTGATTTCTGGTTCAGAATTCACCCTTGATTGGTGCTCTATTTTCGGTAGCCAACCTTTATGTTTCTTCTTATAAATCTATACCAAGAGATTCGTCCTCTGTTAGATGCCTCTTGTCATAGTGGTCTTTCCTTTCTTTCCAACTACCATCTCATATTACTTATTTGGCTAAACAAAGTGTCTATTTTGCCTTTGTTCCCTCAGGAATACATAACTTATAAATCTTCATATGATTTCAGGAGTTGACCCCATTTCCCAATGGCCATGTTCTCTTGTTTTTCCTACCAACCCTTTAAAAACTATCCTATTGTAGAATTTGGCATCTGTGTGTCCATTGCCAAATATTTTTGAATATTTTCTATCTCTACATGTTTGAGAGAGCCCTCTCTGGATCGAAGGGTCATAATCCAACCTAAAGTTGGTTGAAACAGTTACCTCTATCGTTTGTTTATCATCCGAACAAATTTATAGAGTGCTAACATTTTGGCGCCATTGTCGGGGAGAAAAGGTGAAATCTTCCCTAGGAGAAACAACAAGGTTCATATCTGAGTACTGATGGTGAAAAGTATTCAGACACATAAAGGTTGTACATCATTCACTTGGCGACTCCATTTTCAAGAATTTAGAATTCAAAATTTTCATCGGGACTCCAATGTCCAAAGACTAAGTAGCCTAAAGATTTTATTGGCGACTCCATTCAAGATTCAAATGCGATTTAGAGACTCCAATGGAATATGAGATCCCTTGACAGAGGTATGAAATGACATCATGGGAGAAAACAAGTACCTAAAGTTGAGATTTTTCCAAGACATAATATTTTTTGTTATTAATTACCTTTTGTGCTTTCCTGAACATGCTAAACAAATTTTTCTTTACCTGTTGCATTCAAATGATGATCATGAAAATCTTGCAATTGTATATCCTCCTCTTAAATTTGTACATACATCTCATCACTGTATCATTGATTTTGATCAAAATTTTCCATCTGAGCCATGTGATGACCATAACCAAGTTGATAAGATTCATGAAACCAAGGCTGATATTTCACCTCATGTAATTGATCCAACACCTTCCAAGATTCAACATAGATATAGTCCTTTAAAATTACCTCACATCCTTCATGATTTTCCTCCAAAGCACTATAAGTACCTACCTGTGTTTGATGGAGAACCTAATTCCATCACAGCTGAAAAACACATCCAAGATTTTGAACATTTTATAGATTTGTTTGAGATTGATCATGATGATGTTTGTATGAGGGCCTTCTCTCAATCCTTGAAATGGGATACCAAAGACTGGTTTAAAAACTTGCAGCCAGAGACAATTAGCTCATGGGAGGAATTGAAGAATGTCTTTATGAAGTTTTGGGGAAAGAAGAAATCTTTGGATCTACAACTTACAGAGTTCTATGCCTTAAAAAGGTAGAGAAATGAAACTATTTCTACGTTCTTTAGAAGGTTTTCTAGTATTTAGTACAGTTTGCCCAAAAAAATTCAACCCACTGAAGTTGTTTCCATGCTCCATTATACAACAACTCTTCATCCAGATTTGTCTTTCCTTCTAATGGAAAGAAGACCTAAGTCCTTACAACAAATGTTTAATGATGCTCAAGAGATTCAACACAATATCCAAGCATGTAAACAGATTCAAAATGAGGAGTTGGATATTAAAGAACATGACAGTGAATATGAACATAAAACAATTGATTTGAATCTTGAACAAAGAGTTAATAATATCACATGCCCTTTTGAAATTCTAAATGTTAATGATTTTGAAAAGGATTATATTCCACTTATTTAAAGAGAAGTTGTTGATTCAACTTTTTATCCATCCCATGATAAGCATGGGGCTGATTGTTTTATATATTCATTTGTAGACAGTCAAGAAGATGAATTTGCAAATCATCTTGTTGAAGAGCAGATTGATGTTCCAAGATTGTCCTTGTTAGATGACATTGCAGATGTTGTTGATTTTACTATATATGATGAATATGATGTTAACTTCCTAGAACAACCAGTTGCATGTTCTCTATCAGAAAATGTTCATTTTTCAATAGTGTAATGAGAGCGATCAACCTACATATCATAGTTACAAAGAAGAAAGTATTGAATCAGTTGAAGGAAATTATTTACCTTTATGTTTTTCTTCATTTAAATTGTTGAAAGAAAATTCTAAGATCATCATTGAAGAAAATGAATGTGTGTTGATGCCAAATCACAATGATTCGCTGGAACAAATTGACAAGAAATTGCAACAATATTCTCATGTGTTTGATGATCCTGTTACTTGTTATGTAGAAGGTCTTGTTAGTTCAAAATTGCAACCATTGGTCGAAGAAGAATATGAAAATGAATGTGTTTAGCAATCCAAAGAAATTGAAAAATGTGCATATGACAGCAATGAAGAAAATGAAGGTTTTGAATCAAGTGAAAGAACCTTGACATTGTGTTTTGCTTCTTTCAAATTGCTGAAGAATTTTTTTTATAATGTTTCAAATAAAAAATCCTCCAGGCATGATATTGAATATGAAGAAAGCAGTGGACTTGCAAATGAAAACTATCTTCCATTATGTTTTTCTTCCTTTGAGTTGTTGAAAGAAAATCATGAGCTAACAGAGGAAGTTGATCAAGGAATTGTTGTTAAAAGTCATTTTCCTTCTCCTGAACTTGATGAAGATATTCAACAATATTTTCAGCAAAACAAAGTGCTTGAAAGTTGTTTTTCTTCCCCTATGAATGATGTGGTTGTTCAAATTCTAAGTGGCTTTGACATGGACGAGGGTTTTGAAACTTCATCTATGGAGATTTCAAACAGTGAACAAACAAATGACATAGATTTTTAGAAAAGCAACAAAACAGTGTATGCCATTGTTCAATCAGAAATACAGAAAGATAATAAAGAGGCAGTTGTTTTATTTGATTCCTTTGAAAATCATGGTTTTGAAAATGCATCCATGGAAACTATAGACGGTGAAATGGTTCATGTTGTTAGCTTTTCACATTTGTAAGATGATTATGAGCAGGAACTTATTTCCCTCCATTCATTGGAAAGTCAAAATAACAGTCCTTGAGCAAATTTCCTAAAGATTAATAAAACCAAATCAGAATTTTTTTATGAACAAGAGGATGGCCTTGATGCACATAATATGGTTGTCATATTTGAATATGTTCAAGGATGTATGAATGTTTTTGTAGGAAAACCTATCGTTGCCATTTCATTTGAAATTATTCTCAAAACTGAAGAAGTAGAACAAGAAAAACAAACACTTATGAAGGAGGCTTGTCTTTAAGTTTTTTTCATCAAGAAGAAATGTTTTCTCATGTGTTTCATGATCATGTGGAATGCTATATGGAGTGTTTTAACAATCATAATTTACAGCTTATGATGAGTTGTAAGCTTAGAAATAAAGATGATGGTCAATCAACGTCAATGTTAAATATAGATTGCTCACAACTAGGGGTTTCATTTCAGTCAGCACTATCTTATGATTCAGAAGATTGTTATTTCCATCATTATCAACAGATTTTTCAACATCTTGGTGGAAATCAACTGGTTAAATCGCATGAAAACAAGAATGCAGTGGAAGGGGTGAAACATGATTGTTGTTTTGTGCATGTTTTAGATGATCCATTTGCAATTTTGTTGGAGGCGGTAAACAATCCCAATGTTTTTAAATTTTTGAGATTTGAGTTCATAGGTAAATTCTTGAATGAATTATCAATTAACAAACTTTGGAGCAAGCATGTGCAAAGAAATCAGACAATAGATAAAATGATTGCATGGTTGCATTGGCATTATGATTTCACTTGATTGGAAGCTCATTTCAGCAGTTAGGGTAGGTAGGTGTGAATAAGCTTGATGATCAAACATTTTTTAGTTTGGATTTTCAATAATGTGTATAGTTAGATTTTAGCGGTATATCCGATGTTCAGTCTCCAAGTGAGAACAGTGTGCAGACTTTGGTTTTCAACAAACACTGGTGACAGGTCAAAGCAGGGTACACACCTATTTTGGGAGGAACCCAATGGATCTGGCACAGGGTCTACAAGATGTTTGCTACCTCACTAGGAGGATAACATCCCCAATTGGAGCCCATGTTATCACCATTTAAATTTTTGGTGTGAAATCGAGATTTCAGGGTTTAGCGAGGTGCTAAACCGATTTGGAAGTCAAATAAATTTGGGGAAGTGACAGAAAATGGAAAAAGAGATTAAAGTTGGTAGAGGCGTTAATAAAATCGGGCTTGAAAGGACGTAGATCGCCATTCTCCGAGATCAATGGTTGGGAGAGATTTCAGAGTTTGAAACAACGCGGAGGTTAAAATATCTAAGTGGTCCTGAAATTTTAACCGTGGCTTCCCCACAAAGGTACGTGGCATCCTCAGGTGCATTTTGGGGCGAAAAGAGGGTAGAATCAAAACCACCCCATCACACCCCTAAAATCACGCATTAAATGTCATTAATTGGGTCTAATATGAGGGCTACATGTGACAATGAATCTTGGCAGAGAGTCAAATCATCCTGAAAATCGTGCTTGTGTACCATTCGTCTGGGCAGTGCCAAAAAAGCGCCGCTAAATAACCGATTTGATACTCATCATTGAAAATTGATAGTCGAACATGAGAGATCATTATCCCCATAAGGATTTTCATTAGTATCCAATGATTGTAATTGATTGCGACCGCTACTCAAAACCCATGTGATATTACTCTATTTTGGGAAATTAACAGCTTCTTCCAGAACGAGATATCCACAAATTGAATCGCTCGTCCAACTCATGTGAAATTTGAGGGAAATAGGCCCATGTTTCCTGACAAACCAGAGGGATTCGAGGAGAAAGATTTAGCAGTTTTCAACAAATTAGGAAGTTCGAAGAATATGACAGAATTATCAAATAAAAAAAGAGGAAGGCATGTTGTACAAATCATAACAACAAAATCTCATGCAAAATCTGTCGATGAGCCAAGATTAGGCGAAGAGATCATGTTGAAACATATTATGAAGGATTTGATTATTAATGGATATGCGGATGGATCCAACACACAAGATGGTGTAATAAAAAGGAAAAAACAACGAAAGTTGGAGGCTAAAGCTGGAACAGTGGAAAGCATTGAAGAAAATCATCCTAGCTGGCTTGACACGTTAAAGGAAGAGATTGAAAATCTAAAATAGAATAACAAGATAAACCAAGTATATTTCAGGGAATCTTGTGACACTATAGATAGGTGGCATTTAGGGTAAAGATCCCAAATATTTCGGTTTCTATTTGTAATTGTTCCCTAAAAAGTAGGAGTTCGGTTTTGATGATTTACTCTCTCTATAACCAATGCCTATTTTTGGATTCTTGGAAAGAATGACCTGTTTTTATTGGCCTCATATGTAATTTACCTATATATATTGTTACAAAGATAAAATAATGGTTCGAATGGATGGAGAGGGGCTTGTCTTTGTAGCAGAAAAACTTTGTGATTTCTTATAAATTTTAATATAAGCAGAGAAGGTTTTCTTAGATAGCCGAGATTCATCATGGTGTTGATGTTTAGTATGTTTTCCTATATTTCATATTTATGAATGTGTTTTGTTGATAGTGATAATATTTAAGTAAAAGAAGGAATTCATATTGTTGGTGCTCCTTCTCATATTGATTATATTTGTTATGTGTTTATTGGTTTCTGGTTAAGAATTCACCCTTGATTGGTGTTATGTTTTTTGTAGCCAACCTTTATGTTTCTTCTTTTAAATCTATACCAAGAGATTTGTCCTCTGTTAGATGTCTCTTGTCATAGTGGTATTTTCTTTCTTTCCAACTTCCATCTCATATTACTTATTTGGATAAACACAGTTCCTATTTTTCCTCTATTCCCTCAGGAATACATAGCTTATAAATCTTCATATGATTTCAGGAGTTGACCCCATTGCCCAATGGCCATGTTCTCTTGTTTGTCCTACCAACCCTTTAAAAACTATCATATTGCATAATATGACCTCTGTGTGTCCATTGCCAAACATTTTTTAATATTTCCGGTCTCTACATGTTTGAGAGAGCCCTCTCTGGTTGGAAGGGTCAGAATCCAACCTAAAGCTGGTTGAAATAGTTACCTCTGTCATTTGTTTATTAGCTGAACAAATTTACAGAGTGCTAACACTAGGTAGGCCCTTCTAGATCTACTAACTCTTCCTGATGATATTATGAGTGATCAACTGCAATTAGATGGATTTTTTTTCTCATCTTTGGATCCTTATGCTCCTCATGATCTGTCTCCATATGAGATATTTTGTATCTAGAAAAAATAGTTTCTTCTTCTTCGTCTTCAGTACATGGATGTATATGGTCATGTATACACTTTGGATAGTTTTCTCCATGTCTCATCTAATATGTTGTCTCCCACAATCGTCACTATATCTCCCTCAGGGTTATCACTTGTGACCTGCCTGGAACAAGAACAACAAGGGAGAAACGGTAGAAAAGAATAATACTCTTTATAATAATAATAAAAACAATAGCGAGAACAATCGTCAGAGTAGCTCCTTCAGAGCTACCACATGTGACCTTCCTAAAAGAAGGGTCAAAAGTAAGAAATGCAATAATAAGAAATGAGAGCAACACTCTTCTAATGTTGTGATCAATCATTCCTCCATGGTAACCTAGAAACAAAACAAGAAGTTTCTCCTAGAGGAGATGTTAGTTATATCTAGTAAATGATTACAATAAGTAGTTATCTCAATAGTTCTCACATGTTACCAAGTATTCAATAATAAAACTTTCCAAAGATTGCTATCACAACTATAGTGTTTACTTGTAATGTGGTAGTTATCAAACTTGATATGTGCAAATTTGAATCTTATCAACTCAATCAATCAAACCTCGAACTTGGATTCTTGTCCTCAAGAATGAGTTGAGTGTTGTTGTTTTTCTTCCGAGTCTCCTTCACTCAAGATGACAAGTATTTTGTTCAACCTGTCCTCTGTACTAAGATAATATGTTTTTTTGACAGAAATTTGAGTTAGAGAATAAACTTTATAATCTCAACCTTAATTAATCTAATATTTTGACTTTAATTTTGACCAATGGTTAGTATGATAGTCATAACATCAACATATCAAATTACAACCTAGATGTTCATAATATCACAATAATGCCATAAAAAATAGAGGGATATCAAAATAATCAAACCTGGGGTGCATTGTTCCTCTTAATGTGCTAGATCTGAGATCCTTCTGGATCTATGATTGTTGTTTGAATAAAAGATCCATTCTCCTATAAATACTATTAAGATAATGTTACAGTTTAAATATATGTAAGTACATACCTCTGACAGTATTGATAGGTAGTGGCACCATCCGACAACAACGACAAGAAATAACGAACCTTGAAAACTTCAAAGGTTCTTCAACTTGTAATTTAAAGGTAGATGGAGATTTTCTATGGTAAGGCACACTAGGACAATAAAAAATCAGTCCCAACACTTCACACAGACTTTCACTGCAACTAGTACTACAACCGGTATTGCAACTGGCATGAAGGAACTAGCTCTCCAATTGCAAATGATATTGCAACTACAACTAGTACTACAACTACCACTGGTACTGCAACTACAAATGGTACTGCAACTGGTACTACAAATGCAACTAGTACTTCAACTGCAACTAATACTGCAAATGCAATTGGCACTGCAAACTTAGGGTTTTATGAGGAAACCCTAATTTCTCAAACTTCAAATTTCATAATTCTGACCCAGGGAATAGGTGCACCCTCCTAGGGAGATATACTAGATGGTCTTACTTTTCGCAACATCCTCTAGCAAGGTGGATGATGTCACCTTTTAGGGTTTATGCAGAAACCCTAATTTCTAAAATTTGTCCAAAACTGAAAATTGTTCCAGGGAAAAGGTGTGTTAGGGTTAAGAGAGTCTTGCTCTACCCTTAGCTTCTTTAGAGAGTTCTTTTTTTCTATGAAATTTCCTTCTTTTAGGCCCACTCTGATACCATGTTGATTTTTACGTCTTAAGCACTTAATTAGATTAATGTTCTTTTACTTATAAACCATTAGCACAATAACTGCATATAAGGATCACTGAAAGAATAACATTCACATCATACACAAGATTTACCCTGGGAAAACCCTCTAGGGGAAAAACCCAACAAATTTCCTCAATATAGATTTACCAACCAAGAACAATGCCTCTCTCCAAGAGAGAACTAACTAAGCAAAAGATCCTCTTCTAACCCTTGACTAGGGAATAGTAGCACATCACTTAACCAAGAGATATCCAAGAGATAAACCAAGAACCTCCATGACGTCACCTTCGTGTTGTAGCAACATCTCCCTTTGAGACTTGTGCACTTCCTCTTCTTAGCTGCAGACCTAGTGTGTGTGTTTTACAAATCAGGTGTTGGCCTCCTTTATAAATAGTAGTCTGGCTAGCCTAAAATTTGGTCTAGGTCGACATGTTACTTTACCCTTTTATTTTTTGTTTTACATGTCAAGGCACAATAGGTCCAACTTTTACAAAGGCACAATAGGGCCTAATTAACAAATATAATATAATAATATTATTTAGGGTTTTTGCATGATCAAATACAATAAGAGAATATCTTCCGCAACTACATATTCTTCAACATTTTTTGGGTTGAATTTGTAATTTAGTAAATTAGTAAAGCCACTTACTATCTTCTGAATATGTTGTTGGTTTGTATCAATTAACCAATAATGCTCATGAACGTTGATTATAGGATGAATCATGGATTCAACAAATTTCAATGGTATAGGATGACTCATGGAGTTGGAAATTGTCAGTGGTATGAGGAGACACAACATACACCTAGTTTGGTGACCTGCTACAACTTCCAAGTGGTAAAACCAATTCATGCAATAATGTAATTATCAACGAGTCTTTTACACTTGTATGGCTGAGTACATGAAATGTTCATTGTCATGCCCTAAATATTTCAACAAGCTCCTGAATACTCATTGGATTTTAAATTAATGCATAACAATTACTCTGGAATTTTGGGGACATTACATGTATAATGAGGTTTTATAAAATACAAAAAAATAGTAGGGAAATTATTATTCTAATAAAACCCCTTAAAGATATCATTGTATTTTTTATATTTTAAAAGTATTTAGAATAAAAGTAGCATATAAATTGCTCTACTAGGGTTTAATGATGTGCCTGAAAACCTAAGGTTTTTGCAAATCATGACCCTTCTCTAATCTCAACCAAGCCTTTCTCCCAAAGCGTGACTCATCCTTTAATGATGACTGGTCTTGAGGGTGCACAAGCCCCCTCTTACTGCAATGTGATGATGGTAGAACCTGTAGGGTTCTCAAGTGCATGGTTGTGATTCGATCCGCTACCGCACCTGAAAGACAAGATCCACCAAAAAGAACTCAACAAGGACAAAGGAGTGGAGTTGGAGGAAGATTCCTCCCATCCAAAAGTGGCTCGAGTATGGGAACATGGAAAATGCATTCCTCAAGCCTACGTGACACCCATGTATGTGATTAGTTCAATAAGAGTTGGAGCTCAAACTCAATATATGAGAGATCATTCCCTGATTGGGAAATTTCTGGGGTTATGGCCTTCTGAGCTAGACCTTATCAAGCGGATTAATACATGGTGGAAACCTAAAGGTCACTATGATCTTCAGCTGGGACCAAAGGTTTTTTCACTACCATTTTTCATAACCTAGAAGACAAGGACAAAATATTTGAAAACGGGCCCTATTTTTTCAATTCAACAGGATTATACCTGAGGTTCTAGATAGAGCGTTTTATCTCAGAAAAAGAATACTTTACCTATGCCCTTGTTGGGATCCATCTGTATTTCCTTCCACATGAATTCTATCTTGGAGAAATACTAGAAGGGATAGGAAATACTCTGTGCATCTATTTCAAGTCGGTCGAGGCTACTTGAAAGTGACACTATACTCCTATGCATGCATTTGTGTGTATATGAATATTTCCAAGCCCTTGCCAAGATCAATAAATTTCGAATACCAAAATGTTGAGTGGGAACAAACTATAGATTATGAACATATTCCTTTTCGATGTCGAAAATGTCATGATCATGACCATCTTTTCTGAGATTTCCCTCTCAATGCTCCTCTTGGTCCAGTTGCTGCCATTTTAGAAAAATCTAAGGATGACTTTACTCAAGTTCAAGGGAAGAGGTGCCAATACCATAAAAAATCTCCCCCTGTACCACCATCGGTACCTTCTACAACCAATTCTTTCGAGATCCTTAATCAGATCTCGGAAGTCAGTGCTTCGGACGGGGTCCATCCTCAATCAAGGGCAAAGAAAAATCCAAGGCCAAGGAAATTCTAGAGCCTATCTTGGAGCATATAATCCCCACACTCTCTCAAGATCCCCCAGTAGAGGATCATGTTGTTGAAATATTTTAACTGCAAAGAGTATTCTATTTATTATTGAGTTATTATTCATCAAATCAATCCCCTTTTGTGGATTGATCATGTTGAGCTTTGTACTTGACCAAATCCCCTTTTGTGGATTGGTCAAACCCTGTTTATATTATGCAAATTAAGAAGTCAACCATCATGACTAATTAAAGTGGTTTTAACCAATAAGAAGAGAATTCGGGCCTGCCCAGTGAAGAGACACTTTTCCAACACCTGCCAGCTAGTATAAATAAAGGAGGCTAGAGCCTCATTATCTCACTCACTCATTTTCTCATCAAGTGTGCAAGTTTGGTAGCTGCAGTTAGGAGATGAAGGAAGAGAAAGGAACATTGCTCAGTGTTGGATATTCTCTATTGTTTTGGTTTATTGTCTTGGCATTGTATTGGCTATCTATATTATGGAAGTTTTTGTTGGGTTTTCTCCCCCATGAGGGTTTCCCAGGACAAATGTTGTGTATCTTGTGATTGTGTTTCTCTCAGTGATCCCATTTATGCTATTGTTATCTAGTAAATTGAAAATAAACCTAATAATATCTCAAAAAGTAACATGGTATCAAAGTTAAGCTGAAGAGAGCACCTTTCATTGGGTAAGAAAAAATGTCACTGTTGACGTACAAGAAAATTAGGGTTTTCTATTGAAGAGGAATTTCAGCCTAAAACTCATCAAGGAAGTGCACCCTAGCCTAGCGAACTCCTTGGCAGCCTCAACACACTTTTCTAGTGGAAATAACTCACATAAAGTGACACCTTATTTTTCATTGGTACCAAGAAACTAGAACTAGTACTAGTCCATAATTCCATAGGCCCAGTTTGAAGTGGGAAAATTTGGATTTTCTGAAATCTGATTGCACCAGGATACTCGTCTCAACCAAGCGCACCTCCTGGCAATTTTAGATTTAAATTCTGAGTATTTTCAATTTTTGGTCATTTTCCTAGCTCCAGGTCAAGATGTCTGCAAGCACTAATCTTGTTGACAAGATAGAAGGTGTGGATAACTTTGGTTCATGGAAGTATAGGATTGAACTTATTATTGAATAGAATGAACTAGCAATATTCATTAAAGAAGATGTACCATAACCTACCAATGTTGTAGCTAAAGCAAAACACCAAAAGGACATGGTTAGGGCCAAAATAATTATTGCAGACTCTATTAAAGATCACTTGATCTCTCAAGTGGCTACAAAGAAAACTCCAAAAGAAATGTTTGATTCCATAACCAGAATGTATGAAGGAAAGAACATCAATCGGAAGATAAATCTAAGAACTCAACTCAAAAGTACAAGGATGCATAAAGGAGAAACAATTCATGAATATTTCTCTAGATATCACAATTCAAGGAACAACTAGAAGAAATTGGTGATACTCTAGATGAATATGAACTCATAATGACAGTTCTTAAGGGTCTCACAAGACCTTGGGATGAAGGGACGTCAGAATCAATGTGTAACTGGTAAAGTTTTTTTCCCAAAGATTCGGGTCCTGTCAGAAGAGGAGGTTTTACGTGCCAAAGGTCGAGGCAAGTTGTTAAAATAGGAGTCACGTCGACAGATGAAATGACCATCATAAACTCATTATGAATTCAGAAAGGATGAGAAATCATGACGCTCATATCACGTATACTTTGTAGCTCTTATCAGGTTTACTTTACACACTCTGAAGTGTACCCGTCGCACGGATGTGCTGCGCAAATCTTCGGCCTACTTTGAAACCTCTAGTCACCATGGATTCAATGTCCCCTATAATTATTCCATCTCTTTCCCATCCAGTTATAAATTTCAGTTGCTCTGTATGTATTCTATTCACCAACTAAGTTTATGCACTATCTGTGATCTTTCCCGCGAGCCCTGAGTTTCTTGCTGCGAGAAAGTCAATTTCCATCAGTTGTGTCGCAAACCTAGGTCAATCAAGATTACCACTTTGGGTCTGTGCTAAATCCATCATGCATGCATAACAAACACGCATTGCACCATGGTGACATCCCAAAACATAAGGAAAGGGGTGCGAAGTGGCAGAAATGTGGGGCTTGAACCTCAAAACTTAACATTGGAAAATGAAGATCTGGATGTCAGATCATCTTTTGAATAGGTCGGATGCATGTTATATTGTAAGAAAATACAAGGATTCAACGTGAAACTGGAAGAACAGTTCACACTCAGATTCAATGGGCTCCGCGCAGTAATTGCAAGAATAACATTCCAGGTGACAGAGGAAACTTTGTCATCTGCAATAGAGATCCCTCCTTATGGTTAAAGGTGGTATAAAGGCATGCCTTTGGATGTGCTATGATATGATGAATTCATCAAACCAAACTATTTAAATGGGAAAGTCGAAGCGGGCATTCCAAGTTGATATCTACAGGAGCCTTTTCGGAAGCTCCCGAGGGAGATTTGAAAATATTTCACCTGTGAAGGAAGGTCCGGCAAAAAACACCCACATCACATCAGATTGTTGATGCATTTTATAGGAAGGAGACCGTTGAACCTACCTTTATTCTTGCACCAAATCCTCCAAGAAATGGCAGACAGAGTCCAGGCTGAAGCAAACCAGTTGAATAAGAAACCATCTCATGTCTCACTAATCAAATTGCTGATAGTTGAGGAATTGAGGCGATTGGGGAAAAACTGGGATTTGTTTCTACTCATAGCTGACATACCCAAGGACCCCAAAGTAGATTCCCCTCTACCCATGGAAAAAGTAACATATCACCATGCGAAGGCGGAAATAGGAAGGGTTGCAGAGGAAGGAAAGACATTGAAAGCTCTATCCCCCCAACAGTCAATACCCCAGAAGAGGGGCATGCTAAGGAATAACAAAGAGACCGAGGAGGCCCAAGCCCCAAGTGAGCCACGCGCAAAGTGAGTCGCTTAAGAGTTACTCATGTGCGCCATTCGGATGGAACCTGTCGAAGGTCCAATTCGAGAAACCTGTAGCAGGCGGAGAAGACCAGACACTGAAGGCATGGACATTCGTGAACCATCACGATCGCTAAAGCAAGCACAACTCGCTATTGCTGAGTTGTTCCAGAAGAACAGGGAGCTGAGACATTATTTAGAGGATAATACCCTTGAGGCATCAACATCATAGAGAGGAGAGGGAAACGAAACTTGTCTCAAGAGGTAGCTCAGGGAAGCACAAGACACAATCATCTAGCTATGTGAAGCATAGAGGATTTCAAAAGAGAGAATTGTAGAGCACTTCAAGGAATGTGGACTGGCCATGGAAAATGTCCATGCGGCTCGAGCCAGTGCACAAAAGAAGCTGAAAGGGAACACGGTTTTGCAAAGACAAGTAATGAATCTGAAAAGGCACAACTGGTCTCTCAGGAGAACGCTTCGGATATCAAAACTGCAGACAAGGCCAGAAGCATAATTGACCAACTCTGTTTATGTCTTCTCAAGCATGGCACAGATTGTTTCTCTCTGTGGCTTGTTTCCTACCGGGAAGTAGGGACTCTAACAGGAACCCGTGTGGAAAGCATATGACGCACAATGATGGAGACCCACCTATTACAAAGGATAGGTGTATGTTAGACACACGACAGTTTGAAGAAAGGCGTTGTCCCCTAATTGGCGTTGTCATTTTGGAAACACCTGCGACAGTCTACGGTTACCCTCCACATGCATGCTCCAACAAATGATCACACGACCAAAATCAAGGTCGTTACAATGGGTGGTAGGATTTTGAAAGAGCACTTGATCGTCTAGATTTCTTGTCAAAGGACAAGCATAGACACATCACTCCTTAACGATGAAATCTTTTTGATGACAGAACTATCGTCGAAAATACATCGATTATTGTATGATTGAGTACATTCAGTTTCTATTTTTAGTAAAGTGCCATACGAAGGATCATCTAGCAGAGAATAGTCAGAGCCTAATTTCTAGGGATAGTAGTTGGAGGGAAGGGAAACCCAAGCGACACACCCTTGTCTATATATTTTGTTTTTTCACTAGGTTGGTTGGAAAAGTAATGTAGACAGTGACTGTTGAATGTATCTTTTGAACTCGATTGAATTTTAATGCAAAGGTCCTGAAACTTTGACGAAAATATTCTAATGGTAGCGGTTTGATATATTGTGACCTCTCTTTATGTACGTGCTTCATGTGTTCTTTATATTCATATCTATATTTTGTCTAAATCAGAACATTATTTAAATCTAGAATTCACTATGAGATTCTCTAGATTTTTCCATTTACACAACTGTGTTTTCTTCTAGTGAACTCAAAATCCATATCCTGCAGTGCTCTGAGTTGCTTCATGTGTTTTTCTCTCACCATACACAATGATTTTGAACTGAAAGACCATTGCCTACTTAGCCTTTATCCTCTCAAGTTTAGTCACCAAGTCATTTGTTTCTCTCATTTTCAGAAATTTGACTCCATGGCCCAAGGTCTCACGTTCTCTTTCCAAAAGAACCATAAATATTGTACAAAAGTGTTAAATCTAGCCAACAGTTTCAAAGTCATGACCTGTATAGAGACGAAGTCTTGGAAAGAGCAATCTATAGGTCTGAAAGGCTAGTTTCCATCTTTAAATTTGGTTTGTAGGTTACCTCTGTCATCTCTTTCCTCATCTGAACAATCTAAATACAGAGCGCTAACATTTTGGCGTTGTTGACGGGGACAGAATTGAATAAAAATTTCCCTGGGAGAACGACTAAAGACAAAGTTTTGACCCCTGAGGGTAACAGTGGGCCAAACATCTCCATTGGCTGAAATACCTTGGCGACTCTAGTGAAAGAGACCAGTAACACAGAGTAGAGCGACGCAAAAATACTGGCTCCAAAGACAATTTATACCAGAGCCAATCCTGACCGAACCCTGTAGAAACTGTGTGTGATCCTGATAAACTTTTGAGCAGGGCAAGGGAGCAGGTGCCAAACCCGTTCTATTTCCTAGATAGAAACTTGTCCTTACCCAAGGATGGTGTACTAAGCATTGCCAACCTTGATTTTGACACCATGTTCAAACAAACCTTGTTCATGTCTAAATCAGAAACCAGCTTGGATGATATAGTCTTCGATGAGAAGAGGTTTTGATCTCTGATACCAAATAAAATCCTACAAGATTCCATAGTCCGCGCTCAAAACATCCCGTTGATCTAAAAATGAAGAAGACTTGTATGCTTGAAAATATTTGCAAGTAAAATTTATGTGTTAAAAGCAAATGGATCAACTTTGCAACACATTATTAATAGGATTTACTCATTCAAGATGCATATAAATAGCAACATAAACAATGAACAGAAAACACATAACACGACAAATGATAAAGGAGTTCACCCCTCCCTTGGGCTACATCTCCTGGTCCAGCTTCCAATGGATCATTTGTATTATTTGCTCAAATTTCTCAAAAATGTGCTTTACAATGCTCAAATTGCCAAATAGACTGCTCTGATGGCTTCAGAACGTCCAAAAACCCCTAGCTGGGCTTTTTCGGCACCTCGTTTGGCCAAAAAACGAAGAAGATAGGCTTCCTTGAAGTCTCCCCTTCAAGCTTGTTGTCTCTGCATCTACAAAATGCACCTCTGTACCTTCAACCTAGCACACACGTTTATTTAAGCATAAAAACCTGGCACCGAACGCAACCGCGCAAACGGTGCGAACTGTAGGACGGTTATGGGAACACCAGCCCCTAACCGCTAAACTCATGCGCACATGGGTTCTCCATACGACTGGTGCAAATACAAAAGGGCTAATCGTTTCCAAAGCCAAACGTGTACTGGTGGTCATATGTATAAAGTGTGACCGGGGGCTGTCCATTTAAATAACCCAAACTCTGCGTGCAAGTGTAGCAAGTGGTCATATGTTTAAAACATATAAAACCGCGGGCTCGGACAAATCATTTGAAACACGCGCTCTCCATATATATATCGGTCATATGGTTTAAATGTATGCGACCGGGGTTGGGTCTAAGCCCCAACCTGGACGTGCCCCATATCACATTTAAATACAATTTAAATATAATAAAACACATTTGTTATATAAGGACCACCGTGTGGGCTAGTGGTAGCCCACACACTACCAAAGCACTGCCACAAGGGGGGAGGTCCGGGGTTCTATCCCCACAGACTCCATTAAATTTTGAACCAATAACCAATACAATGGTGCCACGTGGCAGCCCATGACTGGGCCACGTGGCACCAAACCACTAACCAAAAACTACCACGTGTCGAAACACTATTCACCCAAATCTGCCAATAAGTGAAGGCCACATCATCATCTGCCACCTGGACGTACGACCTCTGCCACATCAGCATACGGTCATGCCACGTTAGCATCCGTACGGACTGTACGAACTGCACAGTCAGCGTCCCTTTTTTTACCTGTTTGACGATTCGAACA
>ML784341.1:50856-97831 GCA_009831015.1 Picea engelmannii | reverse complement strand
CTTGAATTGGTAGAAGAAGAAGAAGAAGATGGAGGAGAGGGTGGTGGAGAAGCACCATTCCCTCCATTTCCATTTGGAGTTTTATCACCACTGTCTCCCTTATGCTTTGAAGGGTTGGAGCCTTCACCTTGCCACCCTGCATTTCTTTCCATCAAGATCTTCATCATCTCTCTCATTTCCATGACAACCTTTCTGAGATCTTCATCTTCTGCAGGAACATGTTCATGACTTTCTTCATGAGCCATACTTGGTGAACGCCTCCTTGAAACTTGCGGTGATTGTAAATGCTTCCTCCTTGAAAGATGAGAACTTGGCTCCACAATTTGACCTTCTCCTCTTGTGAGTTTCAACCTTGTGAGCATCAGAAAACAAAGCACTTGCAAATAATCAAGTCTTCAAAAACCAGTGCTCTGATACCAACTTGATCTAAAAATGAAGAAGACTTGTATGCTTGAAAATATTTGCTAGTAAAATTTATGTGTTAAAAGCAAATGGATCAACTTTTCAACACATTATTAATAGGATTTACTCATTCAAGATGCATATAAACAACAGCATAAACAATGAACAGAAAACACATAACACAACAAATGATAAAGGAGTTCACCCCTCTCTTGGGCTACATCTCCTGGTCCAGCTTCCAATGGATCATTTGTATTATTTGCTCAAAGTGCTCAAAAATGTGCTTTACAATGCTCAAACTGCTAAATAGACTACTCCAATGGCTTCAGAACGTTCAAAAACCCCTAGCTGGGCTTTTTCGGCACCTCGTTTGGCCAAAAAACGAAGAAGATAGGCTTCCTTGAAGTCTCCCCTTCAAGCTTGTTGTCTCTGCATCTACAAAACGCACCTTTGTTCCTTCAACCTAGCACACACGCTTATTTAAGCATAAAATCTTGGCACCGAACGCAACCGCGCAAACGGTGCGCACTGTAGGACGATTATGGGCGCGCCAGCCCCTAACCGCCAAACTCATGGGCACATGGGTTCTCCATATGACCGGCGCAAATACAAAAGGGCTAACCGTTTCCAAATCCAAACGCGTGCTGGTGGTCATATGTATAAAGTGTGACCGGGGGCTGTCCATTTAAATAACCCAAACTCCGCGCGCAAGTGTAGCAAGTGGTCATATGTTTAAAACATATAAAACCACGTGCTGGAACAAATCATTTGAAAAACGGGCTCTCCGTATATATATCGGTCATATGGTTTAAATGTATGCGACCGGGGATGGGGCTAAGCCCCATCCCGGATGCGCCCCATATCACATTTAAATACAATTTAAATATAATAAAACATATTTGTTATATAAGGACCACCGTGTGGGCTAGTGGTAGCCCACACACTACCAAAGCGCTGCCACAAGGGGGGAGGTCCGGGGTTCGATCCCCATGGACTCCATTAAATTTTGAACCAATAACCAATACAATGGTGCCACGTGGTAGCCCATGACTAGGCCACGTGGCACCAAACCACTAACCAAAAACTGCAACGTGTCGAAACACTATTCACCCAAATCTGCCAATAAGTGAAGGCCACGTCATCATCTGCCATATGGACGTACGACCTCTTCCATGTCAATGTACGGTCATGCCACGTCAGCATCCGTACGGACTGCACAGTCAGCATCCCTTTTTTTACTTGTTTGACGATTCGAACAGATCCCAATATCTCTCGCTCCCGACGTCCGTTTGAACCCAAACGAGTTGCGTTGGGTTCGCAACGATGAGGTCTATTCTCTCGTTCGATTTGAAGTGATTCCGAGCAATTTGAATTTTTGAGCAAAATTTGATCCCCTGATCACCCGCAAATCCCAAGCAACCCTAGAGAAATGGCTGCCATATTTTCCCCCCTTTCCCTGCCATCCCAACTCCATGATTTTCCCCTGAACTATAACCAGAGGGTCAAGCTATATGACGTCGAGGGAAACACCTTTGCCCAAAAGCACCTGGATTGGTTCAATGATTTCGTTGATCTAGAAGAGGTGGATCATGAAGGCGTGAAGATGAGGTTGTTCGCATAGAGTCTATCAGGGGAGGTTAGGAAGTGATTTAAGGCCCTTCAAGCAGCAAACATCCCAAACTTTGTCGCATTTGAAACATCGTTCATTGCTAGATGGGGAGACAAAAAGAATCCTTTGCAACCACTGACGCAGTACAAAAATATGAAGAGATCACCAGAGGGTACGGTGTAAGATTTCTTAACCCATTTCATGAGGGTCTACAACTCAATCCCCATAGAAGTCCAACCACCTCCCGGGGTTGAGCAACTTCAATACGCTGACTCTTTTGACAGCAATTTCGCCTTGCTTTTGAGGGAGAGAAGGTTTGCTAATTTACACGCCATAATGAGTGGCGCAACCGAAGTCAAAGTAAATATGATGGCATCGGGAAAAATAAAAAAAAACTTCAATAGAGGCGGGAAGAAACCCCAAGGAGATGCATAGCCATCGACTTCTCGACCCTCGGATGACAAGTTCGACTTAATGATGAAGACGATGGAAAAGCTGATGGAAAGAATTTATGTGGGGAATAAGCCTATGACCTAAGAACAACATGACCTCCAACACATAAATCAAAACCTTAGAAGAGGTACAGTCCCACAGATCAGGCAGAGGGAACAAAGAGACCAGGGCGACCAACAAATAAGGCCTCTACTCCAAAAAAATTACACGGACTAAGATTTTGATTAGATGATCCAAGATAAAATGCATTGTTGTGACAACATGAACACACACGTTTTCTTGAAGAAGGGAGAACACAATCAATACATGAGCGCAAATGATGATATTAGGTTGGAGACTGATGACACATTGTCCTTGGAAACAAAGGAATTCAGGAAGGGTTATCACAATGCCATCATGCATTTCCAAAAGCAATACAACCTCAGTAGCAGAAAGTCATCTACAGAACCTCAGCAGATGAATCCCATAAGGGAACCCCAAGAAGACACCCCTTCCACAAGTCGACCAAAGAAATACAATCTGACCAAGGATGCGACCGAAAAAAGAAAAGTCAAGGGAGGGGTTCTAAAGAAAGCGCCAGAAACAGGCTGGGAGATAGGAGTCAAGGAGGTTGAAAAAGTCTCCCCCACCTTTAACTTTGAGAACGAAATGGCCAAAATTAAAATATTTGTCCCCTTCAACAAGCTTATCAAGAAAGGGGAGTATCAGGATCATATTATTAAAATGTTAAAGATGAAAGAGTCTCCTGACACCCTGAACGTCTAGGATGACCACCCTGCCATTTTATTTAGTCCGTGCATGGAAGAAACGGGTGATACTGAGGAAGTTCCACCTTTCTACGTCAGCCTCAAGATCCATGACATGACTTTGCATAATGCCATGCTAGATTCAGGTGTGTCGCACAATCTCATGCCCAAAGTGGCCATGGACAAGTTAGGCTTGGACATCACCATGCACTACAAGGATCTTTTCTCTTTTGACTCAAGGAAAGTGAAATGTTTGGGTCTGATCAAAGATTTGGTTGTGTTGTTGTCCCAAATCCCTTCTAAGAATTTGGTTATGGACGTGGTTGTGGTTGACATCCCCCCTAAATTTGGCATGCTATTATCCAGGTTGTGGGCCGCGAAATTGAAGGGAACCCTGCAGATGGATATGTCATATGACACCATTTTTGTTTTCGGCCAAGAGAGACAGTTGTACAAAGAGGTGTTGCTCAAATACATGGTGAGTAGTAAGACATAGCCGAATAACCACCCTATCTACTTCTTCAACACTAAGATCGGCTCCTCTATATTTTACAACGACCTGAGCTTTGAAGGGGAAGAGCCGACGGTCGTCATGACTATTGAGGATAAGGACGTGCGCCAAGCATAAGAATGCGCATACCCAAGAAATCACATGGAGAATGAAATGTGGAACATGAGCTTCGACGGAGCCGTCAACAAGGAAGGAGCAAGGGCCATTGTATGGATAATTCCCCCCAAGGTAGGCACAAAACTCTTCTCTTACAAACTCGCCTTTGATTTTACAAATAACATGGTTGAGTATGAGGCATTGATTTTGGGTCTGAGAGTTTTGAAAGAGTTGGGCACAAAGAGGATATTGCAGCATAGAAGACAACATAAAAAACCTCAATGAGAAGATAAGGATTCCATTAGGAAAGACTGCGCCATGCTCCTCAAGAATGCAAAACCACCTAAAAATAACATCAGCAAAAAGGAGCAAGAAGCCATTAAGAACCTCAGAAACAATGAAAACATTGTAATTCTAAGAGCTGATTAAGGAGGGGCTACAGTAGTCATGAAAAAAATATAATACAACACCAAAATGATGGAGAATCTCACCACGACTCGCAGTTACAAGAAGCTAGAAAACAACCCAATATCCAAGGTCATCAAAGAAGTCAAGAAAGCCATTAAAGTCTCCAACCTCGACGAATGGATGAAAAAATGATTAACCCCAAGCTGCCTAATCACCCCTAGAATTTATGGACTCCCTAAGATACATAAGGAAGGAGCCCCTCTAAGACCAATCGTCAACACAATCGGTTCCCCAACCTATGAAATAGCCAAATACGTGGCAAGAATCCTAGGACCATTAGTCGGCAAAACAGACTCATACATCAAGGATTCAAGAGACTTCGTGGAACTCATAAAAGAGGAGAAAATTGATTCAAAGGATATGCTCATCAGCTTTGATGTAGTTTCACTTTTTACTAAGATCCCGCTAAATGAGGCCATTCAAGTCATAAAGGAGGTAGTAGACCCTCAAACAGCTAGACTAGAAGAAGTGTGTCTAAAATCAACTTTCTTTAGCTTCCAAGGAGAATTTTTCGAACAAACAAGTGGAGTATCCATGGGATCCCCTTTATCCCCAATTGTAGCCAACCTCTACATGGAGAAGTTTGAGAAAAATGCCCTTGAAACATACCCCCTGAAACCATCCAGGTGGAAAAGGTATGTGGAATATACCAACATCAAGTGGCCTCATGACAAAGAATAACTAGACAGATTCTTTGAGCACCTCAATGGAATTTCTGAGAACATCAAATTCACCATGAAACTAGAATATAGCAATAGCATTCCTAGACGTGCTTATAACTAGGAAACATGATGGCACACTTGGGCACAAGGTTTTCAGGAAGAAAACTCACACAAACAACTACCTTGACGTCGAATCCCACCACCACCCCTCTCAAAAGATGGGGGTTCTCAACACCATGGCCATAAGGGCGGAAAGAATTTCTAACAAGGAACATCTTAAAGAAGAAATAGACCACTTAACTAAGGTCTTCAAGAACATTGGATATAGAGATAGAGACATCAAAAAGGCAATAGATAAGAAGGAAAGAAGGACTCATACACAGAATGATCAAACCTCCAACATTAAAGCCTTTCTTCCCTACATTCGGGGTGTCACAGACAAGATTGCCAAGGTTTTAAAAAGAAAATAAATTATGACCTCCTTCAAACACCTAATTACTATCAGACAAAGAATGAAGTCTGTAAAGGACCCTATAGACAATCGACAAGAGAAAGGAATCTACAAAGTGTCATGTTCATGTGGGAAGTGTTACATTGGTGAAATTGGACGATCATTCCAGGTAAGGATTAAGGAACATGAAGCAGACATTAGAAATGAACGTACCCGCACTTCCTCCTTACCAGAACACTCCCTCAAAACCAAACATCATGTTTTCCTTGAGGATACCAAGATATTAGTAAAAGAGATTCACTACTACAAAAAACGCTTAAGAGAAGCTTTGGAAATAATCAAGCACCCCAACAACATGAACAGAGATGGTGGCCTGGAGGTAAGTAACTTTTGGCACCCATTAATCAACCAAATAAGGGACCATCATGGACCAAATCAGGTATGACACTGACCTTTTCCTTTCCTTTCCCTGCTTGCTTCGATTTAATTTGAATAGGTTCTTAGGTTTAGGGGTCTATCTAGTCTTACTAGTACTATAAAAATTCTAATTTAAAACTTGTCACTATATACTTTATTAATTAAACCCTATATACCCTAATCCTTTTACAAACCCTAAAACCCTCATTAGATATTATTACCCTACAAACTTATATTAAAACACTATCAATTCAAATAACTAGATGTGATTAAAACCTAAGTGCTGAAAAAACTTAAATGATTAAAGAAACCTAGATTTCACACTATTTTCTATATTGACACCTAACTATAATATACAGACTTAGGTAATAATCATTAATCAATGACTTTGATTCTCAATATTAATACACATATGTAATCATATGATATTAATATCCTAATCACCTTAAAAAAATCACAAATAACCCCACTACATATATACTAACACTATTAAATAATTAATTAGGAGTAAACCCTAATTACCTAAAACCCTAAACAAATAAATAATTAAAGCCTCCTATAACCTAGATTTTTATATACTTATACACAGTAGTTATTATCCTAATCATAAACAAAATAATTAATAAATAACCTCCTAATCACTCTCAAAACCTTAGATTTATTCGATTAAAGAAACCCTAAAACACTTAGTTTGTTTATTACCTAAGTGCTTAAAAAAGCTTAAAGAAACCTAGATTTCACACTATCATCAATATTGACACCTAACTATAATTTCCACACTTAGGTAATAATCATTAATCATTGACTATAATCATATGATATTAATATCCTAATCACCTTTAAAATAATCACAAATAAACCCCACTACTTATATACTAACACTATTAAATAATTAATTAGGAGTAAAACCTAATTACCTAATTACCTAAAACCCTAAACAAATAATTAAAAGCCCCCTATAACCTAGATTTTTATATACTTATACACACTAATTATTATCCTAATCATAAACAAGTAATACTCATATTTAATCAATCTAGTAAATTATCATGACTAAACCCTAAAAATAATTAATAAATAAATAACCTCCTGATCACTCTCAAAACCATAGATTTAAGTCTCATTAATTAAATTAAATTCTGAAATTAGGATAGCCGACTTAGTTAATAACTTTTAAATTAAAAATTGTCTTGCATTTAAAGTATTAATTGGCGACGATCAGCTAGCTCTCATTCGATGATTAGTCCTAATGATGAATCCTGATTCGGATTCGAAATGTCGATGACGAAATGACACAAACTGTGGATTATCCTAACAACACATGCGAAACGCCTCACCACAGAAACTTAAAAACAACAAGACTATATTTGATCCAAGAGATAATGAAATCACAAGTTGAAGTTGAAGCTTATCGAAAAGAATAGATTAGACTTGGAGAATACTAGAACAACTTCCTTAGTTTATTAATGAATCAAAGAAGCCTTTTTATAGGCTTACAAAGTCTCCAATTCAAAAACCCTAATCTAGTTATGTACGCTACTCAAGGTTAAAAAATAATATAAAATGCATATGCATAAGATCTAGACTAGAAAGAGATGTTTTTTTATCTTACTCACCCAATTAAATAATAAAATAATGTAGGTTCCCTTAGAAGGTTGGGCCCCCAAGGGGGGTAGCACCCCTCAAAGATTGGGTTGCCTAGTTGAGTTGGTGAACTAGATTCATCCTTAAGGGAACAACACCCCTTAATGTCTAGGCTTATTGGTCAGTTGGTTTTGTTGGTTGATCCCTTCTTGGGAACTGTGCTGGTGGGGGACGTCTTTGTTTCTCATAAATTACTCCTAGTTTAAGTGGAAATCATATGCGCTTTCTTCCCAGTTTAGGAATGGAACAAGGGAAAGGGAAGAAAGTTACAATGCTTAATCTAACCATGATCATGGTGAGTGGCTATGGTGCAAAGAAATGAATTGTTAGTTTGAAAATGATGTGCCTATACTATGAAATCTCCAATGAGATGAGAAATTATTGGGTATCAAGAAAACATCCACTAACAAAGTGAAATGAAGGGAACTAGTGCCAATGAGATAACAAAATACCTATTTGTGTGTTGAGACATGAGGGAGCCTTTGTGCTATAGAGTTTTTGAATGGAATAAATTGAGACAAGATGTCATGTGATATCCTCTTGAGTGGTAATAAAAAGAAGTGTATACAATGTTTGGTAGAGGATGCTCATTTTATGATACATTGCTAAATAAGTGAACCATTGTTTTGTAAATGGTGATGAGGTTTGATGTGAAGTGTTTCTTTACTGGAGTAGTAGAAAAATAATACAAGTGCCACATGCCTATAACAACTAATTGTGACAGATAATGGATGTCACAAGATGCAAGTGCCATAAATTGTCGAGAGAGACTAAAAAGCACCACGGGTTTACGAAAATGGAAGAGGATCCAACAAATAGTGTGTTTGTGACTAGGCACATATATGAAAATAAAGAGGAATACTATTGTCTCACTGTGGCAGAAGTGCCATAAGGTGTCTCTGATTACCCAAAATAAGTGTGTGTGCAAGAGTAGTGGGGATCTCATCCATGAAATGAAAACCTCCATGAGTTCTTCAAAATATTCCTTACGAAAAAAAAAAAAAAAAAGTACTTTTTCCTTTTAATCCATGTAGAGTATTGTGCAAGTTCACATCTGAAGAGAAGAGGTACACTAGAAAAGTTGTTGTAGAGTGATTGGATATGTGGTTGAATGGTGACCTAGAGAGGGTGTCAAAGGTAAGGCATTGTTGGGAATATGAGATCTTTTCTAGAGAGAGGGATATTGTGTTGCAAGTTTGGAAGAGTGATGATGGTATAAACATGGAGCTATACTTGAGAATAAATCCATTTGGATTCCCTAATGTGTTGGGCGGGTGAAACTCATCAATGTTGTGACTTTCGAAGATGATGATCAAGATCCATATGAGTGTGCTCTGGTGGTTCAGGTGTCTGAACTATCATTTTTGTCATTGTAGTTGTTGAAAGTATTAGAGGTCTAAGGGAAAAAGGAATTGTAAGAGAGAATGAAAAAAGAAATGATTGAGTATTGTGTAAGTTGGGGGTTGAAGGAGTTAGGATAGTAGTTAGGATTGGGGTTTCTAAAAGAGGTAGTGTTAGGGTTAGAGTTAGAAGTTTGGAAGAGTTGAATCCATGTTTTATGTCAAATTTATGTTTAACAATGAGGGCACATATGAAGGCTTGGTCAAGTATAGTGCTATGAAACATAGCTTCTTTGTTATGAAAAGTAACAAGTAAACCCTAGGGTGGGAGGGTAGCTTCAAAATATCCTCCAAGAGTGATAGAACTGGGTAAAACTTGAGTTGTACTGCAAAGAAAATCAATTGAGGGAGGTTGTTAGGGTGGAGGATGGCCTAAACAAACCCAAAAGCCGAGATGTATTGTGATGAGGGGGAGAGTAGAGTGGGGGGAGACCTCCAGATAACCCTACCAGACCAAGACCTCATTGCTATGATAAGAAACATATACTTTTTCTCTTTTGAGGTAATAACTCTCGAGGAAAATCCCTGGGTACTTCCCCTCATTTCAAGGGTGGTACCCATGGTAAACCCTAGATTCTTCATTAGGAAATGTGAGGTAAACAACAAGGCTCAAATCCATTACAACAATATACTCAATATGAGTTCAACGTGTCAATAACAAGAATCGAACCCGGGTGGGGAGGATAATACTCCATCCTACAACCACAAGAGCTAGACCCAATTGACAATAAGAAACATATACTTGCAAACAAGAGCTAGAGAAATAATCCACAAGAAAGGACTCTATTTGATCCAAGAGACAAAAAAATCACAAGCAAAGTTGAAGTTAATCCAAAAGTAAGGATGGTTTGGGATTATAAGGAGGATGAGGAAGTGGAAGAACATGTGGGTGGCATCATTCATGACCTGGGCTACAATAGATTCAAGAATTCTAAATTATACATAACTCTGGAACTCTATTGGCACACCAAGACCATGGTTGTATTGGGAATGCTTCCAAAGGACCAAGATTTCAGGTAGATTAAGTAGAGGATGGAGTCACTCAAGGATAAAAATAACTTTCTCATGACGATATTCTCTTAGTCGGTCAAATACCATGGGGGATATTTCCCGCTTCCTTCAGGTGGTCGTCTGCATACTGGGTCTTCTTCGGTTGCAGGACCTATGACCAGTTTTGGCCTAGTGGCTCCTCGGGTGCCCCCTTTTGATGGTTGATTTGATCTTTGGTTTTTATAGTTAGGCTATGTTCGAGTCTTCTATAGTTCATAATATTAGACTTCTCTTCTATGTTTATCTAGTCTTCTAGTTATCTAGACTTTTAATTTTTTAGTTGTTCCAGGAAATTTTAGGTGTTAAGTTTAAATTTAAATTTTGGCCTGGTTTTCCTTTATGGGTAGGCATATAGTCACAAATTATTTTTATTTTCTTGTTATACTAAATATATTTTGGAACCTAGAGTATATCAAACAACTCTGCATATATTGTTAATATATGAATATAAAATCTTACTTACAAAAAATAGACAAAATACATAAACATTACATGTCTAGATTGAATTACATGCCTAGCTTCTTATCACCACTAACTGGGCTACTAAGGGAGGTTTTTTCATCTTTGCTAATGTTGTCCAAGCTTCTGTTGCTTTTGATAAATTCAGTGTTTCTCCCTCCAATCCTATATTACCTTGGCCTGGAGGTTCTAGTTGTTTTAGAATATCCTCTTCTTTTATTTGGTCTGTCTAGATTGCCTTATCCAAGTACTAAGTGAGATTTCTACTTCCTGGTCTACATATGGGGGAATAACATATTCCTCTTTCACCATATCATGTGGCACCACATATTGTAGGCACTAGAATGGATATGAAATGATGTTTGTTCGAGATTTTTTGGAGGTGAAGGTAGCCATGAAGGTGATACCGTTGATACACAAAATTATGAATTGTAGGAAAATGTAAAGGAAAACCTGTAGGAGCCCTTTATCAAAGGATATCGACGAGTTCAATAATAAAAATCGTCCAACCAAAACCCTTGGACCTTATGTGAAAGAAAAACCTTCCAATAAGTTCAAACCTTCCAATTAGTTTATTGTTTAAGGTTGCAATTCCAGTGAACATACCCATGGCATATTCAAGGTTATTAGTGGAAAAACACAAGAAAACCTCATAATTGTCAGCATAGCCATCCAGTTCATTTTTGTTGAGAGGAACAATATGTAGACAATATAATTCACCTTAGTGGCTTTGTCCTTCAATTGGATAAAATTACCCTCCTCCCATGAGTCTAGGATTTCTATCACTTGCTTCTCCACTTCTTGTAGCAAATTGGGCTTAAGAGTTTCTATGTCCATGAGACTCAAACCTAATTTTTCTAATTTTAGGATAACTCCATATTTAGTATATGGAATGTCCCCAACCAAATTCTAGAATTCTTCTTGGGCTCGCGAATCCCCAACACCCATTTCCCCCGAGACTGCATTCTCACACTTCTATAAAAGGGTGTTTCTTTCCTTTAAGTCTAGCCTTCGACCACTTATCTCTATTACATATGGTGGACTCCTCTTCACCAAAATCCTCTGCATTATCACTTTCCCCTTCACGATGCTTAGGGGATGCATTCTACATTAATCCCATCACATATTTTGATTGGGAGGTACCAATAGAAGTGGATGCAGGAGAAGGATATATACAACTTACACTCAAGTGATCAACAATACACAAACACATATTTTTGCAATCATGAGGACCACCATTTTATCAACTATTGCTTATTGCTCAATCAAACATCAGGAGGTCGAACTGGGACCATTGCAAGCATAGGACATTGGACCTCCACCCAGTCAATTTGATTTGATTTTGTTTGTAATTTATAGAAATTTGTTTATGAAGAACATAGTTGTTGAGTACGTCTTTTTGGGTTGAATTTGTAATTTAGTAAAGCCACTTACTATCTTTTGAATATGTTGTTGGTTTCATATCAATTAACCAATAATTCTCATAAACAATGATTATAGGACAAATAGTGGAGTCAACAATTACCAGTGGTATATGATGACTCATGGAGTCAACAATTATCAGTGGTATGATGAGACACAACATAAACCTAGTTTGGTGACCTTCTGCTACAACTTCCAAGTGGTAAAGCTAATTCATGTAGTAATGTAATTATCAACTAGTCTTTTGCATTTGTCTTGATGAGTACATGAAATATTCATCGCCATGTCCTAAATATTTCAACAGGCTCCTAAATACTCATTGGATTTTAAATTAATGCAAAACAATCACACTAACATTTTTGGAACTTTACATACCTAATAAGGTTTTATAATATATAAAAATAGTAGGGAAAATATCATCCTAATAAAACCCCTTAATTATCATCCTCCCTTTTTAAAATTTTGATTTTTGATAACTAAAAATAATGATAATAGAATAAATGTCTTTAAAAATTTTGAGTTTTACCCTGGATGGAGTGTAACCCAGACTATAACCCCATGAAAACAAAATATGCATGCTAAGCGCTCACCACCTAGTGCATCGGTTCACAAGTTGGTCTAATGGAGGACGTCACCTAGTGGCTGCCAGTTCAGGTCATTCAAATCCCACCGCACTTAGATCACACTTGTTGCAGAGGAATGTTTTTGGCTCAGACGAGGATGGATGGCAACATTAATTCCTGGCACGAACCCTTCAATATGAAATTAACAACCATGAATTATCCTATGCGGGGGGGGGCTTATGGCTACTCAGTGTTGGGAGGAATTGTCACTTAACTTGTTTTTTTCCTTCGGAGGCATCACAAAGAACAAGGAAAACGTTGACATAAGGAATTTCTTATCAGGAAACTCTCCTTATCTAAATTCGCCATGTCGAGGCAATATGGGCGCTCGAAGAGGGGAAGAGGTGACTACATATCAGTGGGAATACCTCTCTCATCACCTGCAAGTAGTGAAATTTCGCACAATAGAAAGAAATGATCCATAAGTCCTTCATAGGGCTTGACCCAACAACAAGAAAGTGGCCATACTCCTTCTTGGTGGGGCTACAAAATTGAGTGGTTTGACATGAGAAGGAGATCCTTAAGCTATGCCCCAAATTTTTTCTTGGGCTGAACTTATTCTGAAATCCTATAGGTAAGCTCCAACCATGGCCATTCACAAAACACTTATGCAACCAGTTCTTTAGAGCCAATAGAAAACCATGCATCTGAAGTGGCCTCCATGGACAAGAAACACACTCTAGAAGAAGAAGAGGACTCCCAACGAATTTTTGAGGCCCTGTCCAACCTTCAACGATGGGTTTTTGAGCTACACAGCAAGGTTCATGATGTGCATTTTCTCTTGGAGCTCTTGGATCGCCACATCTCTCTAGAAATGGACGCAGAAAAGGAGCAGGAGGCAACTCCACTACTCTTGACAGTTGATGAAACAATGCCCATAATCCTCCCTTTGGGCCCAATAGGTCATTTATCCTAATGCTCATGAGGTTTAGCATCTCAGTTTTTAGTTGTTCGAGTTTATACAAGTCTAAATTAGGCAACAATTTTACGAGTGCAAGGGTTAGGCTAATTTTACATACCATCATATCCTTTCTGCACCTCGCAATGACATAAATACATTTTTTTACTGTTGTATTTTGGTTTTGTATTAATTATGTGGACATAGGAAGAACATATATGAAAACTCCATTGGGACAAAGTCGGTTTCCTGAGGTGGTGGCTCTGTCTCTGGTAAAAACAAATTTTCTTTGTAACATTCTTTAATGGCGGGAAATACAAACTTGTTTACAAAAAAAAAAAAAAAAATGTTGTTGGCATCGAATTAAGCGATTGAATTTTGATTTTTCTTATAACATATGTGGCCACTAGATAATGCATTGAGAGATCGATTTCACTGAGTTGGATTATGGTAATGAGAATCAAGTCACACAGATTCAGATGCAGGTCCATTAATTGAAGATCTAGAGAGCCATTGAATCTTATGATAAAGAGAGTCGAGCCAATGACCCAAAAAAATATTATTTCATGAGGATGTAGTTTAAATTTTCTATTTTTTATCTCTTTTTTTCGTTTTTCAGGTATATTTTTCAAACAATTTTGTTCGAAATCTAACTAGAAATTGTTGAAATTACAAATATGAGTTTTTGGGACCGTACATTTCGAGTACTTGAGGGGTTTTTCAAGGCATTGAATCCATTTTTGCACTCAAAAAAGTGATTTAAGAAACTGAAAATTGAAATTTCACCAAGAATTGTATAGCTAGATTTCAATGATGGTTGCCAGACAAAGACAAAAGGTAGAATGTTTATACTATGCCTTTCATAAGTACACTTCATACGAGTATTAATTTCCATGACAATTTTAAATTCATCAAATGACAAGGACGTCACCACTACAATGGTACTTGTTTAGATGACATATTAGTGCTCATATCTATGTTTTTTATTTCAAAGTTTGCACAATAAACCTTTCAATTTCAAAGCGCGTGACTTAAAAAGTTGTTGTGTAGTTAACTTTAACTGAGAATACAATCTTCATTCCCAAATCATAAACCTTTAGTGGCACTGACATACATGTCGCACAAAAATATTCACACAAAAATTGTAAACATGGAAACAACTAAGGATTTGAATCAAAACTCAAAACAAGAAGAAACAAAAAAAAGTTGAGGCATACCCCATGTTTTCTCTTGTGCTCTCAATGATTTGAGGGGGTCCCTTGTCCCACAAACAAGGGGGTCACATACACCAATTTGGTGTCTCGCTTGTCCATGACCTTAAAATTAGATTATTATTATTATTATTATTATTATTATTATAAATAGAGTATTCTAAATAAAAACTTGTGAATTTCAACACTTCCTATTATCCTATGCAAATCATGGTATATCTCACTGACCATCTCAATAAAAACTTGTGAATTTCAACACCTTGTGTGCCTCGACAATTTTTTTTTTAACAATAACATATATTTATATTTGTGTACAAATTTGGCAATGACTTTTCCCATCAAACCAAAGAACATTTTTTAAGCACGCTAAAAGTAGAAGGTTTAACTTTTTAAGCATACTAAAATTAGAAGGTTTAACTTTTTAAGCATATTAAAAGTAGAAGTTTGAACTTGATTTGCGTGTGATGTTAGAGATTCTATGCCTTGTGTGTGACAAGTTGCATCCAATTTTTGCATGATCTCATTTTTATCACATGTTGCATCAAACTTTTGGATAAACTCCTATGTATCACATGTTGCATCAAACTCTCCTATTAGATATTTTGTGTCACAACTTGCATCAACCTTTTGGAAAAGATTATTTTTTGACTATAGTGTATCAACCATGTGATCAGTTATGTTTTTCTTTTGAATTAATGTCCACTCACGTGTTCTAATTTGATTTTGCAATTCATGGTTGTACTCTTTCAATTCCTTGATTTCATGAGAGGTGTTTTGTAAACGCTTTCATGTTTTATCCATTTGTTATTTTTCTTACACTCACTTGTACTCTCTCTCTCTCTCTCTCTCTCTCTCTCTCTCTCTCTCTCTCTCTCTCTTGCACTTGTTTCTTTTATATCATGCTCACTTGATTGTTGTTATACTTAGAGTGTTAGGTACTACCGAGAATGCACCCTAAAGTGTTATTAGAATGACTTGATTTTGATGACTCACTTGACCTCCTTATTCAAATTTCAGGCAGGTCGTGATGATAATTTTCACACTTGATTTTTGAAATGGATTGGTACTTTATCCTTTGTACAATTCAGTGATTTATCCTTCAATTTTTATAATTCCATGAGCAATTTAATGATTCAAAAGACTAGAGGAACAAATAACAATTTTCTCTCTCATTACATGCTTTTAATTCCTAATTGCACTATTACCCTTTATGAGCATATAAGCATTTGAATTTGTGTACTTGTCTTTGTTTTCCAAAGTAACCATGTGTTAAACACTACCTGTAGAATATCCACCATCAAGCATACATAAATAAACAATAATACACAAGTAAACTGGTGTACCTATGATCCCCTTATTCAATTTCGGGTGAATCTAGGACACAATCACGAGAAGAAAAAAACATTTTATTGAATATGTGATACATCTAGCTCATAATACTTAAGAGAAATTCTCTTTGTCTTCAAATCATGATACATTCAAAACATTGAAGGGCCTTCAATTTGCCTTTTGCAAAATAATTTCCCAAGTTTTCAAAGATACTTTCACAAGGTTTTCAAGAAAATCTCATTTTGACTCAATTAAAAGAAGTTATGTGTGTCAACTTGATAGGTACACACAACTAATTACAATGACTCACCCGATATTATATTATTCCCAAATATCATCAGCATTCAATTTAAATACATGAATAATTTACTCTTATGCAAACAAGTTTTTTACTTCCAACAAAAACATGTTACCTCCTTTTCTTTTGATGCGTGCATGTGGAGTCTTTGGACAATATTCCATAATGCATGGACTGTTGTGTTGTCCATTTATAGGTTGTTCTTTCATGTTGGTATCACTATGTCAAATTTATTTGCATAATGAGATAGTTGATTCAAATGAAATTAGATTACTAGCCAACAATACACAAGAATACCATGTACCATGTACTATGATCTGAACTTAAAATTCTTTGTTACTGATCTGATATGTGTCATTCTTTTCAATATGCTCATTGATAAGGAGATCATATTGATTTGTTGAGGAAATAGATGGATCACAAAATGTTGAAGTAGATCATTGATTAGCTTGTAATGGATATTATCGGTTGTTGTTGTATATGTTTAAATAACTGCCACATAGAGATAATTGGAACTATGGACAATCCCTTAGTGATATCATTCATGCTAACTAGATTCACTGAGAATTAAAGCACCTATCAAGACTCGAACCATTTCTTCTCCAAAACAACAGTGTCGCCATCGAATTCCCTGCAGGGATACAAAAATCTTATCATTGCTAAGAAATATGATTGCTAGAACCAATGGGCCACGATCTTCCTTTGACTATAGAATCAATCATTCACTTCCCTGAGAACTAGTGGTTGACACAAAGCCATTTCTATCCTAATATAAAGGTGTGTAAGATGATCCTTTCATATTGGAGGTTTCAAGGCCTGAAAGGCTCGGATCTACTATGTATTAGCATTGTTTTGGGGAATCATAGTAGTACACATGTATGATTATAATATCAATATACATTCCACTAGTGTATCTTTCTTTGAATATTTCCACCTATTGTTTCATAGGAATGAAAGCTCGTATTCTTGATTGAATGATATAACCACACTATAACAATCAGGATTTCGAGCACCGTCAACACCTAGTTTTAAAATATGACCATTTTCTTGTAGCTTGCTTTGATGTTGTCTGATTTCAAATGCCCCATCGAATAGGTGAGTGAACTGAAACACTTCAGTAATTGTTTCTAGCGCTAAACATGACTAGATCTCACACTCTGCTAACTAAACATCGCCACAAGCCAACTAACACCTTTTGGGATTTTTCTAGATGCCTCATATATTTTTCTAAATTGATATGATTCCATCATGATTCTTCTTGTGCAACAACTTCTTATGAGAGTAGGGGTATCATTGATAGACAAATTAATCCAATTCAATGGCATTTTTTCATTTCTTCACTACAAAAATATGGTCTTTGCAATATATGTAGATGTGAGACGACCTTTTCTTGTTATCTCCACAGTGGCTACATGATTTGTATTTAACACAGCTTAATACAATGAACTTATTTGGGTAATAGAGTGTAATGAATGGAATATCTAACAATGGATCTATCCCCTCAATGGTTAGGTTGCTAGATTAGTGATCACAAACCCCATATGATCCATGCATTCGATGCATAGCCAAAGCACAAAATAACAAATTTGGCATGACAAATTCATAGAATCGATTTATTGGATTCACTATTTTTTATTTCTTCTTCATGTGAAGGAGATTTAGAAATTTCACAAAAATATAAAAACTTTATTCTTCAATTCTCTCCTTCACTAGGAGATCTTGAAAAAATAATTTCCAAAATACATAAGAAAACAATGGCCAATTAAATCAATAAGAAATCAAAATAACTATGACCTTGTTTGCAACATGGCTTCTTCGCTTAATTGTGGACTCCTTTTGCTTGAGACAAATTTTATCATGATGAGCCATTGAGAAATATCCGCTCACACCTCACCTTCCATGGATTACTACCATGAAGGAACTACCATGCCCCTTAAGAATCAAGAAGCTTTGATATCATGTTAGCAAATAGAGCACAAGTAAGACAAGGCAAGAATTGGTGGAAACTGATTTATATAATTATGTTGTACATTGTATTGATCTCATGATATGAATTTACAATACATGGATTGGACCACTTCTAGATCTAGATCTCATTGACAAATCATCAATGGATCATGAGAAATAATCATCGATATATAAGGATTACAACTCATAAGTAGGTGGTCTCAGACTTCATGAATGTCTAGGAACACATAGTCTAACATTAATATTAGATAACAATGATGATAGTCGAGCTTCAAGATTCGAAGTCCTATCAGTCATAAAATCAGTCAACATTTGGGAATTCTAGCATAGCAATTGGTCTCATCAAATCAATCAATCAACTATTGGGATGCTAATCAAAAAAATGGGGATGTTTAGACATGGTAGTTGTTCACTTCAATATGAAATATTCAACATCTAGATATTGTCGGTTTTTCAAGCATATCTTCATCGAAACTCAATTCAGAAGTTTTAGATTGAAGATTATACCAATTAATGTTTCTTCATTGGTACTATTATTCAGACTTGTGATTAAGGGGGGGGGATGTTAAACTGTGAGTCCCTAGACAATCACAAAGTCCAAGACCACCTACTTATGGGTTGTAATCCTAATCTATTGATGAAGTGTTGTCATGATCCATTGATGAGTTGTCAATGAGATTTATATATAGAAGTGGTCCAATCCATGTATTGTAAATTCATATCATGAAATCAATACAATGTGCAAAAGAATGACATAAAGCCTTTTTTGTCAGTTCTCATCTTGTCTTTCTTGCACTCTATTTGCTAACATGTGATTCTCTATTACGTACATATTCAAAATAGATTGAGTTATCTTCCTCAGATGTTTGCAGGGATATAGTTTTACAAACTGAACTAATAAAAACCAATAAAATTAAATATTTCATAAACCAAACAATGAATTAAATTAACCTAGTTGTTATTGGATTAATTGGTAAGTGCGGACACAAACTGATCTCCCTAACTTGCACAGGAATCTAGAACAAAACAAGATAGAATACAAACTTCACCTTAGACTTCATTGTCATATAAACTAGTTTAGAGAGGTACAAATGGCGTACCTTTTAAATGATGTTTGATCCTCGCTGGTGTCGTCCTTTTAGCTTCTTCTTTGATTTTGTGGGATAGTGAACCTATTTGAGTTTACGGGATAGCTCCTTCTTGCTTGGTGCGTTATTCCTAGAGAGAGGTGCACTATCTTGTTTGGCCATTTATCTTAGGGTTTTCTTCTGGAATGATTCTCTGTCAAGTTTAAGGTGCGCGGGGGTGGCTTCAGCCTATGGTTGGGTGACAATATTGCTATATTTTCTATGGTTAAATGATAAAATCCATTACTTTCTAACAAGTTATGGGCCCACGCTATCTTCAGACAGTCTAACCGCTGGAAGATAGATTGGGAGGATTTGCTCAGTTGCAGTTGCAGCCAGTTTTTGTTGCAACAACGAAACCCTAACCCTCTCATTGAGGTACCTTAAGTGAAGGGATTGACCTAATTTCTGGATAGACTAGTGCACCCTAGCCTAAGGCATCTTCTGATACTCTCAGCAAGATAAGACATCAAGTTTCAGTTTTTGGTCAAAATCAAGGGTTAACCAAGTCAAAGCAGTTATGACTTACTCTATGAAGTCAAAAAACAAGTTAGAAGGGGATTCTAACTTCAGAGCGTGGAATACAAGGATTGACCTCATCCTTGCCAAGAATAAAGTGTTGGATATCATGCAAGGAAAGATTGTGGAACCAGATTTTGAATAAGGAAAAAAGAAGGAACCTCTCAACGTTGCAGTCATGGAGAAATTCAAGGACAGTGACATAAATTCCATGAGTATCATAGTGGATTCTATAAAACACCACTTGATACCCTACATCTCCCATCTTGACTCATCTAAGAAGATGTACGATGCCTTAACGAACCTCTTCTCAGTCAGAAACAATGGACAAGTAATGAGTTTGAAGAATGAGCTCCGTGACATGAAAATGAATGATGATGACAACACAACACCATAATTTGTGAGAATATATCAGTTAAGAGATCAACTACAAGCTATTGAAGAGATCATTTCAGATAAGGAAATGGTAAATATAGTACTCAATGGTCTTCCCAAGACATGGGATGCATTTGTCATAAGCATGAACACAAGGAAGGAGTATCCTACATTTGAATAACTTTGGACTTGATGTGCACAAGAAGAAACAAGGATTAGTGCAAAAGAGAAACCCCAAAAGAAATACGATGATCAAGCCTTCACAACAAGGTTCAAGAATTTCAGGAATAAAAGGAAGTTTGGCTCAAGGAAGAAGCCAAATCAAGAGAAAGATATGTCAAAAATACAATGCTTCAACTGTCGAGAATATGGTCACTACAAGAATCATTGTCTCGAGCTAAAGAAAAGGAAGGAAACACATGAAGCTTCAGTTGCCGAAGAAAGGGAACCTTCAAAGAAGACCAAGCAGGATAAAACAAACTTCTTCTTCTAAGACAAGGTAACAATATTCTTCATAGTTCTTGTACATACCATGTTTACATAGTTTTTGTACATATATTGCATATCTATTTCTTAGAAGATAAGATGTTCAAAGAGAAACAATAACTATGGAAAAATAAATATAAAGGATTGATATCACGATGACTCTAAGATAAGAAATACACATGAAAAGATGAAGTACATCAACAACCCTGGGTAACAATTCATGTGGAAGTTATTACATAGGTAACAATTGCAAGATAAGACGGAATTAGAATCAAAACTTAAAGAAACCTAGAAGAAGTAAAGACAGAAAGAACTCAACAATCAAGAGGAAATTGGAAAAATACTTGTGACACTTTGCAGAAGGCAATAAGGATGCAGACGAAAGCATGGACTCTCCTAGATGGAGGAAGCCAATTATATAATTCCAAAAGAAGAAGCATGCATGAAGCAATGATTATGAGGGAGCTAATCCTAGATAATATGATCCATTGAAGATTATGAAGTATCTATACATGTTCCCATCAATGGTAGCAACCATGAAAATCAGCACATGTTCAGTTTGACCTCGGAAGAAATCTTCTTCGAAAAGAAGCCCTAAAGTATCCCTGGTTGTCCATCCACATCCTGAAAGGAAGAAGTTGGAATATTCACGGCATGGAATCTATATAAAACTCCATGGACCCAAGATCTAAAGAGAAACATGAAGAAGAACATGAATATTCCAAGAGAGAAATAAAAACTAGAACAACCAGTCATTATATCGAGAATCACAAAGACTACTAGCTTGATATGAACCCTCTAGAAGCAATCAAGAAGAATAAATGAAAGTTGTGATGAAGAACAATGTATGGAAAACTTATGAATGAAAGCATTGTGATATCCAAAACTAAAGGTTCTCCCAGATGGAGGGAGAGGACTATGATGATAGCTTGTTCCAAGCATACCTCTACCTGAGACATTATATCTCGTACAATATCCATGGGTTGGGGTTTATATCAGACAAATGTAAGGATTGTTCTCCTCAACAGAGTAATCAAACAAAGAAGCATATAACAACCTCAAAGTTTTGAGGTATACCAAAAAGAGACACTTGCATGCAGATGGAATAAGATCTTGCATAGATTCAAACAACTTGGTGCAGAGCCTCCAATGCACAGCAGAAGCGTGGTGAAAAACCTTCTATAACAAAGATATTGTATCAGAATGGTTACTTAGAAGTTCAGGATAATGGATTGCTAATCCATAACAAAATCTCACAATTACAGAAGAAGTGCCACTTGGATATGTTCCAGTTTGAGATCTTCCACGGTGTTATGAGATAGCAGGAAACAAAAGAGTTGAATCCAACTATGATATACTATAATGATTAGAGCTATATGAAGCCTCCAAAGAAAACCAATGTTCCACAAAGACCGGATTACATTGAGATCAAGCATTACATTCTCCATGGTGAATTCCAGAAAAGAAAAGTGGTTCTCCAATGTATATCTCCACATATGAGTAGATAAACAAATATCTTGGTAAAGCCTCTATCCAAGATGAAAGAGTTTGCGTACTCAAGAAACAAGCTAGAGCTCGTGGAGATGACTTCCTTATTAAAAAAGGAAGAGATGACTCTCGGGTTGGGAGGGAGCATTGATGTGTTATTGATTTATGGACAGTCATTTTTCAAGTTCGAAAAATGGTCTAGGATGAGCAATTCTTTCCAGTTCGGAAAGTGGTTTGAGATTTCTAACGGACAGGCATTTTTCTAGTTCGGAAAATGGTCCAGATCAAACAATCATTTTTGTAATGAAAATGGTTCGATGGATTGTTGATGTACCATAGACAACGATTCCCCTTGTGGCCAGTGTGGGGGAATGGTCTACGACAATATTTCTTCTTTATGGTCACTCTCAGTAGTGGTCAAGAAGACTGGTATGCCTCCCTCACTGGACAATCATTCTTTCAAAGCTCACAGTTTCGAAGAATGGTTCGTTTTGAAGGTTGGTGCAGGACAGACATTTCCTTCGGAAATGGTACAGACAGTCATTCCCTAGGGCAGATTCATTCTCTCCAGGTTGCACTTTGTTTAGTGCCAGAGGAATGTCCCATATAGGGAAATGGTCCAGGTTCATCAATCAGGGACAAGCATTCCCTATGGCAGACTCATTCTATCCAGGTTGCACTTCGTTTAGTGTCAGAGGAATGGCCCAAATAGGTGAATGGTCCAAGCTCAGAAATCAAGACAGTTATTCTTCTATGCTTGAGAAGAATATTCCAGTAGCTCATGAATGATGTCTTACCTTCTAAGGGAATATGCTCTTCCAGATCTCACAGATGTGAATGGAAGAATGGCCCAAATGATTCAGTTTATATCATAACATTTTTTTTATGTGCAGGTTGATATCAGATGATATGATTGTCATGGAGACTATATGTCTATGAACAGTAAATGTATGCTACTCTGGTGGATGTGTTCCATTGATTATGACCATATGTCACTGATCAAGTAGTTGTGTGCTACTTGGTGTGGAAGTATACCACTGGACTATAGTTGTGTACTACTATAGATAGACACAATTGTGTTCTATTGAATGACATTGTTCTGATTGTCTTGTACATTATCAATAGTGTTGAAAATGATTATCAACTAGATGGATGGTCAGTGTGTTGGCGGAGTGACATTCTCAAGGAGGAAAATGGTCCAGGACAATTGTTATTCTAGGATGTATGTCTGTATTAGAAGAATAGTCCTTGTATCTCGTGGTGTGACATCCAGCATTTGTTGGAACAATTATTCTTCTAGGACATATGTCCGGATTAAAAGAACAGTTCGTGTATCACTCTGTGGAGTGAGTGACTTATCTAGCATCATGCTTGATTACTCAAATGGAGTATGGTTTCGTGAGATAATGCATTTTATGTTGTCAAATAACATTGATAGTGATGATGGTGCTTGTGATCTAATCATGAGATAGTTTATATGACTATGTTGATACAACCGGGTGAATGGTATGTTTTTTCTCAAGACCATTACCTTCAATACCTCCCTAGATAGGAGGGAGTGTTGATATTATGGTAGCTACGGGAGGTATTTACCTCCACGTGTAAACCTGACGAGAATATAATATTCCAAGAAGCAAGAAGAAACCCTAAATAACCCTAGAAGACTAGTCGGCTCAAGAGAATGATTTATATTAAGCTATTGGTCTCCAAGAGAAGAAGTCGGCCTAGCTAAGTGACTTGGAGGACTACAAATAAAGGGCTCTTGAGCTCATTTGTACACACACCTCACAACTGCAGTGGTGCGCAAGTTTCGAGAAGAACTATAGTTGTAGCTACTGCAACTAGAAGATTTCGGTTTTGGCTGGGATTCTCTCTTGGTTATGGTTTGGAATTTCTCCTTGGTCTCTTATGGTTATTCTTTCTCGGTGCGCTATCCCTGGAGAGAGGTGTGCTATATTTTTTGGCTATTTAGCCTAGGGTTTGCTTCTAGAATGATTTTATGTCAAGTTTAAAGTGCTTGGGGGTGGCTTTGGCCTATGGTTTGGTGACATATTGTTATATTGTCTATGGTTAAACGAGCACATCCATTACTTTCTAAAAAATACAACCCAATGCCTTGATGTTGCAAGGTACCTTTCAATGGCTCTCTGTTCCAACACACACACCTTTTCTCCAATGCCTTTGATGAAGAAGATCCACAATCTGACTTAGAGAACTAAAGTAAATCTCTCAAGCATACTCTGTAGTATAACTCTTCATACATATGCAAGCCCATGCAAACCTTAGCCTTTTCCATAAGAGATCCATCTTTATATAGGGTGAAAGAGAGATGGATAAGGGGATTAGGATGATCCCACTAAATTAGAGAAGCGAGTAAGATCCAAACCGATCGAAGGCCACCTCATCTTCTAGAAGATTCCCTTCTAGAAAATTCGTGAATTTTGACTTTTATTTTGCTTGAGCATCATCACACCCTATGCACAAGAATTTTGCAATGACGTCACAGTCCAATTTTAGTGCAGAGTGTGACGATCAAGCATCGTCGCACCCCATGCATATAGAAGGGTGTGATGATATTCCTTGTTATAGTTTTTGAAAGATTAAAAGCAAACCACTTTTCTCATGGATAAAGTCTCTTTTAATATTTTCAGGGAACATGAGCACATGTTGTCAGTTGATCGCTGAGGTGACAAAAATAATGTGTAACAGAATTCCCCCCAAAGTATGAAACTGGAACTTGTGACAGCTGAAATACTTTGTAGAATGTGTGTGTCGAAAACAAGGAGCACATCGATCGAGAACCTGCAAACAATCAAGCATCTACATAATAATATGCCATTTTCTGAGGTAGGAATTCCCATGCTCGGACTACAAGTGACTCTAATCATAAGTGTCAAGTGAGTCATGACCACTAAATATACACTGTGGATCCATGTCATCATGATTCAACATATCCACTAGAAATACATTGTGGATCTATGCTCTAAAAGAATTCAAATTTGGACATATCCACTAGAAATACATTGTGGATCTATGCTCTAAAAGAATTCAAATTTGGACATAGCCACGAGACATACATAGTGGATCTATGTGTCAGTACAAACTTAAGAATACTCTGTCGCAAACTAGACCAAGATGATGAGATCCAGGGTCTTCATTTCCATCATCTCTAAGTACGAATCTATCCATGTGATTACAAGGGTCGAAGTCGAACATGGTAGAAACCACTTTATTACTGATCATTAATGAAAACCATTAACAAGTGTGAGGGAAATCACCATTGATTTCAATGACTCCCAAGGTACTCTAGTACAATCCAACGAATGTGAATAAATGAGTTGAAGTCGAACAATCGACGGAATATTCCAATCAGGGGTCAATAATGTGAACCCATTGTTGAAAGCGAAGAAACCTGCCATTGAGGCATGCAGGCTCTAAGGTACTAAATGAGTTCTAGTTCTTGTTCCTGGATGATGAGTTGAAGTCGACAGGAAAACACTCGCCATAAGAGGGCCTTGATGTATCCCCCATCAATGACACAAAATATGTAACATATTTGAAGTAGATTAGAGTATGAAGTGATTCGGAACTGACTCGGGGAAGGCTGACATCGTAGAAAATTTATAATTGTAGATGGTTGAATCGATAGAAGAATTTTTTAGGTTAGACTTCTCTTGAACATATGAATGACACGACAGTTGTCTTGGCAGCATTGACTCAAGGAGGACCCAACATACGAACTTGTGGATGGTCAAAAGAGAGACAAATGGATTTCCCAACCCAAATACAATGATGAAGGGGGTTTTCATGTTCAAGGGCGACTATTAATGCCACTAACACAAATACAGAGACACATTTCTTTCCCAATTTCCCCCCACCATTTCTGGTGAGTACCTCTTTATTTTTACACAAGCTTGAGGAGGATAACATATTCTTGTAAATGTAAGTTCATCCTTCGAATGAGTCCATTGGAGTATGTTTAACAAACTCTAAGAAGGAGTGGTTCAATCCCATATGGGTCTTTCGATGTTTGTTTAATGAGTCCAAAGAGAAGAAACTCAGGGGCTTTTCATATTTAGAGAGTTTGAACAACACTTAAAGAGAACTCCATAAGGTCATTTTTCGTAAGTTAGTCTGATGAGACGTTTTCTTCGAATACTTTTACAAGCATGAAAAGAACAAGGTTGGTCGGCCATATTTTCATGTTTAGGGAGCTTGAAAAGAGATTAAAGGATACTCCATAGGTTTCATTTATTGTATTACCAATGTGAATTCAAAAAAATGACAAAATATTAACAATTACATTCTCATGGTTTCAGGAGCGTGAGAAAGAATTAAGACTGTGCTCAGAGTTTTTCCTAAAAAACCCTAAAAGCATCTGTACATAACAAAAATATTCAAAAACAAACAAAAAGGGTGGACCCTTGTTCAAGCGTCTCGTCCCTAGACCTTTTAGCTGCAATAGTCAACACTTTGCAAAGTTGGTTAGACTTTAGGGCATGGATAAAATATAAAAATAATTAAATTTTGCAATAAAAATATGGTAAAAGACAATAAAAATAGGCCAAAACACCATTATACCATTTCATTTGCAAATTTACCCAAATAGTGCCCCAAAACCCTCTTTTCTCCCCAAATTTCAACTATCGATTTCAGAGCATGTGGTGGATCATTTTGCGAACCGTCTCCATCAAACAAGCAATCTTCTTCTTCTTTATCCTTTCATGGTTTCAAATTTTGTTTTCATAGGTTAAATTTGGATTTTAGGTCGATTTTTTGGGGCTACCTGCACGTTGAGATCATCGCAGGTCCACTATATCATGAACTGCGGTGATATTGCATCATCGTAGGAGACCCCATAGATAGGGTGAAACGACGGTGCTCTGCATGAAAGCGATGACCGCAATCCAAATTTTGAAAAGATAAATTTAACTATCAAAACCTCAAGGAATGAATTTTTTATGTTTCTAATCTTCTTTTAATGTTCCTTCGCAGGCTTTCCTTGGTCAAGATGCTCGAGTGGCATGAATGAGATCATAAGGAAGAGGATTATTTTGTCGGGAATGACCTAGGCATAGTTATGGCTCTAAGGAAATGTGGATTACTCAATTTTTTCAGGATTCGGGGCATGAGAGCCCAATTGAGGTTGCTAGAGTATTTGGTTCACATGTGGGATGTGAATGAAAAATCCTTTCGCGTGGGTGTCCATAAAATCACATTGGATATAGAGGATATCTACTTTATGACAGGGTTGTCCCTTCGTGGTTCACGGGTATCACTCACATGCAGCAGGAGTGGAGGAGAACCTATGGATTACTATGTTCGCCACCATTGTGTGCCAGGTACGGAAAAACACAGCGGCAAGGTAGCCATCAAAGATGTTCAGGATTTATCGTTGCAAGGCATCATTTATACCATTACTCACATGGAAGGGAGTGCAGCTCCCCATATGGCTTTGCAAATCCATTTTCATTATGTGATAGAGTGCATGGAACCCAGGGTCTTCAACTGGTGTGAGGGTGTCCTGAAAAGCATGAAAAAACAACTGACAAAGTGTCGAAATGGTCGGTTGAAATAGTTTGGATACGGATCCATTTTGGTGTCATTCTTCTTGGAAAGATTTCTTTTCTTATGTCTATAGGTGGAGTGGGGTATAACCGCTCCACAAGATCCATACATGAAGATGTGTGTGGATCTAATGGCTCATCGTGGTGGTGTTCCTATCGTCAAGTATGACGATATTTTCTTCCAATGGCTGAGGAATCAACTACTCATGATGGAAGAATATGCATATGTCGGGACGGATTTCCATGGGGATCCTGATCTAGCTCTTCTTGAGGGATCTCAGTGGGGGGACATAGGTAAGAAGAAATTTATTGTTTATATAATGTTTTTGATATTTTAATTATATAAAATGTTTTTTTTGTTAACTATCCAAGACTAATCAAGTTCTCTCAATAATGCAGACGTGGGGCCTTATCGTCCTTTGGGATCATATCCCATCCATAGGCGAGGAGAGAGAGGTTTTGTAGCAGGGGTAGTTGTTGCAGATCTCAAGACTATTGAATAGAACCTGGAGGGACTAACCATGAATGTCCCTGATGCCACGATGGATGAAATTCCTAGGCACTATCAATGCCACACAGTGGGCATATCTGCATCTATTAGTCGACTGCTCCGTAAAGTGGCACAGGCAGTTTCTTGTTACAGCGAGAAACATCCTTGATGTTTTTTGTACATGAAGCCATGAGCTTCACTTTTTGATATTTTGGTCTTTGGACAAACACTTTTTTTGTAACTTTTATCATTATAAATATAAAGTTGCTACCGGCTTACTTGTTTTTGTAAAAAGTGTGATTGGGTTTATAAATGTCTTCAAATGTCTGTCTAACACATAATTAGCCAATGCATATGCCAATGTATTTAGACATCTAGGAATATGTCGATACTCAATGTAATCAAAATGTCTTTCCAAGAGGCGAATTCGTAAATATACCCTTAACAAAGTAAGACTTCGGATGGAATAAATGTTACTCAACTGTAGTACTACTAATTGTGAATCAAGTCATACAATAAGATGACGGATGCCAAGTGAAATGACGTCAGTTAAAAATTCGATAATTGCACTGTATTTCATGATATTATTAGTTGCACGACCAAGGCAAACACCATGTAGACTAATCAATTCATCTGTAGGTGCATAGATTGCCCAAGCAGTAGACCCCAAGTTTTGAGTACTATGACTAGTGCCATCAACAAATCTTTTATAGGGTAGCGAAGACGCCGACATCTAGAAACCAAGCACAATGCAAGGTAAGCAGTTGAAAGGCGGAACCAAAAAAGAAAAAGCACACAAGAATATAATACACTAAAAATACACAACACTCATGCAAAAATGGTTTAAGCATAGTACTTCTTCAAGTAAATCCCATTCCTGGGTTCACTCAAAGGAATTCCATCATAATCTACCAGCTCATATGCCCCTTTCTCCAACACTCGTTTCAAAATATAAGGGCCCCGCCACATGGGCTTGAATTTACCATATACTAATTGAAAAGGTGGAAACCCCGTGGCAGACTTAACGGGTGTCTGATAGGCCCATAATGCTGAGAAAAGCATCGTGTGCCAACTTGACTTGTGAAATCTTACCATCCGTCAAAGCATAGTATTGAGAACTTTGTTGATCGCTTCAACCTATCCATTGGCCTGTGGATAATAAGGGGTTGAGTTTTCATGTCGAAGACCCAACTTCTCGATAAGTTCAGACATTATGAAGTTGTGAAAATGACTACCATGGTTAGTGACAATGGCTTGAGGGACACCAAATCTAGTAACGATATGATTGAATATGAATAACGTTGTAGTTTTCCCGATATTATCAAATGTAGGCATCACCTCGGCCCACTTAGTGAAATAATCCACGACTACGATGATGTATCCATGCCCCCCGACCGAGTGAGGGTTACATGTCATGAAGTCAATGCCTCATTTAGCAAATGGACCAATGGAAACTACAGGGTCAAGAGGAGCAAGATGAGATCGGATCTTATTGTTGTAGACTTGACAAGCATGGCATTTTTGGACGGAAGTAATGCAATCCTTAAACAATGAAGGACAAAAATAACCAACTCGTAAGATCTTTTGGCCAATGGCATACCAAGACATATAACCACCACATGCTCCAGAATGACAGTCATTCAAAGATTTCTCAGCCTCATCATAGGTGAGACATTGTCGAAATATGGAATCAATACCACAACAGTAAAGGGTATCACCAAGGATAATGTATTGACGAGCTTGATACTGAATACGACGACGATCTGTACTAGAAAGATCAAGTTAGAAAGTTTGGGTTTGTAGATAGATGATAATGTATCCATACCATATGTCATCGGAGCTGATAAAAAAGAGATATTCATCAGGAAAGGAATCTTCTTCCATAGTGTTATAACCCTAAATTTTTGTACACATGCATACCTAGCATCAGGCCCTCTTACTTTCTATTTTTGCCAAGCCGTCACTGAGTTGCTCTTCTTAAAAACACTATTTTTGAAGATGTACATGCTCTGCACCTTTACTGCCAGCGTATGTATTCTTGCTGCACCACTACAACCCGCGTATATTCACAAAAGTTGCAAAAATTAAAAAGTTGCAAGGAATTCGTTGAGATTATGGGCTATTGGGTAGTTTCCCAACTGATCCACTGCCTATAGCCCACCACCCAACCGAATAACCATCCTTTTGTCATATAAAATGAGGTGTTGGGATCTCATTCCTAATCTAAGCATAAGAAAAGTGAAACTCTGCCCATTTCACATCCCCTCCTTGCCCCAAGAAATTGCAGCCACCTTGTGAGATTTGCCTCAGAATTTCCCATTTTACCCTTTTTCCTCCATCATAAACCCATTCCATTTCCCTAGAGAGAGGTTGAGAGGAGAAAGATACGCGGAGGCGCACTTGGATCTTGGTGAAGAGGAGCCTGGACCAGGTTCATGGAGCAGTAGTCGGCCTCGTTGTAAGTGAACATTGTGATATCAATAAAAGAAATACTTTTCCTATCCCGAAATATGATGTGTCAAATGTTTGTATTTGATTTATGCTTTATTCTAACTTCTAACCCATGATTTATATATGATATGCATGTTTGTAGTTTCTTGTTTATCTGTTTGTGAATGCAGGTCAGCCTTGGGAGGAGGGTTGCATTCAGTGGAGCTATCAAGCACGAGAGGATCGACACCGGACATGGAGTAAAAGGTATAGTTACCTGATCCTTCTCACTTTGTATTTCATGCATAATTCTGGGGTATGTTTTGGGTAGTTAGAAAAGTAGGAGAATTTTAGACGGTTGTGATCTGCCTACATTGTAAACCTTGGTGTAGCCATAGGGGGGTTTTCACTGCTAGAAGAAATGACGACCATACTGGGGAAGCCTCTAGGGTTTTAGGGGATTTTTGGGGTGTTTGATTGGTTTTTATACCTTTTGAGTTTCTTGATTGAGTCTATTGAGTCTCTCAAGGGGTCTGGTCACCTGTTGGTGCCATACCAGTTCTCCCTACCTTGTCAGTCTGACTATTTCATTTCTTTTTTTCAAGAAGTGAAGAGGTGTACATGGCCTATTGTGGGTCATCACGCCTACATACATGCCCTGCTTTATAGAAAGTACGCGTACATATGCAGTCTACTTAAGCATCAATAGCGTACCTGTGTCAGGAAACTGTTTTTAAAAAGAGGCAGTCAACCTCTTCCCTGATTGAAGTTCACTTCTTAGGGTTTCTTGACAGAGTTCAGTGTCTCTATTTTTACAGTCAAATCTTAGGTTAGATTTCAGTTTTCTTGTTATTTTGAAGTTTCTTGTGTTTCCTAGATTTTTTAACTTAATTTTAGCTTGGATTTTAAGAATATTTTGTTACTTCTGCTTTGATTGGAAGAAAATATAAAAAAAAAACTTAGTTTGTTAGATCTCTTTCTTTCTTGGCATTTGCTTTGCATTGTTATTTGAAAAAGAAAAAGAAATTATCATAGTGTTGTGTTTTCTTCTCATCTTAAAATCATTTCAAAAGAAAAATAAGAAAGATAATCCTTCTTTGCTAGTGTTTTTATAAGTTTCATTTTACGCAGGAGTCTTAACAACATCAGTTGCACTACCGTATCCTTTGAGTTAAAACAAGTCATTTAAAACGAATGCTAAATTTAAAATCAACTATACTTTATGTTTGTAGGGTCAATCAACTAGTTTAGGGTTAGAGCCTTGAATTAGGTTGGAGAGGAAAATCTTCAAGGCTTTTAATCAAACATTGGAGTCAAAGCTAGGGAGTGTTAAAGTCTAGTGACGTGAAAGTTATCCGAGACCCCCCTCTAACACAAGGGCTAAACACAAGGTCGTGTGATAAAAGGAAGCGGAGATAACCCCTCCAAATTCGGACTAAATGTAGTGGGGAACACATATTGAGGATCTTTCGTGGGAATACTATCGCTCTCATTTGCCTACGAAGCTTCATGGACCTCAAATCCATTCGATATCCTCTATTGTCTTCTGAACCACTTGCTTTCGATACCCTCGGTAGGTTTCAGAATTTTTATCCTTCTCATTGCGGTCCACCCGACTATCGATTGTACCCGCCTGGTGGTTGTTCGTGAGCTGGCAACTTAGTTGCCTTTATTCTAGGGACTTACACAGGTGACTACGTGGGTATACCGCGGTACCTAGGGCATACGTCAGGTCACACTTTGTAGAGTATACCCAGAGGGTGCTTCCCTGTTCGAGTTGCACTTGCATCGATTAGTTGCTCTAGTGTTGGCTGGCGTAACTGTCCTTCCAACTAGATAGTGATCTACTTGATTTTCCTTTAGGAACTTTTAGTGTGTGATCTGTGCTCCCTAGTTTTCCATAGTGACTTACTCAGTCATTGATTTGGGTCTCTGACCTAGGGTGGTAGATTTCCCACTCTGTTGGTCGTGAGGATTTTTTGGTCTTCTTCTTAGAAACATGGAGCCCCCTCTTTATAGGCATTGTTTTGATAACACTGGTTTGCCATAGTCAGTGTGTGAGACTTTTACGAACTTGAATGATCCCGCAAGGGGAGAAACTATGCACAAGATCTTCATGGCTAAATTTATTGTTGATACCAACCAAGGAACCCCTTCGCAAGGGGATTCTTGTGCTTTTCCTTTCTTCGAAAACGTTGGTGTCCCTTTGATGGCCACTTTGTACATTCCTGGGTTGAATGTAGGACTACCGGTTTGGTTGGGTACCATTCCAAATGTCCTAAATACTCTTGACACTTCTCAGTTAAGTACCTTATGTTATGGGCACCATGTTGATGTTCGTTCATCAACAAAGTCTTATCCTTCTCCTTCCCCCACCTCTAGTAAAAGTACAGTTACTAGTAACTAGAAGTGTAAACGAAGTAGAAAGAGGAATAATAGGAAGAAGAGGTCATCAACCTCTGCAAGTCATGTTGAAGACCAACACCTAGCCTTTGCAAGTCATGCTGGGGGCACGAACCTAGTCCTTGCAAGTCATACTGGAGTTCAATCACCAACCTCTGCGAGTCATGTTGGAGATAAGTCATCAACCTCTGCAAGTCATGTTGAAGACCAACACCTAGCCTCTGCAAATCATGTTGGGGGAAAGCACTCAACCTCTACAAGTCATGTTGGGGGAAACATTCTAGTCCCTGCTAGTCATACTGAAAATAGGTCTGTAGCCTCTGCAAGTCATGTTATCGACCCATCACCAACCTATGCAAGTCATGTTGGAGATGCACAACCAGCCACTACTAGTCATGCTGGGGACATTGGTTCTGTTGAGAAACCTAGACAGATAGGATGTAAGCCTACGTTCCCTTGTAGGATTTGCAAGGGATATCACCTTACTCATTTGTGCCCTGGCCTTCCAAAGGTATGAAGATTGTGATCCCTGTCTGCAAATTATTATGATTCTAAGTATTCTAAGGTTTCCTCATAGCTTATTCAGCCAGTGGTTGAGAAAGTGGTCACACCGATGCAGTCTTCAGTTTATCCCACTCTTCTCTTGGAGAGTGTTAAGTCTACCAACGTGGTCACGCCGATACATTCTTCAGCTAATCCCACTCCTCTTTTGGGGGGTGATGTGCATGTAGACCATGTTGTCTTGTAGCCTATTCAACTGGTGGTTGATAAAGTGGTCACGTCGATGCAGTCTTTGGTTGATCCCACTCTTCTCTTGGAGAGTGTCAAGTCTACCAAAGTGGTCACCCCGATGAAAAATTCGGCTAATCCCACTCTTCTCTTGGGGAGTGATTTTTCTACTGAATATGTTTTTAGCATTTCTAGTTCAGTACTTTCAGAACAAGGGGGCATTCCTCTCACTTTGAGCACACCCCCTCAGAGCCCTAGGATGGTTTCCTTTGATTGGAATGACCTTGTTGAGCCTCGTCTTCCTTCTTTTGCACCTTTTCAAATAAGGGTTGAAGTTAATTCAACAAACATTTATTGATGTATTGTGGATGAAGGATCCTCTGCAAGTATTTTATCCTCCTCAGTTTGGAAAGTCTTGGGATCTCTCGAGCTTGTGTCTACTTCGCATGAGTTGTTGGCTTTTAACATACATCCTAGTGAATATTTGGGGATTCTTCCTAAATTGCATATCTCGTTAGGTGGAAAGATTGTCCTTGTTGATGTTATAGTGGTGTATGGCCCATTAGATTTCAATATGCTTCTCGAGCATGATTATGTATATGCTATCAACGTTGTGGTGGCTACGCTCTTTCGGGTGATGCATTTCCCTCATAATGGAAGCATTGTCACTATTGACCAGCTGGCATCTGATAATCACCATCCTAATTCGACATTATTTCAGCCTACCCCTTTATATGTTCCTAGTGTTCGCGTAGACTCTACCCCACCACAGGTTAATTATGTGCGTTTTATCCTCAATGTTCAATTGGTCCTGAGAAGGAACTTGTTCACTCATGTTTTTTTTCTCGAGACATGGTCTCAGAAATTGATCAGTTGGTTTATCCAATGGGGGAATGGGAGCCCTTGCTTCCCCATCTTGGTACAAGTGATCTCATCGAGATTACTTGAGAAAAGTAGCCCCCCAGAGTCTTCTTTAAGTCCTTTTCAGACTCTCTAAACATGAAAAGATTGTTGATCGATCTTGTCGTCCTTTACACTCGCCAAACTAAAACTTGAAGGCACGTATGTTCAGCGATAGTTTACCCCTTTTTCAGTCCGTATGGTCAATTGTACGAACAAAGGTATACTCTAATAACTCTGGTTCGCTAGAAGAATATTCTCAGGTATAAGTTTAACCCTTTTTCGGGCCTAAGAGACTAAATTTACGAAAAAGGAACCCCCACGAAGTCCATGGTTAAGATCTTTTCAGACTCCCTAAAATTGAAAAGATTGTTGAGTGACCTTGTTCTTTCACACTGGTTAAATTGGTCCAGAAGAACATTCCCTACAGAGTCCATAGTTAAGCTCTTTTCAGACTCCTTAAAATTGAAAACATCATCGAGTGACCTTGTTCTTTCACACCCGTTAAATTGGTACAGAGGAATATCTACTGGCATGAGTTTACCCCTTTTTTGGCCTGTAGATTAAGGAGGAAAAAGGTACACCTCGAGAGATTCGTCTCGTCGGGAGAGTTCTCCTCAGTAAATTTTATACTTTTTTGGGCTAAGGAGACTAAATCTAGAAAAAGGTTGAGTCCATAGTTAAGCTCTTTTCAAACTCCTTAAAATTGAAAAGATTGTTGAGTGATCTTGTATGTGTCACACTCATTAAAATGGTTCCGAATGGACATCTTTTCGGTGCAATTTTACCCCTTTTTCAAACCGACTAGACTGTTTTTGAAAAAGGTACCCCAATGGAGTCTTCTTTTACGTTTTTTTAGATTCTCTAAACGTGAAAAAACTACCGAGCTTACCTTCTCTTGGCTCATGAAAAATACATTGAAGGGGGTTTCATCGTGTCCTACTAATCTCATTTGCATCTTTGCATCTTTGGCCTAATGTTGGCTCCATGTTTCTCTCAACTGAACCTTTGAAGCATGCCTTATACGCAAGCCTTGTAGCACTTTGCCTTTGTGACCTGACACCTTGACCCATGGAGGAATTTTCCCCGAGTGTCCTTTTCCTGCACATGTCTCCTTGCTATGAGAATTAGTGTGTTCCTTGTGCTTGGAACTAGTATGCTTGTGACACTCATTCCTCCTTTGTAACATATCATTCTTTTATTCTTTTTCAAGCTCTTTAAAAATATTGAAAAAGACAAAAAAATAAAAGAAAACCCCAAAAAGAGGACGGGAAATATATTTTCTTTTTATGGAAGCACAATGAGTCGCCCTTGGACAAAGAACATCCTTCCATTTGTTCGTCAATATTTTGGATCTAATATGACCTTAGGAAGCCATTCTCGCTACATAGAGTTGTGTCCTCCTCCATTTGGTTATTCTTCCAAACACATGGAGAGTTTGTGTTGCCACCTGCATCGTAGACTTATGTCAATGTCATGTTGCCCGAGTCTAATCATCTATCATGTTATTGTCCAAGGGAAGTTTCACCCAACCTGAGTCATCCTTTATGCAGTTTGTCTCCTCACCTCATGCCCAGCCATCCCAAAAGTCCAATCAAGTCCTTGTTCAAAATCAATGAAGTTCTCTTCCTAATCATCGAGATCCTCTTGTCTTTTCTCAACGATCCATCGAAGGCCTCTAGGTAGTGAATTTGTACACTCGCATTACACTCCTACCCGAGTTTTGAAGATCTTGAAGTTGTTGCTCGAGCTCTGAAGGCATCATCTCCAACCATTAGGCGTCATTGGCTTCTTGAATATGGATATTATACTTGTATATCTTTGATTTTGAGATGTATATCTGTTGTGTATTGCTCACGGCTACACTTTATATAGTTATATGACATGGATCTACAGTGTATTTGATTGGAAGACATGATTTATTTCATCTCGAGCATGGGTATTCTCACCTCAGAGAGACAATTGTTATTTGCAGATGGCACCTCCCAAACTCTGGTCCCGGGCTCACTCGCTTCATATATTGGTGAATATTTTGTAATGTATTCAGCCATCAGATGCTCTTTCGACCTCACACATTAGGGGGCATCTGTTATAACCCTAAATTTCTCTACACATGCATACTTGGCATCAAGCCCTCTTACTTGTTATTTTTTCCAAGCCATCACTGAGTTGCTCTTCCTAAAAACACTATTTTTGAAGATGTACACGCCCTGCACATTTACTTCCCGCCTATGTACACCTTCTGCACCACTACAACCCACGTATACTCGCAAAAGTTGCAAAAATTAAAAATTTGCAAAAATTAAAAAGTTGCAAAAAATAAAAAGTTGCAAGGAATTTGTTGAGATCACGAGCTATTGGATAGTTTCCCAACTGATCCATCGCCTATAGACCGTCACCCAACCAAATAACCATCCTTTTGTCATATAAAAGGAGGTGTTGGGTTCGCATTCCTAATATAAGCATAATAATAGTGAAACTCTTCCCGTTTCACATCCCCTCCTTGCCCCAAGAAATTGCAGCCACCTTGTGAGATTTGCCTCAGAATTTCCCATTTTGCCCTTTTTCCTCCATTATAAACCCATTCCATTTCCCTAGAGAGAGGTTGAGAGAAGAAATATACATGGAGGTGCACTTGGAGCTTTGTGAAGAGGAGCCCGGACCAGGTTCGTGGAGCAGTAGCCGACCTTGTTGTAAGTGAACATTGTGATATCAATAAAATAAATACTTTTCCTGTCTCTAAATATGATGTGTCAAATATTTGTATTTGATTTATGTTTTATTCTAACATCTAACCCATGATTTATATATGAGATGTGTGTTTGTACTTTCCTATTTATCTATTTGTGAATGCAGGTCAGCCTTGGGAGGAGGCTTGCAGTCAACGGAGCTATCAGGCGCGACAGGATCGACACCAAACGCGAAGTAAAAGGTACAATTACTTGATCCTTCTCACTTTGTCTTTCATGCATAATTATGGGGCATGTTTGGGGTAGTTAGAAAAGTAGGAGACTTTTAGACGGTTGTGATTTGCCTACATTGTAAACCCGGGTGTAGCCATAGGGGGGGTTTCCCCACTAGCACACAGTTTCTATTTTAGTAGAGGGAAGGTCACATATCAATTCAGCAAAAACCAAAGACTTCTTTGACTTGGCATGCTCAAATTCCAAATCAAACTCTTGGAGAACAACTATCCATTTAGATTATTTCCCCCCAGCAATTGTCGAGTAAGGATGTGTTGCATGGGGTTGCAATCGGAAATGACTGTGGTTTTGTGTAATAAGATGTAGTGACAAAACTGTTGAACAACTTGAACAGCTGCCAAGGCCAACTTCTCCACATGTAAATATTTGGTTTTGGTGGTCATGAGACTCTGACTCAAATAGTATATAACATGTTCATCATTCGAATCATCCTCTTGGACTAGAACCATAACAATGGTAGAGTTCGAAGCAACTAAGTATAGGAAATAATCTCTACTATAATTGGGCAGAAACAAAAGTGGTATGCGGGTCAAGGCAAGTTTCAAAGCTTCAAAGGCTTTGTTGGCACTGTTTTCCCATACAAAATCATAACCCTTTTTAAGAAGTCGAGTAAACCCTTTCGTTAATTCAACATAGTTGGGAATGAATCGACGCAAAAATTTTGCCTTCCCTTACAAACTTTGGAGTTGGCGTAGTGTGGAAGGAGGAGGTAAATTGGGGATAGTCTCAACCTTCAGAGGGTCCACTCTAATCCCATGTATAGACACGATAAAACCAAGAAGTCGTCTGGACTCCACACAAAAAACACATTTGTGTGGATTCAATCGTATGCGATAATAACGACAGCGTAAGAAAATGGCCCGTAGATGTGCCGAGTGATCTTGACGACGCATAGAATGCACCGGTAGATCATCTAGATAGGGTTGTACAATGTGTTTAATGTCATGAAAATCATAAGACATAGCGCGTTTAAAAGTCGCACCAACATTTTTTAGACCAAAAGGTAGTTTCTGGTATGCGAAGGTTCCCCAAGGGAAAATAAAAGCAGTCTTATGTTGATCTGTAGGTAAAATATTGATTTGATTATAACCAGAGAAATTGTCCATCATGGAGAAGATCTCACTTCCGGCACAGTCGTCAACAATCTGGTCAACGAAATGTGTCGGATAATTGTCTTTGGGACAAGATTTGTTAATATCCCTATAATCTACACAAACACAGGTCGTGCCTTGTTTCTTGTTAACCGGAACAAGATTGGACACCCAATCAGTCAAAGCCATGGGATAGACAAAACCATCTTTAAGAAGTTTTTCAACTTCGAGCTTAATAACAACATCTTTGCGTGGGTGTACTAGGAGAAGTCTCTGTCGAATGGGTTTAGCGTCCGGGTAAGTCTTAATCTCATGTACAACAATATCTAGATCAATGTCAGGCATTTCTTCGTAACTCCAGGAAAAAATGTCATGAAATTCTTGGAAAAGGGATTTGTAAGTACGAACCTCATTAGCAGAACATGAGGCATCGATGTGAACATTTTCCACGACTCTGGGTTTAATCGAGATATCAAGAGGGACTGTAGGTGAAATATTACTCAAGTTCGCTTCATACAAAACATTTTGTGTTGGTTCAGGAACCAAGGAAAAAATAACAACGGTAGACGGAGTTGAAATCCTTTGATAACTCTCTATGGTCTCGAGTTCTAGGAAGAGAATAAAATGATGATGCCCATCCTCCCATGGGGTATCTTCCATAGACATGACTGTCATGATCATCTCATCAGTGGGAAATATCACGTGAAACAGATCAGGAGACGTATCACAGAGAGAACGAGGAGAAGGAGTTTCCAACTGAATAACTTGATTAGACAATTCTACTAGACTCAAAGGCATCCAGTCATCATAACGAAGACAATCATCAGAGATAGGTACTATCCATGGGTCATGAGACTCATGGGTTTCACTAACAGAGGTTGATATCATCTTAATCGAGGCGACAAAAGGAAGAGGAATATCGGGTGGTGGAATAGGAAATGTACCCATTAATGATGAATCGTTTAAAAGACCCACACCGACATTCTCATATCTGAGAGATGCTTTCACAATGAAAGGTAAGTTGATAGTACAAGAATCAGAATTAAAGAAGGCGAGTTGATCGACAATAATGACTTTTCCTTGGTGCGGGAAACGTAACACACAGAAAAGAGTAGAAACAACTTCTCGCATGGAATCAATCCAACTATGGCCAAGTAGAAGGTTGTAATCAAGAGGTGCATCAAATACCTCAACCTCGACATTAACTGCTTTACCTTCTAACATAATAGACAACGAAGGAAGAACACCATAAGGTTTAAACCCTATACCATTAAAATCCTTGAGAGTATTGTGTGACTCGGTAAGGATAGGAGAGTGTTGAGGGGTCCTAAATCCCTTTAACTCAACAACAGGAACCAAACCCGCCACCAAGACCCAATTAGACTCTGTAACATTTAATGGTGAAATGGTTCTCCAGATCTTGCGATCCAGATAATTAATCAATGGGCTTTACGTAGTGATTGACAATATGTCTTCTTGTGAAAGCTCCTCCTTTAGTTCGGATGTTCTCTTTTTGTATTTTCTCTTATAGGTGGGACCGATACAAGATAAATGCTGGTATAAACGAGATGGGTAACAAAGGGGGAAAGGAATTAACTACTGAAGAAGGTTGAGCTCGAGATAACCTTCATACTCAAGCATGTAGACAATGATTCGTACACCTACAACAAGCCTAGTACTAATACATTAACCTGTTGGTGTTCCAATTATTGACTGAGATACGATTATTAGAAGAAAACATACATGCAATTAATGATGGCAAGAAAAATAGTTTCCTCAACTCTAATCATCAACCACATATTAACACAACGATTTACTCTTTATCATTAAAGACAAGAACTATAAAAATATTGAATTAGATAACTTATCAACAAATTCAGAGGCTCTTACTCATTACAATTTCTATTCATGAGATAAAGTCAGAAATAATTCTTCTTTAGATCCAATCACACACACTTTTGATGAAAAACAAAAGAAAACTCTGTCTCTGGTTCTAAACATGACTTCTCAATTAAGGTAGCTATGAAATAGTTCTTTACAATCCAAAAATGAGGGTCTTTGCAAAAACCATCGACCCGTGTTAATAGGTCGATCCTCCTATTTATAACATATCATTAACTAAAAATAACTATCAAAAGTGCAAGCTAAGTAAAACAAAACATCGCCATATGGAGCTTAAATTGCTCAGTATTTTAAGAGTCATCAAATGGTTTCACTTGAGTGGATGACTCTTCTCGTACTCCGACCATTGGACAAAGAGATCCTCACATGTGTTGGCATACGGGAATATGTGTTGGTCCATTGGGGCCAAAAAGATCTCCTTTATCTCTATCGCCCGTGCATGATACTTGACTATTCTAGCACTTAACTGCTGCAACACAATTTGAGCCTTGATCGGGTGTTCCATGAACTATTGCACTTGACCTGGCGCCATGTTCTCCACTGTTTCTATCTCCGCAGCCCATGATGAGTCTTGTTAGGCATGTAATTTGACTATATCATGCAAGTCAACAAAGTCATTGGGTGCGCTGAATTCTGGGAGGTCAATGTCTCTCATCACCCGGTTGATCTTGGTCCAACTCTTTTCACACTCGGCCCATTTCTATTGGATTTCCTGATGAGGTTCTTGGGCCATTTTCACCCAGTATTCGACCGACTTATTTATGCAATCGATGTTATTATCCCTCGGTACCCAAAGGTCTTGCTCTTCGGTGTCTCGGCCTCGCTGAATGACAATAATGTAGTCAATCCTTTCCACTGCTTAGTGTGCTTTCTCATACCATATTTTCATATATTTGCACGTCGCCAGCGCCATGAGGGTGTCTTCTTGGAAATCGGTTATTCCTACAGTGAAAAAGTGCCATCATTTGTGAATTTACTGTAGGCATCTTGGAATTTGCCTCTCAAGAACACAGTGGCCTGTGTGGAGTCCTGATAATATTTCGCCAAATGGCGTAGATGTTCCAACTCCTTCAATGCAACGACCAACTCCTCTTCATCCCTTTTCTCTCTATCCAGGGTGGCATATGTGATTTCCATCCCTGCTCAGATAAGCTCAGATCTCTTGGCATGCTCCGTGCTAATCGATTTTTCCTCTGTGGTGATGAGGATGGAGTGGTCCAGAGTAAGCCTCCTCTTCTTAGTGGTTCTCTTCACGATGGATTTCCTCTTTAGGTCATAGGAGATGGCTTGTATATCGACAACCTCATCCACGGGTTTAGGGATTTTCTAATCTCCCCAGGTAAGCATGTTTCCTAGGCTCCTGAAAATGTATACTTGTTCAAGACTGGGTTCTTGATATTCTTCCATGTGTTTCGAAGGTTCAACCTTTGGTTGTCGCTCATCGGGAGGTAAAGTAACGATTGAAATTGAAGCATTAGAGGAAGGCTCGGTATTTACTTGATAATCGGTTGTTGAGAATCGGATTTCCTGCTATGGAACTTTTTCTTCTTGTTCACCCGACCCTAGCTCATCCTTCGGGTTATCCACTTGGGTCCCCGGTACATCGAGTAGCTCAGTGTCTAAGACACTTTCAACCTCCTGATCATTCTGTGGAAGGCCTTGAATTTGAGCATCAAGAGCTGGGGAAGATACCTTCTTGAGTTCCTTTTCCTCCGTGATCTGCACCAGAGTCACCAAGGACACCTCCGAACTCTCCTCATCATCATAGATTGTTATCAAGTCGTGGAGAGGGTTTGATGCACTTTCTCTCCCTGGTGTCCTTGCTATATCTGGCTGAGTTGAAACATCCCCTAGTGATACGGCCCATGGCATTGTAACTTCGGGGTTATCTAACCCGACGATTTCTTCAATTTGTATTAGCTCAGGGCCACTTGGACCTTCCTGGCTTTCAACTGGGTTGTTAGCAGGGACCCTTTCCATTTCCACAAGGTTCGGGTCATTCCACAGCTGATTAATTACTCATTGTGCCTATTCCATTAGGATCAAACCACTTTCCTGTGCCTCTAGTGTCATAGTTAGTCCCCTGTTATGCACCTCTATTGCCTCTGATTCTCTGATTTCTTCCCTAGCTCTAAGAGCCTCTTGAGCAGAATTCTCTATAGTTGTCGCCTGTTCATATATGCTCATGGCCTTGAACCTTGTCATTTTTGGGTTGGCTATCCTTTGCACCACCTTGTCCCAGTCCTGAGCATTCTCTATAAAGACTTCGTCTTTGAACTTTTCGTGAGCATACGACCAACAGGATGACACCTGTGAAGCATGTTGCATGACCAAGCCCCTAGGATTGTGCTTGTGGAATCGGCATGTCGGGAATCTGAATTCAAGTTGGCTCAGCCCTTCTTGTTTGGTTTGAGCGGTATCCTTTACCAAGTAGAACCCTACATGGAAACTGTAGGGTATGAAGGCTCATTTCTTGTCCTTGACCAGGGTAGCATTGTATCCCTGCAAAATGGTTTGATAACATATTTCTCCCATGACGAGCCGGTATGGGACATGAGCCGGTAGGAGATGTGGTGCTTCGGTGGCCCCGAACACCCTGATGTAGGTGGCGCACTCGTCCAAATACTAATGGCCTACCTTGGATATCATCTTCTTGGTTGTCACCAATAGCCTTGGGCATTCCTTCTTAAAAAGAATAAAATAAATTCAAGTGATGAATTCATCACAGATGAGGGAGTATGATTTCTTATACATGTTTTCACATAGCACGTTGAAGTAGACGTGGAACAGGAGCTCTGCAACATGCTAACTCAGATTCATGCCGGTGAAGACGTTTCTGGCACACATGACATCAAGCAAGTATGAAGCCATGTAAAACGTTGGTGCTTCCCCTTCCTTTGAAGCCTGGACGTGCTGCACATAGATACTCAGTTGCTTGGATATTATTTCTCCCCAGTTGAAGTTGCACCTGACGATTGCAACTGTGTATGCCAAGGGAATTTATGCCTCTGAAAATCTGGAGCAATCTTTATCCCCGTACAATTGGCACATGAGATCCATCAAATAGACGTATGGCTCCCTTAAGTTAGTTGTCCCATACCAGCCAGTGCTCCAGTTAGCAAACTTCTTGTCCTCCCTCCACCATGAGGCCATCACTCGGTTGGTGTTGTGGCATTCATAGAACTTCACGACGAAATCTGTGTTTAGCCGCTCCTTGGTTCTCTGAGTTTGTAATACTTCTGCACTTCTACTGGGAGGAAAACTTTGACACACCCACCATTTTCATCATTGATTAAACACTTATGTGTGTATGTGTGGTCGATGAGTCATTTGAGGACCTGTATGAAGGGGAAAATGGGGGTTCTACTTGCCACCATATGTAGGTACGAACGTATGATGTTGGGTAACACCTGGTCATCGAGTGCCCTTACATCTGGATCACTGAGTGGGACATATTCTGGGTATTCCTCCCAGATGATCTTGTTAAAGAGTTATCCCCAATGTGGGAGTTCCATCTTAGACCCGGTGCTTGTGTCAATATCGCCAATGGCCGGAGGCTGGATGAAAACCTTCTTCATTGTTGTCTTAACGACATGTTCTGGCCTTGGGATGTATTCCAATTGCTTTGCAATCCCCGGAGAAGAACCTTCGCCTACCTCTGGTTCTTTTAGCTTTGGTGCTCTCGGCGAGCGCCTGGTGGTTGGATTTCTTGGTGGCATCGTTCCTGCAACTTAAAAAAAATTTGAGGGACTGTGTAAAAACCGAGAAACTCACATATAAAATTACAGCCATCGAATTTACAAACTCAGATACATACCTCTGAAGCTTGTTAAAACCTAATTATTTTGAAAATCACAGGATTGATACAGCCTTCGAGTTGCTCGTCTTGCTCCTTTGGATGCTCCAAAATTCTCTTATGCGCAGAATGATTTAGTTTACAACGACTCAAGAGGTTTTAAATAGGAAAGATCTTACCGTGTCACATCAACCATTCAATATGGGTTATGAGTGAATTTTTAATAAATCTGTCGTTGAATCTTTAGAACTTAAATTCATCGTGGGTTGATGACGGAGGCGTGGGTGGTGATGTGGTCTATCGGTGATTTTAAACGGTTGTTTTAATTGGTGCACGAGGCAGCAAATAATGCGGGATAGGGTATTAATGAGCTCCTTAAATGACCAAAATTCGATCGTATCTAATGCTAAAACGTCCCATCGTGTTGCTCTCTCAGTGGGTGGATCGGGGATCAGAGGTGTGCTATGAACGTTTTCGTTGATAACCTCCTGCACAAAGTTTTGATGCCGATCTATCTTACCGTACATTGTTGACACGACAACGCTTACTTAGAGGTGTGACTCAGACCCAGGGAACCAAGGTTAACTCGGGATGGCACTAGACCGTACGACCCTCTTACCTTGAAAAGACACGTGGCGTTGAAGACCGGTGACTTAATTTTCTTGTATTAATCGGATTCGGGATTTTCCTTAAGTTATTCGTTCTAAAGCAAACCTTAGATTGTCAATGCTGAAAAGGGCACAGGATCGACAATCGGCGATAAACCTATCAAAGTGCTCTCTCTCTTTTCTTTTTTTTGGATCGACTCCCTTGAAAAAGTCCCGATGCTGAAAAAGCATCGGGAATCAGTGATCGGGAATAACTTTTACCATGGTCATAATGTTTTTTGTGATCCTTCTAGGTTTTCCCCGATTTCGATAAAGGGCGTGAGGCATTGGCTATCGATGATGTATTTTTGTTCTTTGTTAAAGCCTGCCCCACCCCCGTCTTTTACCGATGTCGAAGAGGAATCGACTATCGACGATATATTTATGCATAAACCAAAACTTTCTTTTATTGATGTCGATGGAGATCGATGCTCGACGACTGAGGTTTTCCGACTGGTTCTTTTTCCTTTTTTGAATTCCTTCCGATTCTGACCCTGAGCGTGTTCAGTGAAGTGTTTGGCTGTTGATTCTTTATTTAGGTGTTAAGGTCTTTTTAGTTATGAGGTTTCATAAGTCGAAGAAAACCTGAATAGGTGATGAGAGTCATGAACATAAGCAAAGACAAAACATTTTTCAAAAATGAAATCGAATCAGACAGTGCAGAAGATCAAGTAGTACCCAAAAGAGCAGAAATTTGACAGAGGATTTTTTTTTAGGGTGTGTTGAGTGCTCAATAGAGAGCCAATGGATTTCCAATAGGTAACGGACATGACACAAGTCGAGGCTCCTTCATCAATAACGGTTCAAAAAATATTCTTATTTTCCATAACAACTTGTATTTGAAACGATAATTGAGGAGGAAGCCTTGGAATACGATCTTCCAAGTCAAAGATTATCAAATTAGTATCAGTAGGATCAATTCCACCAATAGACTTTAACACTTCCTTTCGTTGAGTAGGAAAACTTTGAAGGACTTCGAGAGCCAACATCGTAGAGGGTGCTTGCACAAGGTCTTCTATGATACTTTAGTTTTGGGCAGCACGTGCGTGAGGATTAAATGGTGACTTTCGAACAACGCCCTTGGGAGGAGGATGAAGAATTGTATCTGAGACGAACAAAGTTCGCTCACACAAGAATTATCCAAAATACTTGGAATATAACAAAGTAATCCATTTAGGACTGTAAACAATAAATGAATAATAAGATATAAGATAGATGATTACAATTGAGAATGAGGGCTCGTTTATATACCCACGCAGGGGTGCCCTTTACCAATAGTCATGTCCTTTGAGACATGACCTTTCATTATTAATAATTATTATTTATTAATTATTATGTTATGAATATCTATGATATATGTATATTTATGTTCATAACATTGCCTTCCCCTTAAAAATGCTTTGTCCTCAAAGCATAAGCACTGGAAGGCTTCCCTTTGAACTTTTGTTCTAGCACACGATGTCTTCTCAAATCTTTTGTGCTTGTAGTCGCGACTCTCGATGAAACAAGATGATATAACCTTCGAATTCCCAAACTAATGTGTTGCATCTTTTGGGGAGTGATCCATCCCAAATCTACTTTCATTGGAATTGTTTGATGATTGATTGTTCCAAGTTGTTAATTTTGTCTTCGTTCTTTTTCAGTGTGGTATTTTATTTGTTGGTAAGAAGAACATTGTTTATTTTCCTCTTTTTCTAGTCGTTGGTCAGAAGGACTCTTGTGATTTGGATGATGATAAGGCATCCTAATCTCTTGTGACCTTTCCTTGGAATCATATTATGTTGATGTTTGTAGTGATCTGTCCACGTAAGCATTCTTTTGAATATGACCATTATTTGACTTTGTATTGGTTCCTTTTTCTACTGTCGAGATTTGAATGTCGGATAAATTCTCTATTGGATCAGTCATTGTTTCCTTGTCGATT
>ML784341.1:33732-46884 GCA_009831015.1 Picea engelmannii | reverse complement strand
TGCTGAGAAGGAAATGGTTGTGACAAGATGACAGGTGTAGGAGGTGTCCCGGTCCCTTTCAGGAACTTAGTAACCTCATCACGTCATGGACAATATTTCGTATAATGATCTTCACCACAAATAAGGCAAGGATAACGAGGTTTGTGTTTTTCTTTTTCATCAGCAGGTTGGGTCTTGGGTTTCTCAGATTGTTTATTATTATTTTTGTCCTCCTTATTCTTACCCTTCCCTTTCTTTTTATTTTGATTTTTAACGGTAGGTGTAGATTGAACTGAATTAACTTCAGAGGTTTTACCGGGAGAAGGAGTCGAAGGAGGAGTATTTTGTACATTAGGAGTAGTAGACTTGGGGTTGAAATGACTGGCTTGTTTAGACTGAGTCTCAACATGAAAAGTATCAATCACACCATCAACAACATGAGAAGCTACCAGAGGTGTTGGGGTTGGATTTGTAGATGGACGAGGAGCATCAGGGATCAAGTCATATAACGTGCTTGTTTGTGAATAAACGAGATCCAAATATTGAGAACGACTAATTGCTTGCTCTTCAATAACAACACCACCCATGGAAACATCATGGGTGATAGGACCAATGAGTGACTTGGTAAACCACTCAACCAATAGTTGATCAGGAAGGGGAACTTTGATTAAGCGTCTTCTCCTCCTCCACTCATGAATATGATCGAAAATGTGAGTAGAAGAGGATTATTTAAATGAACTCAAAATTTCAGTTCATGTCTCATATCCTATTGGCAATTGGTAATGTGTTAAGAAATCCATAGCTAAGGTATTGAAGTCATTGAAGAATCCTCATGGTAACTCAATATACCATTTAGCTTCCGAACCCGTAAGAGTCTATTGGAAAAGATGTAATCTTATAGAGTCGTCCATCAAGGAGTTGGACGAACACCAAAGATGGAATGTCATGATGTGATTATTTGGGTCTTCTCCTGATCTGTTGTCAAACTTAGGAATGTCTGATGGAAATTTCGAAGGTATGATGGGTCAATAAGGAGAATGAAAAATAGGATCATTCAAAATACTAGATAAATTCGGTAAATCCAAAGTAGCAAGAAACGACAATTGTCTATTCACTTGAGGAAACTGGTAGTTTTGAGGAGGTAGTCCTGTAGGTATACCAGTAGGACCATAAGTAGTATGTAGATAGTTATAAAGTCCTGACAAATTCGGTGGTGGAGGATTTTGAGTCGAATAGCCAACATGAGTTGGTTGATTAGGTAGGCTTCCCTGGAAAGGAGCATTAGACTGAATATTTTGACCCCAAGTAGGATTCATAGAACCTGGATATGGTTTCCCGAGATTAGGGGGTACAAAAGAATTAACTTGAGGAGGTTTCCCCCCAGGCGGTTGTTGATTTCCTTGGAAAGGAAAATTCCAAGGTTGAGATTGTAATCCAGGGATATTTTGGCCATATACTGGGTTATGGCCTCCTACTTGAGGTTGCCCCCAACTTGAGGTTTCCCCCCAACTTGAGGTTTCCTTCCAACTTGAGGTTGACCTCCAATAGGAACTTGAAAACCAGAAGTGACAAAATGACTTGTGCCACCAACTTGATTGGAGCTACTAGGACCAGGAAAATTAGATCCTTCATGTGAAGGTGGAGGAGGAATGTTAGGCCCTCCGGAGAGAACCTAGGTAGGTGTAGGAACATAACTACTAGTAGCATTGTACCTAGGAGGAACAAAAAGATTAGACCGTCGGGATGGATTCTAGGCAGTATTAGCAATGGAAGTATTCAAAGTGTTATACCCAGGAGGAAGTGATGGATTTGATCTAAGAAGAAGTGGTGTTCCAATAGGAGTTTGAGTGATTACCACACTTCTGAAAGAAATGGGCGTAACTTGTGGGACCATGGTAGAGTTAGCGAGTTGGAGAGAAATAATTGTGTGAAAGCCAACCAACAATTGGTCTGAAACTGTGACAACATTACTGGTCGTGCCAATAAAATGATCTAAAGGTACTGTATAAGTAGTGGAAGTCACAAGCGTATGTGATGCCATAGGTTGATTAGGGCTCATTCCTATTTTATCAAAAATATTGTGTCTCGAAGAAGTCGTCCAAAATGAACGGACAGGGATGGAGCTAGGATTAAAAATTCCAGCAGTATGAACCAGAGTTCTAAACGAATCACTCTAAAAAAGCGGATTGTCTAGACTAGACTCTGTGTGAGGTCTAGTAGGTATTCCAGTATAATATTCAGCAAAAACGTCTCCTGATGAATTTATCTGGAGCAAATGTGGATCTTGTACGACACTCAATAACGGATTTACGTGAATTATTGATTCCTCCAATGGAGTAGAACTTCCAATCACAGAGGCTACATCGTTATTGACTGCTCCTTCAAGAGAACCCTATGGTGAGTTAAGAATCAAAGGAGCGTATTCTTCTGGATCTTTCGGAGGTAACCCTTGCATCCTACGTGAACAACGAGGGCCGATGTTCGCTGCACCAACTAAAGAATGAAATAAATCTATGGCCAACTAGAGAAACAAACAACACTCACTAATAAAATCTAGATATCAAACATACAAACAAACCTTCTTATTTCGAAGTCACTAGTTGGTGATGAAATCCAATGTCGCGAAATCGAGACAAGAAGGGGCTGGGATAATGCGGCTGGAAAAGTTACGTTGACGACCTGCTTAACAGACTTACACCTTGGTGCAAGATCCCACACATAATCATGGGTATACTCTCCAAGGAGCCCAAGTTAGTTTGGCCAACATCGATTCCAGGTACCATGAAGACTTGCCCCTCCACAGTCACCTTGTGTAAAGACTTTAAAGAGATAGGCCACTAAGGTTACCAATTACGATAATGATGCTTGGGGAAAAAATCAACACTCTGATCCACGTGCAAAGGCAGGGTATCTAAGCTTGAAATAAACTCGAGAAGGTCCCCACAAGATTTTCTTCTCAAGTGACCCCCAATAATACACGCAATCTCTACACTAAGACCAACAAAGCAGGGTGAATAACTCTGTCAGTCCTAATGCGACCTCGTGATTGACCCTTGTGTTAGAAGGGATTCCCAGGATAAAATGTAGCAAGTGGATTTGAACTCTCCCTATCACAAGATACTATTGTTTGTTTAAATTCTTTGGAGAGTGTGCCTTACAACCTATTCCAAAGCGCTATCCTAGCTAATTTTGGTGTAGAAAAGTTCTAGAAAATAAAAGTTGCTAATATATTTTAAAATTGTGTTGTATTCCCCGGATGGGGTGACACGCAGCATAGGTTGGACACACAGTGATGAGCTGGGCAGGGCCATAAATACTAGCCACTGGCTCCCATCTCCTTATCATTAAGTTGGGAGTGAGCCCGAGCAACCAAAACCAGAGGACGAGGCCTCTCACGCGAGTGAAGAGGATAGAGGGCCAGAGCACTAAGGGAATCTCCTTAATGACCAAGTCTGTCATAGCCACCTTCATGCATATCAGCCAGTCTGATTGATATGCAATGCATTTTGGGGTTGAGTGAACGAATTCTGAACCTTCGGAAGGCTGGTGCAAAGTTATCTACCCCTTTGGCACTCTGGTTATTCTCCTGCTTCTCTCCATGCCTAGAGCAAGAGGTCGGCCTCGTAGAGGTGTTGCATGGTACGCATTTGACTCCCACAGAAAGAGGAAACAGGAATTTGAAAGGGCGCTAGCCATGGCGCGCACACAAAGAGCCCGAAAAACCAGGAAGCCTCAGACACCTCCCATGGCATATGTGGAGGAGGTTGTTCCGGAAGAACCCATCCAGGTTCCTCCAAAACATCTCCTCTTCATTATTCCGGATAATTGGGATCCCCCAACCTATTTTATGGACAAGACCAAGCCTCAGGATATCAAAATGGTGCCTAGTCACAAGGAAGAGGACCCAGTATGGGAACATACCACCTGCTACGTCGAGGAATAACTCCCAGGTAGTACAGAAGATAAAGCGAGCTCAGCAGTTGGTGAATTTTCAGAGGAAGCGGCTCAACAGGAAGAGCAGCGAGGACAACAAGACAGTCGCGTTAATGTAGAAATGGAGGATAGCGGAGTCTAGAAGCCAATTCCCCTCTCCTTTGCTCAGGTAGAATGGCATGACCAACCTCCACTCCTCCACCCGAAGAATTTGGAACTGATCTTTGAAACGCGCAGGATGGTGGATGACCAAATCTATAGAGCCCTCCAAATCAGTCAATGCCTCGACATGATGATGATGATGATGATGATGATGATGATTAACGTCCACTAAGACCTAATTGGTCTATCAGACGACAATGCGGCCTATTCGAACACATCACCAGGACGAAAATGCCCTACGTGCGCATAGCCCTTCGCGCTTCCAGCCAAATCGAGAATGAAGGACAAAGATGATGAAGTCATCGGGTAACTGCTACTGTGAATGTTCATAGTTAGAAGTTTTCTTTTGCTTATAACTAGAGCTCTAGCTCATATAGACTATCAGTATGCCTTGGAACAATTTCAAACTAATGGCGGCCATATGTCTTGGTTTCCTTCGGGCAGGATAGATGGCAGCCTGGTCTCTTTTTTTGTTATGTGAAAACAAGTGGCATGGGAGGCCATCTATCCCGGTTTCCTTTTTGGCAGGACAGTTGGCACTCCAAAAGACTCTGTAAGCATACACTTTTAATATAACAGGATACTCCCCTTTTTTACTTAAAAAACGAAAAATTGCATTGTATTTTAAAGGTTGTTGCTTACTCAAAAGAGAAACATAAATGAAATGGATGATGTATTTAACCTTGACCCAATAAAATGAAAGAAGAGATGATATGCAATTGTTTAATTCGATGAGCTCTAATTACAATAGGGAGAAGGTGTCTCTTTTTGGAATACAAAAACTACGAAACACAATTTCTCAAATTTTGAATGAAAAAGATTCCAAATAATAAAAAACTACTAAATTTTCCAATTTTTCTCTTTTTACAAATACTTGAATGCAACAATTTTCTTGTAAAGACTATTAAAAAGAAGAATGACTTCAGTTCTTTCTTTCTCAAATTAGATCAGAGATGTAATGAAGAAAAGAAAGCATAGTCCAAGAAAACTAGCACAATCTCAACACTATTCCCAAATCAAACTCACAATGTAGACAAAAAAAATGAAATGATAAGAAATTTTTTGTCAAATACAAAAAAAAATTGTCTCTTAATCAATTAACAATCTAGAAAGTAAAAACAATCCAAAACTCAAAATAAATCAAGGACTCCTTATCAAACAAGCTCTCAGAACCAAGATCTCGAGATTATATCGTTGTGACAAGAAATCAAAAGCAAAACTTGCAAAGTTTACAAAGAAGACTTTCAATTTCGGAAAATCAATCAAATGAAGGCTTCAAAGTTATAAATCAATCATTCACTAGTGTCAGAAGTTCATCCCAGGCAGTAGAGGCAAAATTGGGTAGAGAAAAGAAAAATAGTTATCGCCCAACAATTCCTAGAGGAATTGTCACAAGTTGTAGAGGAGGACAGTGCAACGATCTAGGATTGTCGCAGGCTATCAATAAGGCACAGTGCAACGTCATCGCACTGGTATGCACCAGTAGAGTGTGACATCATAGGATCGTCGCAGGCTGTCAATAGGGTACAATGCAACGACCTCTTAAAATAAAGAAAAATGGGAAGAAAGACAAAATTTCTCAATGAACCTTCAGACCCAGGGAGTCAAGATGGATCACCCACAGACTCAGGGAATGAAATTAACCAAAAGAAGGCAGGCCAAAAGAAAATAAGAAGCAAAAAACCAAAAAAGGTCGTATCCCCAGTATGGTCGCCAATTTTGTTATCGAACTAATCGGTAAGTGCAGACACAAACTGATCTCCCTAACTTCCATAGGAAGCTAGAACAAAACAAGATAGAATACAAACTTCACCTTAGACTTCATTGTTATATAAACTAGTTTAGAGAGGTACAAGTGATGTACCTTTTAAATGATGCTTGATCCTCACTAGTTTTGTCCTTGTAGATCCTTCTTTGAGTTTGTGGGATAGTGAACCTATTTAAGAAGCACAAACCAACAAAGAGAGAGAGAACAAAGATACATATATTCCAATGAATTCTATGTATAAGATCAAGGAGTTATACAATAAAAGTTAAGACACCTTTATAGGGAAGAAATGTATTGTTGCATTATATTAAATGGAAAGTGGAGAATCACAATGCCTTGATGTTGCAAGGTCCCTTTCAATGGCTCTTTGATCCAACACACAGACCTTTGCTCCAATGCCTTTGATGAAGAAGATCCACAATCTAACTTAGAAAACTAAAGCAAAGCTCTCAAGCATATTCTGTAGTAGAACTCTTCATACATATGCAAGCCCTTGCAAACCTTAGCCTTTTCTATAAGAGATCCCTCTTTATATAGGGTGAAAGAGATATGGATGAGGGGATTAGGATGATCCCACTAAATTAGAGAAGCGAGTAAGATCCAAACTAATCGGAGGCCACCTCATCTTCTAGACGATTCCCTTCTAGAACATTCGTGAATTTTGACTTTTCCTTTGCTTAAGCATCATCACACCCTATGCACAAGTAGTCTGTGACGACGTCGTAGTCCAATTTTAGTGCAGAGTGTGACGATCAGGCATCGTCACACCCCATGCATATAGTAGAGTGTGACAATCTTCCTTGTTATAGTTTTTAAAAGATTAAAAGAAAACCACTTTTCTCATGGACAAAGTCTCTTTTAATATTTTCAGGGAACATGAGCACATGTTGTTAATTGATCACCGGGTGACCAAAATAATGTGTAACACTAGTGTCCACGTCTTCGACATTAGTGATAGCTAGTTTGTCTTGGGAGCCTTCCATGGATTGGTGGTTGAAGGCACTTGTGTCAAGTACCTTGGGAGATAGACTTACAAATTCAACTAGACGAACAAGAATGTCTTATGCATAAAAAAGATAAAGAAGGGTGTTCCTATCTCCTTTTTCCCAATTTCTAGGAGCTAGAGTATGTTTGTGTAATGATCTAGTTGCATGCAAATATAAAAAAAATAATAGAATTACACACCATGTAAAGAATGTGAGTGTGGAGCACAACTCCAAGATAGAAAAGTTACACAATAAATCCTTAAAGAATAGGGGAACCCCCTCTAAATAACCAAATACCATTCATCCTTCACAATTTCCTATGTCACAATAATGAATACATGACCTCTATATATACCTATTCATACTTGCACATGAGGCCCCTTTACCATTAGGTCAACCTTATTACATATGTATTTACACATTACATGTAAATTTAGGCCCATATATGCCCCCCCTTGGGGTCATATCATATACATTTATCCATATATATGCCCCCCTTGTGTCATAACATAATACCCTCTTTCAAAAAGATTTGTCCTCAAATTTTTGCAATTAAAGGCTTCACATGTGATGAAACCCCGACTCTGATACCAAATGTAATGAAAATAACAGAAGTACATACCATGTACAAAATGTGAGCATGGAGCACAACTTCAAGATAGATAAGTTACACAATAACTCAAAGAATAGGGGAACCCCCTCCAAATAACCAAATACCATTCATCTTTCACAATTCCCTATGTCACAATAATGAATACATAACCTCTATATATACCTATTTACACTTGCACATGAGGCCCCTTTTCCATTAGGTTGATCTTATTGTATATGTATTTACGCAATACATGTACATTTATGCCCATATATGCCCCCCCTTGGGGTCATATCATATACATTTAGCCATATGTATGCCCCCCTTGGGTCATAATAGTTTGGAAATGTCTAAATAAAGGTGTTCTTGTTTCTTGACAATGCCATTAAGTTTAGATTCATCTTGTTTCATCCATTCCTTTGTCTACCCAACTATCTTGGTAAGATTGAATTGCATTACTCCAAGGGCCATTGAGCAACCTTCAACACTTGGTGTGAATCCCTTGAATAGATCATGTGGAAAGTACAAATGGATGGATATATTAATATCTTCTAGGCCATTGTAATGGAAGGTACCTTTACATTAGCCATAATTAATGGCTTCAATTGATAAGAAATGGATATCTATAAATAAGAGCTAGAGAAATAATTCACAAGACGAGACTATATTTGATCCAAGAGGTAAAGAAATCACAAGATGGAGTTGAAGTTAATCCAAAAGAATAGATAAGAATTGGAGAAGACTATAACAACTTCCTTAGTTATTAATGAATCTAGGAGGCCTTTTTATAGGCTTACAAAGCCTCCAAGTCAAAACCCCTAATCTAGGTCTATACGCCACTCAAGGTTACAAAATAATATAAAATGTATTTTCACAAGCTCCATGCTAGAAAGATATGCCTTGTTAGCTAACTCACACAATTAAATAATAATAAAATGTAGGTTCCCTTAGAAGGTTGGGCCTCCAAGGGGGTAGCACCCATCAAACATTGGGTTGCCTAGTTGAGTTGGCTAGCTGGCTTTGTCCTTAAGGGAACAAAGCTCCTTAATGTCTAGACTTACTAGCTGGTTGATTTTCTTGGTTATTTGTATTGGTTGAGCCATTATTGGGCACTATGTTGGTGGGGGACATTCTTTTTCCTCATAAGTTCCTCATAATTTAAGTGGAAATCATCTGCACATTCTTCCTGGATTAGGAATGGCACTAGGTCAAGGGAAGAAAGTTACAATGTTTGAGCGAACCATGACTATGGTAAGTGGCTATGGTGCCAAGAAATGAATTGATAGTTTGAAAAATCATGTGGCTAGACTATGAAATCTCGAGTGGGATGAGAAATTCTTGGGTATAAGGAAAACATCCACCAACAAAGTGCAATGAAGGGAACCAGTGCCAATGAGATAACAAAATACCTATTTGTGTGCTGAGACATGAGGGAGCCTTTGTGCTATAGAGTGTTTGAATGGAATAAACTAAGATGAGATGCCATGTGATATCCTCTTGTGTAGTAATAGAAAGAAGTGTGTGCAATGTTTGGTAGAGGTTGCTCATTGTATGATACATTGCTAAAGAAGTGAGCCATTGTTTTGTAAATGGTGAACCATCGTTTTGTGAATGGTGATGAGATTTGATATGAAGTGTTTCTTTAAGAGAGTGGTAGCAAAAGAATACAAGTGCCTTGTGCATGTAACAACAAGTTGTGGTAGATAGTGGATGTCACAAGATGAAAGTGCCATAAATCATTGAGAGAGACTAGAAAGCACCATAGGTTTACGAAAATGGAAGAGGAGCCATTTGATAGTGTGTTTGTGAATAGGCACATATCTGAAAATGAAGAGGGATAATGGTGTCTCACTGTGGCAGAAGTGCCATAAGGTGTCTATGATTACCTAGAATAAGTGTGTGTGCAATAGTGGTGGGGACCTCATCCATGAAATGAAAACCTCCATGAGTTATTCAAAAGATGCCTTACACAGAAACTAATACAAAATTACTTGTGCCTTATGATCCATCTAAAGTGTTTTGCAAGTTCATATTTGAAGAGAAGAGGTACACTAGAAAAGTTGTTGTGATGTGACTAGAGATGTGGTTGAATGGTGACCTAGAGAGGGTGTTGAAGGTAAGGCACTATTGAGAATATGAGAGCTTCGCTAGAGAGAGGGATATTGTGTTACCATGATGGAAGAGTGTTGATGGTCTAAACTTGGAGCTATACTTGAGAATAAATCCATTTGGAGGCCCTAATGTGTTTGGTAGGAACAACTCTTCAAGGCTACGATTTTTGAGGATGATGGTCAAGATCCATACGAGTGTGCTTTGTTGGTTCTGGTGTTTGAAATTTAATTTTTGTCATTGTAGTTGTTGAAAGTATTAGAGGGATAATGGCAAAAGGAATTGTGAGAGAGTAGGAAAAGAGAAATGACTAAGTTTTGTGTAAGTTGGGGGTTGAAGGAGTTAGGGTAGTAGTTAGGATCGAGGTTTCTAAAAGAGGTAGTGTTAGGGTTAGAGTTAGAAGTTTGGAAGAGTTGAATCCAAGTTTTATGTTGAATTTATGTTTAACAATGAGGGCACATATGAAGGCTTGGTCAAGTCTAGTGCTCTCAAACATAGCTACTTTGTTACAAAAAGTAGCAAGTAAACCCTAGGGTGGGAGGGAAACCTAAAAAAACCTACAAGAGTGATAGATTTGGGTAAAAAAGTGAGTTGTGTTGCAATAAAATTTGATTGAGGGAGGTTATTAGGGTGGAATATGGCATAAAAAAACCCCAAAAGCTGAGATGTCTTGTGATGAGGAGGAGAGTCGATGGGAGGGAAACCTCTAGATAACCCTAGTAGACCAAGACCTCACTGTTATGATAAGAAAAATATACTCTTTTTTTCTTTCGAAGTAACAACTCATGGGGAAAACCCCTGGGTACTTTCCCTCATTTCGAGGATGGTACTGAGCATAAACCCTATATTCTTCAGTAGGCAATGCCAGGTCAATAATAGGGATCAAAGCCATTACAACAATATACTAAATATGAGCTCAACATGTCATTAAAAATATTAGAACTTGGGTGGAGATGATAACATTCAATCCCACAACCACACAAGATAGACTCAATTGACAATAAGAAACATATACTTGCAAACAAGAGCTAGAGAAATAATCCACAAGACAAGACTGTATCTAATCCAAGAGACAAAGAAATCACAAGATGAAGTTGAAGCTGATCCAAAAGAATATATAGTACATGAGAAACCTAGAATGTGGAGAATATCAAAACAATTTACTTAGTTTATTAATGAATTAGAGAGGCCTTTTTATAGGCTTACAAAGTCTGCAAGTCAAAAACTCTAATCTAGGTATGCATGTCACTCAAGGTTACAAAACAATATAAAATGCATATGCACCAACTCCAAGCTAGAAAGAGATGGATTGCTAACTAACTCACACAATTAAATAATAAAATAATGTAGGTGCCCCTAGAAGGCTAGCCCCCCAAGGGGGTAGTTCCCCTCAAACATTGGGTTACCCCACTTTGGTGGTTGGGTTGGCTCGTTGGCTTCATCCTTAAGGGTGCAACACCCCTCAATGGTTGGTTTGACTGTCTAGTTGGATTTTTGGGCTAGTTGTGATGGTTGAACCCTTCCTGGGCACTATGCCGGTGGGTGATGTCTCTGTTCCTCATCATCAATGCAATGAGGAGATGGTTTGAATGACTCATATCATAATGGTTACCAAAAAACTTGCCCCTTTATATCTAATGTGCCAACCACCCCATGTTGTCATGCATTGCTAATTCATAGGGAGAGGATTGCCACCCATAAGACCTCCCCTCGAGATTTTACTATGATCATGGAATTGGGGTATAGAGGGATCATCCCTCCCCCTCTATCCATGTTCTAAGAATTCATTACTTCTATGAGGTGCCTGGATAAGCTATTTGATCAACATGAGAGTTGTATTTTTATCCAATCTAAAAGTAATGAACTTGATTAGATGCTTGGAGGAGTAAGATCATCTTTGAAAGATGCAAGCAAAGGTGGGGAAGAAGGGAGCTCTTCCTCGGATCAATGGTCTTATGATAATGGTAGAGTCCCAAACAATCACCACATCACATCATTCTATATCCTTTAGGAAAATGATCCCTAAATACACTGCTATAGCTTCAACCTCATTATTAGTCGCATGGCCTTATGTCCAAGGGAATTTATTTTTTTATTTCCTTTAGTACCCTGAATGATCCCCTTACACCCATCGTCCCCTATGTGCCTCAATAGTCTTAGAGTGATAAGTTACGCCACATATTTTGACTGGATGCAATGTTGGTTATATGTTTATATTCAATTTGACTAAGTACCTAGATTTAAATTTGGAGAGGGTAATAGATCCACCCCATCTAAGTTCACGACAGCCCATGTCAGAGTAAACTATCTCGTCACAAACAAACCCTTTTTCTGACCACAAATCTGATAAGAATCTCACAAAAATTTCAAGAAAGACTCTATCATGATCTAAGATTCGTGGAGCAATATTGTCAGGGTTTTTCCCCAATTCTGAATCAATTCAGATCATCAAAAATCGATTAACGTCCTAGAGTGATGCAACTCTAACTTTCTATATCATTGAATTTCAACAACTAGAAAAAAAAATTGTTACAAGATTAGATAACTTATCCATAGCCACCATTACATCAAAGTTATACCATACCCTTTCTTAACAAACCTTATACATCAGAAAACCGTAAAATACAACTTAACTATAAGAACAAAATGAAAACTAATAGGTTGTTCAACCTATAAAGAATGAAGGAAGTTATCTAACATCAATGTTAGTGGTCTCCTCTCCTCTATTGCTTGGTTTCCCAATTTAAAGTTGTGTTTTTCCAATAAATTATATGCATATAAATTTTGAGAGTAGTAGTAACTTATAATAATAATAATAATCTAATTTTGGTGTATGCGACCCTCTTGTTTGTGGGACAAGGGACCCCTTCACAAAACGATTTGACTCCTAAAGTCTACGAAGATGTACCACCATCCAAATGTTTTAACTATGTGTTAAGTCCATATTAAGCATTGAAGGAATTACACATCTTCCTCATATGGAGAAGTAGAAAGCATTATGCACATAATAAAAAAATAGTAAAGTCTATGGAGGTATGCATACCCTACCTACCTCTAGATTTGAACATGTGACCTCTTAGGAGGAAATGCATGTTCTTAACCATTAGGCCCACTTAGGCTATATTAAGCATGAACTCCATATTAAAATAACCATTAAAATAGGTGGACGCACAATGCCAACTCCATATTAAGTATGGAAAGAATTTAACATCTCCCTCATTCTCGGAAGTAGAATTTTTTTATTTTCTCTCACTCTCTATATATAAAGTTGATATATAATTATTTTACTTAAAGTGGATTTTGAATTTTTTATTTATTTATGATCCATATTAAAATAATTTTTTAAATACCACGTATAAACTCCATGTTGAACATTGAAGAAATTATACATCTCCCTCGTAATCAATATAAAACACTTTTCTATACAATAATTTCATACAAATAAATATTTCAATTTTAAAAACTTAAAATTATTATTATTTAAAAGAAAAACCTTCAATAAACAATAAATTAATTAACAAATAGATTTGATGAAAACTTATAACCAACCCTACTAACAAAACACTTTTGCACTTTTTAATACATGTATTCACCAATTATCAAAACAAAACAAAACAAAACAA
>ML784341.1:16697-33142 GCA_009831015.1 Picea engelmannii | reverse complement strand
TCCATGAAGGCTTTGAAGAATTGGGCACTTCAGATATTGGGAGGATTGCATTATCTTCATAATCACGAGCCTTGCATAATTCATAGAGATTTGAATTGCAGCAATATTTTTGTGAATGGCAATAGTGGCGTTCTGAAGATTGGGGATCTGGGTCTTGCCACTACCCTGGGAAATGATCATGCTGCGCACACTGTGCTCGGTACTCCGGAATTCATGGCTCCAGAATTATACGATGAGGATTATAATGAGCTTGTAGATATTTATTCCTTCGGCATGTGCTTGCTGGAGATGGTTACTCTGGAGATTCCTTACAGTGAGTGCCGTAGCATTGCTCACATTTATAAGAAGGTGAGTTCTAATATAAGGCCTGCGGCATTGGAAAAGGTTACCAATCAAGAAACCAGACAATTTATTGAAAAATGCCTGGCAGCAGCATCAGTGAGGCCTTCTGCTGCAGAGCTTCTGATGGACCCATTTTTTAAAGGAGTACAAGCGGGTACCTATTAGCTACTAGGGTGTTCGACTGAAAAGGATAGGAGATGGGTTTGTTCCTATTTATTTTTGGGATCTGCCCAATTATTTTAAGGGTTCATGTGGAGAAAATGTTGTTATAGATAATCTTAACACAATCTAGAAGAAAAAGGATATTAGATATTTATAGATCTATAGTGGGCTTTTGAGTACTTAAGATGAGGCTAGATTATTTGGATCTCTCTCAGATCTTGAAATAAGGTAAGGTATTTTATTTGCAGTACAATATTTTATTAGCAGCAGTTCATATATTGTTTTTATTGGCAATTCAATTGTTTTTAAAATTGATTTTGTTGGCAATTCAATTCATTATAAAATTTGTCAGTTAGGGTAGTGCATGTTTTGTTTATAACATGGACTCTTAGAAATTTCACATTGCATGAATTTAAGAAAAACAACCGAGAATCTTGCAGATTATAAGGTCAGATTCCTGTATAATGCAATCTAACTCAGTATTATAACTGTTCGTTTGAAACCTGAACCCATTGTTTAGAATCGAGGCATAATCCAAGCTAGAAATCAGGCATGTAGGAGAGGCTGAGCTAGTTCAGCTACCTGCAATGAAATATTCAGTAGAGACTCTAAACTGTGGCTAAGTCGTTTTGAGGCAGTCTAGGATTCTTGGAGATTTCTGGTGGTGCAAAGTATTAGAATTTAGAGCATCATCTCCAGGGCAAGAGTAAGCATAAAAGGAAGATATTTTTCAAAATGGGAAACAACTCAATGGTTCCAACTGCCCACTTGAACTGTGTATTGTGTTTTGGAACATGTTACATGATTGTTTTACCTGCACTGACCACCACCAGTCAATATTAAAACATTCCCCATGCTTCAAAGTTATAATTTTTAGACTTAGTCAGACTTAGTGTGTGCCCATTTTGTCTCCTCCAATGATTAAAATTCCAGCCACTGAATTTCCAGGCGCTCTTTTTGATTCTTTGTTGTGTAGTAGATTAGAAAATTATAAGTTGCTAATGATTGATGCTAGTACTTGTCTTTTTGTTTCTATTACAAGTGCATGTTGACATAATCCTTTTCTTTCCATAATAACACAGGACACCAATATCTGCTTTTCAAGCATATTCATACAATAAATATCTTACAATCAATTTTCTTTCCCTGAGTTAGTTTTCATATGTCCCCTTACATATCACAACCATATACCTAGCCCCACTTTTAAAGGATGGAAACATAGTTTTGTTTTCTCAAATTGATAACTTTTATATTATAAAATTTCCATATCCAAAATGCATCTTTTGCAATTTGCCCATTTTGTCTCCTGCAATGATTAGAATTTTAGCCACTGGATTGCCAGGTGGTCTTTTTATTTAGGTTCTTTATTGTGTTGTAGATTTAAAAAATTATAAGTTGCTAATGATGGATGCTAGTACTTGTCTTTTTGTTTCTGTTCTAAGTGCATGTAGACATAATCTTTTTCTTTCTACAATAACACAGGACACCACCGATATCTGCTTTTCAAGCATATTCATAAAATAAATATCTTACAATCCATTGCTTTTCCCTGAGTTAGTTGTCATATGCCCCCTTATCACAAGCATATGTCCATCCACTTGCAGAGGATGGAAACATGTTTGGTTTCTCAAATTGATAACTTTTATATCATAAAATATCCATATCCGAAATGCATCTTTTGCAATGTTTTTATGATACGGACTCAAATTTGTATTTTATATACATGTTTTGAAACTAAAATGTACATATTTTGCTTGACATATGCAACCCATCTGGTGCTTAGGTATGGCGTGGATAGATATTTAAATTGTATGCGATGATCAGATGACATGCTTTTGTACCCTATTTAATGAAGAATTGATTTTTCATTGAACTTTTTAGATGACTTCCAGTCAGACTTACCATTTTGCAATATTGAGGTATTATCAAACTTTACTGTTCATCAGACATCTTTATTTCTATGTATGTGCATGGGATTCACCATCCATAGTTGCTGATGTACCATCTACTTTCTTGCTTCTGCAGAATTCCAGTCAATATGATGAAGACATTTATTTTGACTACAACTATAAAGACAACATATTTACCTGATGGATGGCCTGTAAACATGTAAACATATTTACATGTTTACGGAGTAYATTTTTGTTGGAGAAGCAACTAATGAACTACAGTTAATGAGATGGGCTKRCAATAGTGTGCTCATTGWTCAAACAAACAAAGTTGCAGATAGCTCTCCGATGTTATTGTTTGACATGTTATGCTGAGCTGGAGCATTKGTAAGACCACTATTTGAAATCATCATAAGATGATTTGCTTCCCCTAAAGATTGATTAGGTTATAAAGAGATAGACAATACAGAGCTACTTGAATAAATTTAAATTTTCAGAGCTATTTAACTTTGCAGACTGTCTTTATAATCATAAGCCTTGCATAATTCACAGAGATTTGAATTGCAGCAACATTTTCGTGAAATAGACAATACAGAGCTACTTGAAAAAATTTAAATTTTCAGAGCTATTTAACTTTGCAGACTGTCTTCATAATCATAAGCCTTGCATAATTCACAGAGATTTGAATTGCAGCAACATTTTCGTGAAAATAGTGGCATTGTGAAGATTGGAGATCCGGGTCTTGCCACAACCCTGGGAAATGATCATGCTGCACACAATCAATGACTGGGAAGGCTTTATCATGGACTATGATAGTCCAGTGATAGTTTTTAACACACGCTAGTTCTAATGCAAAGCTAGTTGTTAACACACGCTAGTTCTAATGCAAAGCTAGTTACAATCTGCCATTAAAACTGTTCTTTATATACTATAGGTATTAAAACTCCGTTGCTAACTCCAGGATGCTTAGGTATGATGTGGGTGAATATTATAATTGTATAGATTGATAACGTGATCAGATGGCATGCTATTTTTCCTATTGAGTGAAATGCTTTCCTGTTAGATTTTACATTTCATAATATTGAAGTATTATTAAACTTAACTGTTCATCAGACACCTTTATTTGTAAATATGTGCGTAGGATTTATAGATTGACCATCCATATTTGCTGATGCACTTGTACTTTTTTGCTTCTGCAGAATTCCAGTCAATGTAATGAAGACGCTTATTTTGACTAGAACTATTAAGTTTCTATATTTACCTCATGGATGGTCTGTAAGGCTTCACTTTTTGTTACTTATGAAAGTAGAAAATGTGCACAGAGGATATATTTCTTGGAGAAGCAACTAATGAAGTACAGTTAATGAGATGGGTTGACAATACTCTACTCATTGTACACACTTTTACTTTGGTTGTGCAATCCAGGTGTCTGGAAATATCAGAAGTAATTCAACCAGAGGTGCCACATGCAACAAAGCAAGGTTTTGTTGTCGGGATGCATGTTTTCCCTTAAGATAATTCCTTACTATGGCAAAAGACCGCATTATGGTTTGGTTTAAAGCATTTCTAATGTGTGCTTGCATGCTTTTATCAGTTTAGTAGCCAGGTTCAGTTGCAGATAGCTCCCCGATGTTATTGGTTGACATCCTAGGAAACAGAACGCGTCCTTCTAGCCCTACGTGTATTGGATACACATGACATGTGATCCAGCGTGGACACTCGACATGTTTCAACGTGTTGGACACTCGGGACACCAAAAACATTTCAAAGTTGACAAAAATTCAAAAAAGGTGCACAGCTATGTCTGTCTGTCCCGATGTGTGATTGATGTATTTGTATTTGCTACATGTTTCAAAAGTATTTCTATTTATTAAATGTTTACAATAAGTTTCCATCAAAAATTGGTCGAGGACAATTTTATTCCCCGCTGGTTTCGATTCTAATGAATTTGATTTGATTTCTATAGAACCATACCTTATATAAGCATTATAAGTTGGCTGCTCTTCTATAAACTAATATAGATGTATGGTTTCTCAAAATAATATAATCACAAAGCATTTCATTATAAAAACAAGAGGGGTTGCTGAGCAACAAGTCCCTGCCCAAAAGGTAGGAAGTGTCCATTAAGTGATTCACATCCCTGCATAATATGCAATGAAAAGCAGTTCTTTTATAGAATAGATCGTATGTTTAGTTAGTTTTATGGGTAGCCTCTTACTAAAGTTCAGTTCTAATCAGATTCTTGCAAAGGCAATTAAATCGTCTTCCTGTTTGCTTTAATCATAACTAATGATAGATATCTGGCTAATATGGTAGTACTTTCCTGCATGTGGTTCTGGGCATGCATATTCTTATATCTATATAGGATTCAGCGTAGACTATGTTCCAATTCTATTGATTTCATCTGATTACTTAAATGCTGAAAAGTTTTGTCAAATTTTGTGATTGCCAAACAACTTGAACATCTTCGCAAAAGTCAGATTATCTTATATTTCTTTGTTGAAACATTAACTGCTGCATTCACCATGCTAAATTGTGAATATGAATAATTCTTCGCAAAAATCAGATTATCTTATATTTCTTTGTTGAAACACCAACTGCTGCATTCACCATGCTAAATTGTGAATACGAATAAATGACAGAGAGACGGTGCTTTATTACAAACTCCACTGGCACGCGCTACAAAGACAAATATATAAACGTTGAGGAGTTTCCTTATCGTAACCATTGTTGGCAACGTATTCTCCGTTAACTTATTATAATGTAATAAAAAATAAAAATAGTTAACGTTAATCTTATGATTTCTGTAAAATACAAACTATTGAAGAATGAAAAGAATTAAGCAAATAAATTTTTAATGAACCTAAATAAAGTATTAATTAACCTCGACACATGTTCTTAACAAGTGGAATTGTGTATACACCTGGAAGATTTGTGTGAAGTTACGACCTTGGCAGTGATCTGGCTATGCATCTTGGCCGGGTAGTTGTGCACCTTCAACTTTTCGGGCTTCAATATTCATTTTCTTATATCTGCTCATCTCCTCCTAATGCAAGAGCACAACAATTCCTCCTGAGGTGCCCAACATTTGAGCTATATGGAGGGAATCAATATGGAATAATACACTGACTCTTAAGACTCACGAGACTCACGAGACTTCCGTCAAAATGTGGGTTCGTGGCAGTGAGAGGGAGGGAGAAGTTACCTGTAATAAAGAGGACAGCGGAAGTAATGCATCGACCGTGGAAGAATTTTTGCAGAAGGTAGAGGCAGGCTTAGGAGCCTTACGACTTGAAGGATCTGAAGAATATAGAGGAACAGAGGCTGCAATCATCCCGAGTCTAAGCTCGTCACAAATACAGGTATGTTAATATTATTACATATTATTTGTATTATTACATATTATTCATAAAATTGAAAGCACAAACAGATAGTGTTGATGTCTTTTACCAAAATAGCTCTGTAATTGCTTCAACTATTCATTAAATAACACACAAATTGCTTCAACTCAGTAATGATAGCTCCATTGATTTAACTCTATATTGTTGTGATACAAGCTTCCTGTTAGTACTAAGTTGAAATGTTTCTAGGACAAACCCCAAGGTCACATGGAGGGCTACGAGTTCCACCTGCCCCTTCAGATTTATTGTTGTTATCGTTGTTGAACCCCATCCGACTTAAACGGATTCATCACGACAATGAACACCATCAACTCATGCCATTATTTACAGAGATCAATTAACAAAATGGAGAAGCAAAAATGTTGGGAAAGCAAAGAAATTGCAGTTTTAATAATAATAATAATTTTTATACCTGGTCGAGAGAAGCATGAAATATGTACCCTATTGTACCCGGGGTAAGGGTAGTTACTTCGGCCTAAACCATACACATATAACACTCTGTATCCTCGAGCCTAAATCAACAGATATGCAAAGCACAAATGCATCGCATCTTCCTTGGGACAAAATAAAATTATAATAATTTTCCATAGATGAAATCTGCTTGGACACTAAAACTATTGATTTGTATCAAATTCGTTGGTCAACAAAGACCAAAGCATTTCATTGAGATCACAAATTTCTAGCTCTCTTAATAAATTACAAAAATGAATTTAGGTTACAAAATAGTCTTGGATAAATTTACGCTTCTCATCGGTGCTATTTTTTTTTTTATGAAAAATGGTTTTGGTTTGTCCAACAAGGGCATTACACATTATCTACAGTCAGCTCACAAAATTTTGTGATAGCGGTTTCAAATCCAAGCACTCTCTAGAAGGAGCATGCAAAAAATATATACACCAAAAACAATAATAAACTTTTCTCTCACAGCTCCTGTGCAAATCCACACAACAAAACATAGACCCATGGACCAATCTCACAGCCCCTGTGCAAATCCACACAACAAAACATAGACCCATGGACCAAGGGATGTTGGCAGGGCAAGTGACCAAGTGGCAATGGCAGGATTGGCAGGATAGGGTGGGACACAACGTGGTCGGCAAGGGGGGGGGGGATGCTAACCATGGGACGAGGATGAATGTGTAGGTACTAGCTGACCAGGAATTCATGCAGAAGGCTAAGGAGGATGCAAGCACGACCACACCGGGGCATGATTGCTAGTCACAAGAATGTTCCTGACATTCAGAAGATCGAAAGAGAGAAGCGTCGAGAGAAAATCCGGGAGATTGCAAGCCCTCTGAGAATCAAAAGAAATATGGAACCGTTGACTTCGGTCGACCAGCCAAAAGTCCTACCTCTATCGAGGGAAAGTCGACTGCAGCAGAATGAAGGTGAGGCATCGACCGTGGAAGAATTTTTGCAGTTGATAGAGGCAGGCTTAGGAGCCTTACGACTTGAAGGATCTGAAGAATATAAAGGAACATACCCTGCAATCATCCCGAGTCTAAACTTGTCACAAATACAAGTATGCTAATATTATTACATATTATTCATAAAATTGAAAGCATAAATAGATAGGGTTAATGTCTTTTACCAAAATAGCTTTGTAATTGCTTCAACTATTCATTAAATAACACACAAAGTGCTTCAACTCAGTAATGATAGGCATCCCTATTTATTTGTATGCTGCAAGGATGAAATGGTCGAATGACACAGGTTATTTGTATGCTCCTGAATAATGAGCACTCACTAGAAAAGGTAAACCAAAAGTGGACGTCCAATCGTACACCGGAATTGAGCAGGGAACTAGCCATGAGTAGAAGCAACGAACTAGCCATAGAAGCAACGAACTAGCCATGGATGCTACTAGTAAGTAAACCAGAAACCAAAGAAACCAGAACAAATGTGAATGCTTTTATGTGAGAAGACCTCTCGGAGAAAAATACGAGGGAACCAACCAAGGGATTGACACGAAAGAGACATAGCACTGCACTTATCCTTTGGGTAAACACTATGGAGCTTCGATCTTCCACGTATAGTTATGGAGCTTTGATATTCGACATATAGTTAATCGTAAAAAATCTAAACATTTGACCTTATGAACTGGGAAAAAGCCTAAACATTTAACGCTATGAACTAATGCTAGACATAAAGTTTAGCATTAATCCACTCTCTCATCTATGTTTAATTTATCTAACTCTTCCTTGTAATTTATCCTAAGTTTGCCTCAATTGAGACCAAATAAGACCTCAAACTAGAAAGTTAGGATAAAAAAGAAAATATCACTTGGATAATTGTATGAATCCATTAAAACTTTGGTTAAAATTATGTATTTGCATTGGTTTTTGTGTAGGAACTAATATAACAACTTTAACCGATTACTAATACTCCATAGCCCAAAGGGCAGGGACTAATAATATAGACTAAACATTTGTCACACCAAATTATAAATAATAAGAATCTATTTTATTTTTCAAACTAGAACACATTATAGTGAAAGCTATTATGCATCTATGATTTTTTGCCACAAAACATTTATAGTTACAAATTATTTATAGTTACAAATTGCTATTTATTCATAAACCATCGTTTCAATTAGTAAGTTAGATTTGCAATTAGTGTAATATTTTTTTTTTTACTAAAACGGTTATGTGTTTTATTAAATGGGAAATCCCGCTGGCCTAAGCCTTACATCCTTCGCAAATCCATCTACAATCTTTTGCACGCTGCTGTCCTTTTCAAGGAATACAAAATTTGATTGGGTCTCCATCATTTATGCATAGTTCTCCTTGGGCCAAAAGGCAGCCTTTATTGGCTAATATATCTGCTTCTTTGTTTGAATCCCTGAGTATATGGTAACAGTTGAAGGAGGTGAAATCCTGGAGAATGTGTCTAAGTCTTTGCAGGTTCTTATTTAGGCCAACATCATTGAACTGTCCTCTCGAATGTATCTTTTTGATCAAGATTTCGGAATCTCCAAATGCCTGTAGGTTCCGGTGGCCTCTTTCCTTGACTATTTGGCAGACTTTTATCAAACTCAAGATTTCTGCTTGGTTGTTGGTTCGCTGTCCGAGTCCCCAATTGAAGGTTTCTAGCGATGTCCCTTCGCTGGAGTAAATGATTCCTCCAGCTCCCGCTGTACCAAGATTTCCCTTGGAGGCTCCGTCGAAGAATGTTGTAGTTATTCCTTGCTTCTGCCACCATCTCTAGAAAGTATTGTGATTGTCTCTTAGCCTCCATTTTGTTTTGGAATGGGGTTTTTCAATGCTTTGGGTTTGGAGAGTGAGCATAGAGTTACCGAGCCAGTTCTTTTCTTCCTGCTGCAGCAAGATGTCTGTTTTGTGGGTTTGAGAACTCAAAGTTTCTAAGAGGAGACCTTTTGCCTTCACTGCCACCATGCTGGGGGTCCATGCTGTATTGTTGAAGATTTGCTTGTTTCTTGCAAGCCATAGCTTCCAGCACACATACTTAGGGATGGAGATCCAGACTCTGGCCCATAGCGTTTTCATTGAAAGCGAGGGATAGCAGTTCTTCCAGGTTGTAAAAAGATCTACAACTGAGATGTTAGAGGGGGCAGCGACCTTGAGACCATGGAGGATAAGGAGCCAGACCTTGTTTGCAAATTGACAGTCTACAAACAAATGGTCATATGTTTCCATGGCTTCTTTGCATAGAGCACATCTGTGAGGGCCTGCAATATTTCTTTTCATTAAGTTTTCGCCGGTCAGGGTCTTTTTGTGCATTAGAGTCCAGAAGAAAATTTTTACCTTGGGGATCGTAGTAGAGTTCCATACCTCCTTCCAGATTTTTGCTGGGGGTGGTCTATCTTTCTGGCGTTGAAGCATAGCGTAACCTTTGGCTGTAGAATAACTCCCTGTAGATCCCCAGCCCCATTTGTCTTTTTCAGTCTTGTGCACAGGTGCTGCATCTCGGAGCTCTGCTTTGAGCGTTTCAAGCTGTTGGTGGAGGCGATTTGGAACATTGCCGAAATGCCAATTTGACCAGGAGCCGTCCTCATTCCATTTTGAGATATCACTAATACTCTGTTTTCCTCTGTGGGCAAGGAAAACACGAATTTCGTTCAGGCTGGTGTTTGAGGCAAGGGACAACCTCCCCATTACCCGATCTGTCCATAGGTAAGTCCGTTTGCCATTTCCAGGGATGCGGTACAGATCCTGGGTGAAGATTTGCGTCCCTTTGAGGCACAATTGCCATAACTGCGTGCTTTTCCTGCAGGAAACGTTTTGTAAATTCCGAATTTTAGCGCTGGGAATGTATTTGTGCAAAAGCGTTTTGCTAACAGGATGAGAAGGCTCACTGTGCATCTTCCACAGGATTTTGCATCCAAGAGCAGTGTTGACAAGAGCTGGATCTCTAATCTGGAGCCCGCCTTCTCTTAGAGGCAGCTTTACTGTTTCCCATCTGACCAAATGGAACTTGTGTTGATTCCCTTTACCACCGTGCCACAGGAAATCTCTCAGCAACTTGTTGAATTGCCCAGAAATCGATTTGGGTGCCAGGAGATAGGTTGCTTGGTAGATCGGCAATGAGGAGAGAACTGCCTTTATCAGTGTTAATTTTCCACCGTGTGTGAGTCAGTGTCCTCCCCAAGCATCAATTTTCCCTTTAATTTTTGTTAGGACTCCTTCCCACAGGTTGACTTTATTTATGCTCAGTGATAATGGCAGCCCAAGGTACTGTATCTTTTCCCAATCTGCATACCCTTTGAACCCCAGTGTTCGAGCAATCTTTTGAATTTCATGTTCTGTTGCATTCCAACTATAGACAACACTTTTCCTTTTGCTTATCAAGGCTCATGACACTTTGCAGTAATCTTGAAGAATGCTCTTGAATGCAGAAGTTACTCTGTTTGAGGCTCCTCCTAGCATAAGAGAGTCATCCGCAAACAAAGCATGATTAATAGGCTTAAGGTCCTTTGTAATTCTCAAGCCTGGGACAACTCCTATTAACCTTTCCTGCTCCAACTTCTTGCTGAGTGAATCCGCCATTAAAATATACAGAAAAGGAGAGAGAGGGCAGCCTTGCCTCAACCCCCTCGAAGATTTAAAGAACTCTGCTGGCCTCCCGTTTACCAAAGGTGCTATCCATGGGCTGTGGGTGCAAGCTTGTATCAGGTTAACAAACTCTTGCTCAAATCCGAATGAGAGTAGCACTTGATATAGGAAGGACAACTTTACTCTGTCGAAGGCATTAGCCATGTCTAACTTGATCAACATGCCCTTCTCTTTTCTGAGTTTGCTGGAGTGCATAGCTTCCTAAACTAGGATTACATTGTCCAGGATGTGTCTCCCTTTGACGAATCCTCCCTGCGATTCTGATATGAGTTTGCCCAGCAGTGGCTTTATTCTGTTTGCAAGGAGTTTTGCAATTATCTTATAAGAGGCGTTGCAAAGGGAGATTGGCCCGAATCTATCAAATGAGGCGGGGTTTGTTTCTTTCGGGATTAAAGCGAGGAAAGTTGAGTTGGTGCCACCTCCCAGTTTTTCTTTCTGTAGGAATCCTTTTATCATTCTCACGAGATCAACTTTGATTATATTCCAACATATCCTGTAAAAATGAATAGTGAACCTGTCTGGCCCTGGAGCTTTGTCAGGGGCCATGGACCAGATGATTTTACTGATTTCTTCTTTGTTGGTTGGACTCAATAGTGCTGTGTTATCTTCTTTTGTAACCAGAGCCGGGATGTTCTTGATGAATTCCTTGCTGCCTTCTTCGTTATCATCATTCTCTTTGCTGTAAAGATGGTGGGAGTGTGAGACACCAACAACCTTTATTTGTTCTATTCCTTTGCAAATCTTCCCATCTTTGTTTGTGATTTCAGAGATGTGATTCCTGGAGAGCCAGGCTTTAAATTGGCGATAGAAGTACGATGTGTTTCTGTCTCCGGATTTCAACCATAAGCTGCGGGATTTTAATCTCCAGTATTCTTCTTCGGTTCTGAAGGAGTGGTAAGTTTTGCTTTGAATTGCTTGTTCCTTTTCCAAATTTGTGTTAGCAATATCTTTTATTTCCATTTCATTCTGTAGCTTTCCCAACTGCTGCACTAGCTCCTTTCTTTGGGTGTTGGGATTGCTTTCCAGGCTTTTGCTCCATTCCTTGAGAGCTGTTTTTGTTATTTTTAATTTCTGTTCCCAGACAAAATGGGGAGACCCAGTTACTGTGGTGGCCCATGCCAATCGGACTCATGCCAATCGCACTATCTCAAAGAAGCCGCTCTTTTCTTTCCACAAAGGGCTGAATCAGAACGGGATTGGGCCTAAATTTTCTTCTTCCTCTAACGAAAGCAGGATGGGTTTGTGGTCCGAGGTAAGCTTGGGGAGGATGGCTGTGGAGATTAGCTTCCTTTCCAACAACAAAGTGCTTTGAACCAAAAACCTATCCAATCTGGCAGCAATGTGTTCCTCCCCTGTCCTATTATTGGTCCAGGTGTAGAGCCCTCTGCGTGGTTTAAAATCCATTAGATCCCACTGCTGTATCATGTCTTCTACTACATGGATCTGTTGATCCTTGCTGGTCCTTCCTCCCCTCTTTTCTTTTCCATTCATTACTAGGTTGAAATCTCCAGCAATGATTATATTGTTTGGGGAAATTAGTTCTAGATAYTCAATTAARGTTTTCCAAYAGTSTTTCTTTTCGGAATGCAAAGTTGGTACATAAAGATTGAAYAATGCAATGGTTAACTTACTTGCTRTATGCTTCAGTTCTGTGAAGCTCCAATGCTGAGTGTTGTRGGAGTTGACGAGGCTGAACTGCTCTTCCTTCCACAGTGTTGCTATTCCTCCGRAGGAGCCCCTTGCACTGATTGCTTTCCCTGTATTCTTCTGCCATTTGTTTTTACTAATCTCTAGAAGGGCTTCCCCTTCGATTTTTGTCTCTTGGAGCATGAGAATGTCTGCTGGTTCCACTTTCATCAGGTCCTTAACCGCTTCGATTTTCGTCGAGTTCCCCAGACCTCTACAGTTCCAAGAGACGATTTTCATTACTTACTATTGGGGGTGGATGGGCCTCCTCCTTTTTGAGACCTTACTCTTGTGTTTCTGCCGATTGACATTTCTATGGTGGGTTGGCTTCCTTGGGTCTTTTGTCTTTCTGCCTCTTCCTCCCTTGCTTCTTTACGGGACTTCCTTCCTGCTCTTTTGGCTGGCCTTTCTAAGATCCCATCCTCAGAGGAGCTTACTAGTTCTATCATTTTCTTTCTGGCTATGTCTGCATATGAAGGAGAGTGGACTGCATCCAGGATTCCTGCCGTTTGCCCTTGTTCCCCTGTATCTTTCCTTTTTGGGGGGGATTTTGGATGTTCCCTGTTGTCCATACTAGTTTCTGGTTCTTCTATTTCCTTATTGGGCTTTTCTGTTTGCGTTGCTGATTGCGGTGTGGGGTTGGGGTCCCCGTCGAGTTGTTCTTGCTCCAGTTGCTCGGGGTTGTCACTCTTCGTTGTTCCTTTGCTTCTAGATCTTGCTGTCCCTGTTTTCTGAACTGTGATCCACTGGTTTGTTTTCGCGTTCTCACTGTCTTCTGCATTCTTTTTTTTATAGTGCCTTGCGAAGTGACCGTATCCGTGGCAGTGCCGACATTTGAATGGTAAATGCTCATAGTCTAGCTCCTGGATATGCGTCCAATCTGCTGCAGTTCATTTGATTGCCTCTGGTAATCCCACTTCCAAATCTACCTCCACACAGATCCGGGCGCATGAGTACTGATCTTTCCTTGGTGCTTGATCGATGTACCTTTCGAGCTTGTTGCCGATTGCATGCAGTGATTTTTGGTTCCAGCAGTGTAAAGGGAGATGGGGTAGGCGAACCCACACTGGAACGACGGATGGCACATCCTGAGCTGGATCGAAATCCGGGGTCCATTTGTTCAGATATAACCCCTGGGCCGTTTCTGAAGATGAGACTTTTATCTTTAGAGTTTTCAAAGACGAAAACGAAATAGCCTTTCCCTACGAAATGACTCTTTATCCCTTCTGAGATGAGCGGGCTCCAGTTCCTCTGCACCCAGGGTTCGACGGATTTGGGAGAGGGCCAGAGCCCGGTAAATTGCCCGATGAGACCTCTGTCTGCAAGATTGATTGCCGACCTGCAAGTTTCTTCTAATGGCAGTTCTACGCTTGGGATGCATTCCAGTTTCTTGACAAATTTCTGTTGAGTTGCTGACAGCGGTCTCTTGGAAGCCGCGACCACTAGTTTCCTGAAGGCATCGATCTCTGGCAAAGGGGGAGAAGTGGGGATGGCTCCCCCACCAGCATCCATGGCTGGGGGGCCCCTGCTCGCTGCTCGCTGAACTGTTCTCCACGCTAGGTCGCGCTCCTCACTCCCTCTCGCTCCTCACGCTTGAAAACACTCACCCAGTAATTAGTGTAATATAATATTAAATAATGAGTGAAAAAAACATATATTAACACGAGTGAAGGGATGGCTATGTGGTATTTTAAATAATGAGTGAAAAGAACATATATTAACATGAGTAAAAGGCTGGCTATGTGGTATTTTAAATAATGAGTGAAAAGAACATATATTAACATGAGTAAAAGGCTGGCTCATATATTAACATGAGGAAAGGGCTGGCGAGGAAAATGTTGGGTATTTGGGGTCATATTTGCAACTAGTGTAATATTAAATAATGAGTAAAAAGAATAACATGATGTAAGGGCGAATGGGTGAAAACAACATATCAAGAGGAGGAAAGGGTTGACTATGTGTGGTTATATTTGTAATTAGTGTAATATTAAATAATGGGTAAAAATAAAATATCAAGAGGAGGAAAGTGTTGGCTATGTGGGGTCATATTTGCAATTAGTGTAATATTAAATAATGGGTGAAAATGACATATAACAAGGGAAGGGAAAAGGAAGGGCTACATGTTACTATGTGTAGTCATATTTGTAATTAGTGTAATATTAAATAATGGGTGAAAAGAACATATCAACAGGGGGAAGGGGAAAAGGAAGTACTACCTTTGACTATGTGGAGTCATATTTGTAATTAGTGTAATATTAAATAATGGGTGAAAAGAACATAGCAAGAGGAGGAAAGGTTTGGTTATGTGGGGTCATATTTACAACTAGTGTGATATTAAATAATGGGTGAAAATAACATATCAACATGAGGAAAGGGTTAGCTATGTGGGGTCATAGGAGTGCATTTGAATATTTGTCCAATGCATTGAAATCAAATCTCAAACAAATTTTGAAGTATTTTTAGTATAAAATGTTATAAGTTATATAGGAGTGCATTTGAATATTTGTCCAATGCATTGAAATCAATGCTCAAACAAATTTTGAAGTATTTTTAGTATAAAATGTTATAAGTTATAAGAAAAGATTTTGGATTAATATCATTTTGCTAAGAAATAGGGAAACATCAAATTGATGGAGGATAGAGGGAACTTGTGCTATTTTAGGTGTTTCATGTGGTTAGCAAAACATTTTGGATCTAAACAATGTTGTCATTGAAATTATTGTGCTTACGGTTGTGTCTTTTTTAGAAAGATGATGACATTTTGTTCGAATGCAATGTGTCTTTTTAAGAAAGATGATGACATTTTGCTTGAATGAAAGGAGCTATATTTGGTGGGCCACATTATGCTATGACATCTCTTGAATATGTGCTTTATCTCCAAGTTAGCATCCTTTCATAATATTGTATTGAAAGTACTATAAAGTACAATTAAATGGGTATGTTGTGGGCCACACTATGGTATGACATCTCTCGAATATGTGCTTCATCTCCAAGTTGTACTAGAAGTACTATAAAGTACAATTGGGTGTTGGGTTTGTGGAAGGGCTTATCCACTATATGAAGCACACATGTTCTAGGTTTGTCTTAATTAAGGGAGATTTGTCTTAATTAATGGATTCAAAATATTATAAAATCCATCCAACCTTGTGCTTGTGGGGAAGCTTGCAAATATTATAAAAAATGAAGATTACCATCCACCCTATTGTTGATGTTTGTAGCATCACATAGGTATTTCCACACATGTTTAAGTGTCTAAACGTGAAGTCGTCGAAAGCCTTCTACCTTGAGACTTTACTTTAATTAAATGAATTATTGAAGTAAAGTGCTTTTATTAGTGAGTTGAGGTTTATTTAAAGAAATGTTTTAATTAACATTAGTGAATTAAATAATAGCCATTGATCTCAAGTGAGGTGGGAAGTGATCTCAATCTTCAATCACTTTGGAGATTAGGGTTAGGTCATAACTCAATCTTATAAAAACAAGGCTAGGGTGAAGGAGAAGACACTTCACACTTGATACTCTTTTGATCATAGAGAGTTGGATCACGAAGGATTGTGATTCAAGGAGATCTTGGATAGGTGGAGGAGGACTACCATCTAGAGATTAGGTTAGGGAGAAGACATAACATGGGTAGTCACAAGTGGGTTTAAACCAATTGGAGCCGCAATAGTAGGGTTTTTCTGTATGGAGTTTTGTATAGTCTTTGAGTGCATGTATGTGGGTCTCAGTGGAGACTGTTAATGTTTATGTCATTATTATAGTTCTTTGCATTTCAATAGATAATAGCAACATAAGAACAAGATCACTGAGAAATACACATTCACAAGAGACACAACATTTATCCTAGGAAACCCTCTAGGGGAAGAAAACCCAACAAAACTTCCTTAATATAA